>JBBMOL010000096.1:1200000-1540988 GCA_037954665.1 Laguncularia racemosa | reverse complement strand
AAAAGAGAGAGAAAGAGAGAGGAAGGAGCAAATCGGAGTACGTCGAAGAAGCTTGGAGCCGCGACCATCGATCGGAGTTGAGCCGCCGCAAGGAGACGTTCTGGGAGTAAGCCGCCACCACCATTGGATTCAGCACCCTCAAGAAGCTAGGATTCGACACTTCACCCGCCGCAAACGACCGCCGGAACGCCGTGAACGAGCCAACCCCGCCGCCGTGACCGATCCGATCCGATCTGACCCGACCCGACCAGATTCGACCCGCGCACCGACCCGAATCCAGGTAAGTCGGATCTTTTCGGATTTTTTTATTTTATTTAATTAATTTATTTGGTTTATTTATTTATTCCGAATTTGTTATTTATTATTTATTATTTGTTTAGTCATTTATTTATTTGTTTTTGTTTTATTTTCAATAAATAGGAAAAATGTAGAAATTAGATTTTTCTAGAATTAAGAAAAATGTAAAAAAAAATAATAAAATAAATAAAATAAAAAATAATAATAAAAGAATAAAATAATAAAAAAATAGAATAAAATAATAAAAAGATTAGGAAAAATAATAATAAAACTTTAGATTTCAAAATAGGATAGATAATAACTTAGGATAAAATGTTCTAGCATAAAACTTACAAAACTTATAAAAATCACAAAAATCATGAAAAACTTACAAAACTTATAAAAATCACAAAAATCATGAAAATCATAAAAAAACATAAAGATCACAAAAATTTAAAAAAATTCCAAGAATTACAAAAAAATAAGTTTTAGCACCTAGAAAAATCTTTTTCTTCAAATAAATCCAAAATTGATGTTTTCCCAAAAAAAAAAAATCATTTTCAAAATAAAATCAAAGCTTAGGCTTAGAAATTTTTTAGAAAAATTCCAAAAAATGTTAAGAACACAAATCATAAGAAATTTCAAAATTAAAATTCACCAACAAATCTAAAGTTTTTTCAGAAAAGCGAACTACGACTTGTTTGATCCTGAGTAGCAGGTACGTAGGCACCCATTCGGGTCAACCCCTAAAATGTATGAAAAATCATTTTCTCAAAATAATTCCAAAACATAATAAAAAGTAACAGAAACACCATGAAACACATTTCTAAAGATGAACAGTTTTAGGAGATTAGGTGGTAACCGTAAAGGTTTTAATAGGTTAGCCCCCGGACTTAGAAGCTCTGGTTTTCCCTTTTCCTCTTTTCACAAAAACGAGAAGAGGAAAGAACGACGACTAGTGGTCCAAATTAAGACTAATCCGCTCCTTTAGTCTTAATTCAATTTTCCTAACAACAGTTGGGTGGCGACTCCAAAAATTAAACGAAATTCCTAACTCAAGTCGATGATCTAGATTAGATGAGCATATGGTCTAGTTTAGATCGGATTAGGAATGTGAATTCAAAAATTAGACTCGACAGTAATGTAAGAAGACTTACCCTTTACTTAAGTTATATGCAAGTATAGGTTACATTGTAACTTGCTAAAATTATCGCAAAGCATGTATCTTATAATAGTTACAAATTCAAAGGTATTGCATGCAACTTGCGGATTCTTTTATTTTGTTAGTTGATAAATTAACAAAAACAAATTAATGTTTGACTATTAATCATTGATCACAAGTTAAAGTTAAAATCCATTTTTGAATATAACAACAAACATGAAGATTTTTTATAACATACACAAAACAATTAAAAATTATAATAATAACAAATGTTAACACCAACATAACTTACATATAAGGATAAAACATTTTTATTTTCCTCTCCTTTGCCGAGAGAACAATTAAAAATAATAATAACAACAAATTCAAATTTGAATCTACCCTCTATTATAGAGAAAGAAGAAGACCCTCTCAAATGGAGGTCAAACCTAAACTACACAAGAATCTCCTAACACACACACAAACCTATCAAAACCCCTAACTTTCTCATCATGCCAATCTAAACACTATCCTCATATCTCAACAACAACCAACGTTTAGGAATGTAAACGAGTCAGGTTTGAGACCAATTCATTGAAACCCAAACCTGACCCAGCTAGATTTTGCACATCCCAAAACCAAGCAAGACCTAATAGGTTTTTGTTTTTTAATAAACACGAACTCACCCCGATAGAGGTTTAAAAAACCTGTGACCCAACTCGACCCGACCCTGTCTCTTCTCTACACTACTACTACACCTACTAATCTAAATCTATGCTTAAGTGAAGATTAAAGTGTGAAGACTGAAGTGAAGTGAACTATGAACACTGACTGAAGTTGAAGACAGAAGATTGAACTAAAGTCAGTGGACATCCGAACATAAAGGAGTCACGAACCAGAAGATAACGGACCATACGAGACCAAAGTCTACATCGATGAGAGAAGAGACAGAGTTGAGTCTTAAGTGGAGACTAGAGAAAGTCTGGGCTAAGATAGGGAGCAATTGTGCAAGTGGTGGCTGTATGGTGTGGCGTACTACATTGCTACTGTGCCTACTGATCTATTTCTTTGTGTTTTGAAGTGAAGAGTAAAGTGTGAAGATTGAAGGAGTGAAGTGAACTGTGACTCCAAAGGGGGTGGGTAAGGCAAGCTATAGAGATTTTCCACAAACATCTTACTTAAAGCTCTGTTTCTAGTGCATCACTATCATTGATTGAAGTCTTGAAGTTAGCTGAAGACAAATGATTGAACACTGAACTAAAGTCAATGGACACACAGTGTAGAAGATAGGGAGTCATGGACCAAAAATTAGAATGGGTAGGAAATTGCAAAAAATTATTATATATAAATATAAAAATAATAAAATAAAAAGTATTCATTAAAAATTATAATATTAATTTATTATTTTTATCGAGTCAAGTTTTTCTATTGACTTTTTCCTAAATCTTGTGACATATCCTTAAACCCTATCGATTTTTATTTTGTCCCAAAACCTAATCTTAAACCTTATAGGGGTCAAACCCTATAAGGTTTTTATCGAGTCGCTTAAGTACCCTATTACACCTGCCCTAGTTGTATCCCTACCCACCTCTAATCTCTATCATCAACTCTATACACACTCTGATCTCTCACCTTCTTCAATTACACATTGTAACTCAAACCTTAACCCTAATTTTCACTTGAAGTCATACCTTTTCTTACGAACGCTAAATCCCTCTACCCAAAACTTCTTTTCCTTGATGTTTGGTTCTTATGTGTGGATCACGCTGGACTTATCTTCTTAGGTAAGTCTTCCTATTGTTTTGTTCAACTTATAGCCTTAGCTTTGTTTAGAGGTTTTTTTTTTCTATTAAAAAAAAAAAAGTAAAGGCGCAACCTTGCTCCTATGCACATCCTATTCTATGTGTTTGTGGCTCTAGCTTTGCATATGTTTACATTTCTATTTAGATATGCTAGTTTGCTCTATCTCATCCAATTTTAATTTACAGCTATCGTGTCCTATTTGTGTCATGTTCTACCTGTTTGTAGTTTCAAGCTTAGTAGCTATTTGCATCTTGTTCTACTCATTATGATTCTTGCTAGTATGTGAAGTTTAGAGTGACCATCTACCTTCACTTTGTCTCTCTCGTCTAAGTTTTGGATGGTCGATTTGCAGACAAATATGCCTAATAGTGTTGTTGCTCAAAGTAAAGCCAGTAGCGTGTCGATGGCAATCTACCCCCAATAATTGATCTAGATACCTAATAAAAAGCAAAAGGAATCTCCAAAGTGATTATGGTTTGCAAAGTTGTCTTTGACAAAGTGAAGAACAAGGCTATGGTAATCACAGTATCGAAGAAGTTGTGGAAAAGTTAAGGGAATTTTGAAATTGTAGCTATGAAAGCCAATTTGTATGTGTACTAATGGTGACAAACAAATTGTAAAAATCATTAGAGAGGGGCCAAAAGCATTTATGGGAAAGTTAATTATACTTAGAATATGGGAAGTAAATCAAAATATAGAGGACATAGATCTTAAAAAATGTCCCTTCTAGATCTAGATACATAATCTAAAGCTAAACCAAATGACAAACAAAAATGTAAGGAAGATTGAATCTCATGATAGGGATGTGTTGGACTGTGAACCTACACAACTTAAGGGAGGTGCTTTATAGGGCTTTCTAATCCTGTCTAAACAAGCACTTAGGTTAGTTGAAATAGAATAGAGAGATATTTTATAAACTTTAAATATGAGAAGATGCTAAATATTTGTTTCAAGTGTGGGCATATGGGTCATTCCACGAAGGGTTGCAACGAGAAAAATAGTCAACAAAATTTTGGTTCTTGGTTAAGAGCATCATCAGTAAGGCCATTATCTAAAAGAGAAGACACTACTAGTAACACATCACTAACTCAATCATCCTCTATGATGTGGCCTAGTTTTAGGAAGCTAGTTCCTCAAAACAATGGGTTGCTAAGGTATGCTCACCTACCTATACTCCTCCTTTTAGAAGGAACAATCCAACCCAACATAACCCCCCCAAAACCCAATCCAACCAATGGCCTCTACAATGGCTTCTATCTAACTACAAAACTCCTTAGAGACCTTAGCAAGTGTAACAACCCAAACACCTAATGCTAACCCTAGAGAATAGGTAGAGGTGACTAGCCCTAATGAAGTCATCCCCCTAAATAGCTCTGAACACCAGCCCCTACCTTTTGTGCAAACCACTTTTTAGACCCTCCTACAACTACACCCATCCCTCCATTCTTACATCCCTCTACCAAAACCCAACCTACCAAATACCTACGTGGTAGAAATTCCTAAATCACCTCCACCAACCCCCTACCACTCTTCCTATGCTACAAGCCTCACCATCCCAATTCATACCTACCTTAAAAACCTTAGCAATAAAGAGATCTGCAAAGGACTTGAATCTTGACCTAACGAAAAGATTAAAACTTGATATTGTGCAAGAGGATAGCTCATCTCGAACAAAAAAAAAAAAAAACACTACCTCGACAAGGTAGAAAGTTGAGGAAGATAGTGGCAAAAGTGAAAAAAAAAAAAAAGAGAGAGAGAGAGAAATCTTCTAGGAAGCAAATGAACTTGGAGTCAAATTTCTTGGTTAATGTCCCAATCACCATTTTAGACAACCTAGTAAATGGCTATGGTGGCTAGCTAAAAGTAGCCAAATGAAGGCTATGATCTTCATTAGTTGGAACTGTCAAGAATTGACAATTCAACATCTATTGGATCTCATCTACAAACACAATCCTAGGATAGTTTTCCTAATGAAAACCAAGAACAAAAGTAGGAAACTCTCACAAATTAGATGAAGATTAAGGTATAATACTAAATATTATGTGCCTCCTTTAAGTCTCTCTAGTAGCTTGGTGTTATGGTGGTCAAACGATGTCAACATTGTGATACATAGCTCTAATAAAAATCACATCAAAGCAATTGTGAAGATGCAGGATAGCTTGTTGTCTTCTCGCATTTCTTAGATCTATGCTAACCTAGATCCTTATCATAAGAATATTTTGTGTAGTGAATTGCAAATCTTTTAGTGCTTCCAATAATTCATCCTGGTTATGTATTGGGGACTTTAATGACATCCCGTTTAACCATGAGAAGGAAGGAAGTAATCCCAAGTGTGGTAAACTCATGGAATAGTTTAGGTCGATGATTATAAATGTAAACCTAAATGACTTGGGTTTTCAAGGATACCCTTCACATGGTTAAATAAGAGAAAAGATGATAGGTTGGTTCAAGAAAGAATAAACAGAGCACTTGACTCTCAAGAGTGGCTGGATAAATACCCAAGGACTAAGATTTTGCATAGTGAGATAATTGGCTCAAATCATGTTACCCTCATTGTAGACTCTTGTTTTAGGGATAGAAGAGAAAGGAAAGTATTCAAATTTGAGAGTATGTAGCTGACTTCTAAAGGATGTGCGAAAGAAAGCTTAGAGTGAGAAAGCTCCTAATGGACATCCTCATCCCTTTAGATTTAAGTTAGAGCGACATAGGTTGAAGTTGTTAAATTAAAGTCAAGCTAATTTCTCTAATAACAAAATGGGAATAAGGCGCACATAAAATGAGCTTTTAGAGGTACAAAAGGCAAGGGATGAGGAAAGGCATCATATTGAGAAATTACATATGTTATGGAAAAGACAAGAGTTGTTTTGGTAAGAAAGGTCAAGTTGAAATAGCTAAGGCAAGGAGATAAATACCACATTCTTTCATCGATCTACCTTAATGCGTCATTAGAGAACTAAAATCTTGAAAGTAAAAGGTGAGGATGGAAGTTAGATAGAGGAGGAAACTATTAGGAGAACTTTCCATAAGTTTTATAGTAACCTTTTCCAATCTGATGGAGGTAGGAACTAAGGAAATGTGCTCAACTCAGTTCCCATTTTAGTTACTCGGGAAATTAATGAAAGTTTAGGCATGCCCATATCAGTCAAGGAAATTGGAAATGCAGCTTTTCAAATTAGAGCCCTTAAAGCTCTTCAGCCTACTGAGTTTTATGGAGTTTTTTATCAATGCTACTAGCACATAGTAGGTAATAGCATGGTGGAAGTGGTCTAAGATTTCTTCCACATAGGTTCCATTCCCTTGTCCCTCAATCTTACTGATGTTGCATTTATTTCTAAAATTGTTTCTCCACAGGAAGTCAGTCATTTTTAGTCCATTAGTTTATGTAACTTCATTTATAAAACCATCTCCAAAGTCCTAGTCAATCATCTAAAACCAATTCTCCAAGGTCTTATCTCAGAGTCCCAAAGAATTTTTGTCTCTGACTATATCATTCATGATAATATTATTATTGCCCATGAAGCTTTCCTTTTTCTCATAACCAATCAATCAAAGAAAAAAGAGTTTTATGGCCTAAAATTAGACATGAATAAAGCATGTGATTGAGTTGAATGGGATTTCCTAAAGGAAAATCTTGTTAAACTTGGTTTTTGTGATACATGGATCAAATGGGTAATGGAGTGTGTCATGTCCATCTCATATAAAATCATGGTTAATGGAAAGATTGCAAGTCAAGTTCAACTCACTATGGTAGCATTTGGTTGGTGTTAGAATTCGGTACTAGACAGGATAAAATTTTTTGTCCACCGTTTGGTTGCCACCCATGACGAAAGTACTGGACAAAACCTTAATACAGTACTGAACTAAATGAGATAAATTTGTACCGTGTGTAATTCGGTACTAAAAATCCGGCACTGGACAAAACTCTATTTTTTGCGAAATTCCCAATTTAGCCTTCCTCCTTCTCCTGTTAATCAACCCCTTCTACTTTCCTTTTCCATCTGTCCGAAATTATTGACCCATCACAGCGCCGCACCCGGAAGTGGACCTACGAGAGCTCATCGGTGCCACTCCTTCACTACCGCTCGTCATGTAATCGGCCGGAAGTGCGACCATCACCGCCATCAGGTTCGTATGGTTCCATTTCTTCTCGATTTCTTCCTTCCTTTTCGAATGCATCGTTATTGTTTAGGGTTCGTATGATTATTGCCATCACCTTGCTCCATCATCTAACAAATTATAACATGAAACATGTTGTCCATTAGTGCACACTAAAACACCATGCTGAGTTTTCTTGAAGGAATTTGGATATTAGTTTTACCTGGTATGCTGCAAAAGGATCACCGAAAATATTGAACTCCGCATATAGGTTGCTTTTGTAATTTGTGAACAGATTACCACGATCACCACACTGCTGAGTCTGGCAGGAGGTGCTGGAATTCACTGGACAACAGCCAGTTGGGTTCTTTGACCTCACACCACCACCCATTACATAAATATGCTCAATGTTTTTCTTCAGACGTGAATTACTCATAAAAAAGATGGCAGCATTTGTGTGCGCTCCTATCACGAATAAAATTATAGGTCCAGTTGATATGGTTTCCATCATAACCTGCTAAGCAGTTGGCTGCCGAAGTGGAGAATATTTGCTATTTCCCTGAATTTTATCAACTTGAGCTAACCATGTAAATAGACTAATCACAAAAGAAAGGGAAAGCAGTTTTTTTTTTCAGTGAGATTGATGATTTCTGATTAACATAACCATGTTACATGGGTATGTTGGTGTATGTTAGTATAAGGAGGTGGTTGTGTTGTTTGGAGAAATGGTGAGAAAGGGTTTAGAACCAAACTCGAGGACGGTTGTGGTGCTGTTTTTTGGCTGCTGGGGATGTGTTTGATCTGCAGATTTCTCATGTGGTGTTTGATATGATGGTTGTAAAGGAGGAAGTGAGTTGGAATGCAATCATTACCAGTTGTGTTGAAGTTGGGAAGTGTGTGGAAGCATTGGAGGTTTTATGGAAGTTTTGATGGAAAGGGTTGGATTTGATTCTGTCACAATGTTGGCCGTGATTTTGTCACAATGTTGTCCTTGCGTCCAGATTTAGCTGATGGGAAGGTTGATTATGTTATGTGGTTGTATGAAGATATGATCTATTGCTAGTGATAGTGATTAGGAACCCATGTAACAAAAGCTTCACCTCTATCATTTATTGCTTCCAAGGTTGAGTGATCACTTCATGCACATGTATCTACATCAAATCCTCACTAAAGAAATGGAAATTCACAACTGAGATCTTAAAGTATGCTTCTGGTTGCCACAAATGTGCTGAGAACCGCTAAGTGTACATTCAAGTCATTTACAAACTCATAAGTTAACTTGATAAGTACTAGTATCAGGATAATTATACATCATATAAAAGAGAATGCATTGACGGAAATATATTACGTAGGTGACAGGTTTTCCATGTCCTAAATACTCGAGATCCAAGTCAAACATAATATACAGGAACTATCACTTCCTAGTGCCTTGGATTGCAAACTGGAAGCAAGCATTGAACCGGAATAAAGAGCAGCAAATCGCAGTAGACTTGCCGTATCATATATGGCCTCACATGCTGAAATTTTCATATTAGATTGTGACAAGTCAATATGTGCAAATACATTGAAACTTCTGCTTGGCTTCATGAATTTGCAAAACCATATTGATATAAAGGTTAGCTTTGTTTCAGGAAGCTGGAACTGTAACTAGCTCCTTGCTGGAGAGTTTTGCTAAGGCTACTTTCATTGGCTTCTCATCATTGTGCAGAATTCCTCATAATGAATCCTTCCATCCTATGTGCTCATCCTGTTAGTGAGTAAAAAACCAAACATACATACTACCAAAGAAAGCGGTCTTCAGTAGGAACTACTTACATTGTTTTTGTCTACCACAATGAGTATTTCCCTCATGCTGCCTTTACATTGTTTTTGTACGCTAGTACAAGTATGCAGTGTGGAGTGTGTAGGCAATTTTCAGCAAGAGGCTTTTGTATCCTGAAGATTAAAACTAATTTCTGTGGAGAATTCATATCCTATATGTTGTGCTTTCCTCTGTACCTTAGTAGATGCATTGTTAATGTTAGGGGAGAATGTAAAGTTCTCTAATTTAGTTTTGATGTTAACAAAAGAGGAATAATGTGTAACGAATGTTTAAGCTTGTCAAAAGCTGTTTCAGAAGATAGCAACGTAATTTTTCTAAAGTTGAACAAGGAGACAGAAGCTTGTTCAGAACCTTTAAAAGTGTTATATAAACTATTTTTGTTCTGACAGAAGGTATTTCATAAGTTGTGTAGTGTATCCGTAGTTATCGTGTTAACCTTTCAAAAGCACTTTCAGAACCTTCATAACAGGATGACAGTTGACAGGTTTGCTTCAGAAGCACTTTCAAAACCTTTCATGTCTGTTACGAATTTTTCCAGATTACGTTCTAAATTTTATATCGATAGTTTTAATAAATTTCAAGGCCTAGCTCCACGTGTCAAGTATTTTTTGGTAACATACTTGATGTATTTTACTAAAGTTGGATTTTATATCAAAGGTTTTTTTAATTTACATAAAGTTTTACAAGATTTTATTCAAAGATTTCATTTTATGATAAAGTGAAATCATATAAGATTTACAAGTTTTATCCAGATTTAAAGTTGGATATTTGTACTATATTTTGGGAGATCCAGCAGTTACAAAGATAAGGATAAGAGATATGGTTGTTATATCAAGATATGGTTCCACAATGTGAGGGATATCTTCAATAAACTTGATCCAAGAGATATATCTAAAGAAGATCTCGGTCAAACTAATTATCCAAGCTTATCCTTATCAAGAATATCACGGAATGCAGATCTTCTCCAACAGATCCAACTTATTTTTTAATTGAAAATTCAAAAATAAATTCAAGATTATCACGTGGAAAGTAGCCGTTATGTTTTCTCCATATATAAAGTGTTTAATTCAAATGAAAAAAGAGTGTAGAGAACGTTGATTAACAACAGAAAAAGAGAGAACGTTGTTGAAAGAAAAATGACACACGAGAAAAAAAGACTCATACATCTTCAAGCAAAAATCTTTACATATACATGTGATCTAAAGGAAATCTAATATTCCTCATTGATGTTGTTGAAACTCCTTTCGTGAATAAGGAATTGTTTGTTGTTTCATCACTGTAGTTGAGTGATTAGCTTAGTGAAGAAGCTAGAAAGACTCAACAGTGAGACTTTGCCTTGAAGAGGCTTATGTTGTATATCTTTAATTTGTTGATATAGTGAAAGACAACAGGTATAGACAACCGGGACCCCGGCGTGGAGCTGGAAGAGAGGACTGACGCTCGAGACAGAATCTCTATAAATATCTGAGCATTCTATTCTTCTCTACTTTTATTTACTGCACATTATTGTTCTTCATTATTGTTATTCACGTGATTTTATTAGTCAAGAGTTTTAGTTGATTTGCAAAAAAGTGAAATTTTAAGTAATTAATCAATTCCCCCCCCCCCCCCCCCCCCCCCCCCCCCCCCTCTTGATTAATCTAATTGGGACCAACAATTGGTATCAGAGCAGGACCAATCTATTTTGAGTGATCCAAAATGGTTGAAAATAATGTTGCAATTAATCGAGCTCCCTACTTCGATGGCTTAAACTTCTCATATTGGAAGATGCGTATGGAAACTTACATTAAGGCTAATGATTATGATTCATGGCAGGTCATTTCACTTGGAGACAGTTTGATCACCTTGAACGGAGATTCAACCTTGCCAGATTCGGAGAAGAAAATTATTGAGAAGAACAACAAAGCAAAAAATTTATTACTGACTACAATTGCTCCATCAGAGTTCTATTTAATATCATCGTGTGCAAGTGCAAAGGAGATTTGGGATATCCCATCCGATACATATGAAGGGACTGATACCATCAAGGAAACTAAGATAAATGCTTTAATTCAACAGTATGAATTATTTAAGTTTAAATTTAATGAAGATGTCAAAGATGCTTTTAACAGGTTTACAGCTATCACAAATGAGCTTGCATCACTTGGAAAGAAACTTCCAAATCCAGATCATGTGAGGAAAATGTTGAGGATATTGCCACCATCTTATGATGCAAAGAAAACTGCTATAGAGGAAGCTCAAGACCTAAACAAGTTAACTCTCAGTCAATTGAGAGAAAAGCTCATGGCATATGAGTCACACATAAAGACCACGCAAAGAGGAGAAGACGGTACCAAAGGAATTGCATTTAAAGTCAAGGAAATAAAGCAAAATGAAATTGAAACAGATGATAGCGATGATGAGAAAGAAGAGGACATTAGTCTTCTAGCACGTAGACTCAACAGGCTACTCAAGAAGCAAAGAGGTAAGAAGTTTAATGTTTTCAAGAAAAGTACTGAATATAAGCATAATGAAGTAGGAAAAGCGTACAAGGAGAAAGAAAAGAAGAAAGAGAAAAGGGAGATTCAATGTTATGAATGCAAAAAGCCAGGACACATCAAATATGAATGTCCAACACTGATCAAGAAAATGGAAAATTATAAAAAGAAAAGTCGAGCAATGCTAGCAACATGGAGTGATTTAGAGGATACAGAGACAAATTCAAAGGATTCAGAAGAAGAGGATGAGGCAAATCTGTGTTTAATGGCTAGTTCTAAGGTACATTCTGAATCTGATGAAGATGTAATTGAAACTAACATGCTAGTAGAAATGAGTAAGCTACTAAAGGCACTAAAAAGGGCTGATACAAAATTAGCTAAGTATGAAAATGAAATAAAAGCTCTTAAGAATGAAAAGGAGGTAGTAAAGCAAACAAATTCATTACTTGCGGATGAAAATGATATCTTGAAACAAGAAAATGAATCCATACATGTGAGTATAGAGAAACTAAGAATAGAAAATCAACTACTTGAAGCAGAAACAAGTAACATGAAGGTAAAGATTGATGAACTGTCAAATTCGTTGAAAACTACCTTTAAGAAATTTGATGAAAGTGATAAGAAATTGACCATGTTAATTTCTTCACAAAGAGTTTCGAATAAAAAACATGGGTTAGGATATGAGCATGGTTCGAGTTCAAAATCGAATCAAAATACAATTTTTGTTAAAGCTAAACAAGTCTTAACTGATAAATTCAAAAGTAAAGAGTACATTTCGAATACAAATATTGTTAAAAGAAGAAATACCAGAGACTTTTACAAAAGTTATTCTGACAAGAAGTATCCACACAATGGGTACTATAGAAGCAATACCAGAAGGTATAACAGAAGTTATACAAACCAGAATTTCCAGAAACGGGTAAATGACAGGTATAGGAATGTTAATTCTTATACATGCTTTTTCTGTAATAAATTTGGTCATATTGAGAAATTTTGCTATTATAAAAGAAATAAGCTCAGTAGTCAACAAGTAAATCGAAGAAATCAAATGAGCTTATCTTTTAAAGGGCCCAAACTTGCTTGGGTTCCGAAAAGGACTTAATTCTTTCCATTTGTACAGGGACATGAAGCTAAAATAAGAGGAACATGGTATTTGGATAGTAGATGTTCTAGACATATGACTGGAGATGCTTCATTATTCAATAGCATAACTTGGGAAGAAAAAGAGTATGTAAAGTTTGGAGATGATAGTAGAGGTAAAATAATTACCACTGGAACGATTGGTATGCCTACGTTTCTTATTGAAAATGTATATCTTGTGCAAGGTTTAAAACATAATTTACTTAGTATTAGTCAATTATGTGATAAAGGTTATAGGATGATTTTTTATCAAGACAAGTGCTATGCTTTTAATGAAAATGATGAAAGATTATTTGAAGGAATTAGGAAAAGAAATATCTATCTTATAAAACCAGATGAAATCAATAATAATTGTTGCTTAATTTCTTTGAATGATCATGTTTTTGCTTGGCATAAACGACTAGGACACGTTAATTTTAATCACCTAGAAAAATTATCTAAAAAGGATATTATTAAAGGATTACCTAAAATAAATATTAAACAAAATGTGAAATGTGATACTTACTTAAAGAATAAAATGGTCTCTGTTTCTCATAAAAGTAAAAATGTAATCTCAACTAAGAGACCACTTGAATTATTGCATCTTGATCTTTTTGGACCTACTAGAGTCTTAAGCATGGGTGGAAGCAAATATGGACTTGTTATTGTTGATGATTTTTCATGATACACTTGGGTTATATTCTTGCGACACAAAAGAGATACCTTTGATTCTTTTCAAAAGTTTTCAAAACAAATACAAAATGAAAAAGGAGTTTCCATAATTAGTCTTCAAACTGATCATGGAACAAAATTTCAAAATGCAAGTTTTTTAAATTTTTGTGAAGAACATGGTATATCTCATAATTTCTCAGCTCCATACACTCCTCAACAAAATGGAGTAGTGGAACGCAAGAATAGAACTTTACAAGAGATGACTAGATCTATGTTAAATGAGAGTGGAATTGCTAAGTATTTTTGGGCAGAAGGCTTGCTATATCATCAATAGAGTTTTCATTCGACCTATGACATCAAAGACTGCTTATGAGATGTTTCGAGGTAAGAAACCTAACGTTTCATATTTTCATATCTTTGGATCTAAATGCTTTGTGAAAAAGAATCCACTCAACCTTGGTAAGTTTGATGAAAGATCTGAAGAAGCTATTTTCTTAAGATATTCTCTAAATAGTCGTGCTTATCGTGTTTTCAATAAGTCATCAAAAACTATTGAAGAATCTATAAATGTTAAGTTTATTGAGGATTTAAAGGATGTTGATTCTGATGAAGAAAAGGACTCCAATTCTAAAGCAGAAGTTAGTTCAGAACCTAAGTCAGAAGCACCTGCTGTTAACATTCGAGAATCTGATCATCCAGAACCTATTTAAGAGGCAAATACAGAAGGTACTTCAGAAGTTGTAAGATCTGAACAAGAGGCTTCTAAAGCTTGGAGGTATAAGTCTGCACATCCTTCTGATCAAATAATAGGTGATATACAATCAGGTGTTAAAACAAGAGCTAAACTACAAAATCTTGAAAATCATTTTGTGTTGTTATCTGAAATTGAACCTAGTAAGATTGAAGAAGCTTTGAATGATGCTAATTGGATTATATCTATGCAAGAAGAATTAAATCAATTTCAAAGAAACAATGTATGGAATTTAGTTCCTAGACCTAGAGGGAAGTCTATAATTGGAACTAAATGGGTGTTTAAAAATAAATTAGATGAAGACGATAAAATTATAAGAAATAAAGCAAGATTAGTAGCTAAAGGTTATTCACAAGAAGAAGGAATAGATTTTGATGAAACATATGCACCTGTTGCTAGACTAGAAGCAATACGATTAATGCTTGCATATGCATCTTATAAGGATTTTAAAGTTTTTCAAATGGATGTAAAAAGTGCATTTTTAAATGGTTTTATAAAGGAAGAAGTTTATGTGGAACAACCACCCGGTTTTGAAGATCCTTTCAAATCAGACTATGTTTTTAAATTAAATAAAGCTCTATATGGTTTGAAACAAGCTCCAAGAGCTTAGTATGAAAGATTGAGTATGTTTTTTATCTCTAAAGGTTTTCATAGAGGAAAAGTTGACACTACTTTATTCTTGAAAACTTTTGATAATGATATCTTAGTTGTACAAATATATGTGGATGATATTATCTTTGGATCTACTAAATAATTGTTGTGTCAAAAATTTGCTGAGACCATGTAAGCAGAATTTGAAATGTCAATGATGGGAGAGTTGACATTCTTTTTGGGACTTCAAATAAAACAAACAAAGGAAGGAATTTTTGTTCATCAAGAAAAATGCACAAAACAAATATTGAAGAAATTTGGATATGATGGATGCAAAAAGGTTACAACACCTATGAGTACTTCATCAAGGTTAGACTCTGACTTAAATGGAAAGAAGGTAAGTGAAAAACTTTATAGGAGTCTTATAGGTTCTTTATTGTATTTGACTGCATCTAAACCTGATATTTTGTTCAGTGTGTGTTTGTGTGCTAGATTTCAAGCTGCACCAACAGAAATTCATTTATCAGCTGTAAAGTGAATTTTCAAATATCTAGTTAATACTTTTAATTTAGGCATATGGTATCCTAGAAATCAGAATTTTGATCTAATAGGATATTCTGATGCAGATTATGTTGGATGTAAAATTGATAGAAAAAACACATCTAGTACTTGTCAATTCCTAGGTGATAAATTAATTTCTTGGTCTTCTAAAAAACAAAATTCTGTTGCTCTATCCACAACTGAAGCTGAATATGTTTCTATTGGAAATTGTTGTGCACAAGTTTTATGGATAAAACAACAATTGAATGATTATGGAATAAATTTTAAAACTGTGCCAATTAAATGTGACAACACAAGTGCAATAAATTTGACAAAAAATCCAGTACATCATTCTAGGTCAAAGCATATAGAAATTAGACATCATTTTATTAGAGATCATGTGCATAATGGAGATATAAATGTTGAATTTGTGTCAACCGATAATCAATTTGCAGATATTTTTACTAAACCTCTTGAAAAGGTAAATTTTGAATTTATTAGAAATGAATTAGGAATTTGTAACCCCTTTTGATTTTTTTTTTCCCCCCGAAAATATTGAAAAATCTTTATTCATTTAAAAATATTTTTTCTTTTCATTCGTTTTCTTCCTTCTCTAATTCTCTTCCTTCGAAATCTGTTCTTTTTCTCTCTCTCTATTTTCCTTCTCTCTCATTGCAACTCCAATGGCGCCTAAATCTTCAGAACGCCTCAAACAAAAATCATTCAAAACAAAATCATCAAACAAGCCTTTAGTGATTCATGATGAATCTTCAAATTCTTCGGAAAAATATCAAGAACCTTCAATAGAGGAGAATCCGAGTTCCCCTGATTCCGAATCTATCATAGGTTCCAAGAAGATTTTCAAAAGAAAACGAGCTGCATCGTCTTCAAAAGGAAAAGAAAAGGCTACTCAAGAAACCTCTCCGCTCAAGAAAGTATCCAAGAAGCAAACGAAACAAGAAAATGTACTAAGTCTGAAACCCTCAAATTCAAAATCTCTTTGAAAGAAGAAAAATGAGGTGTGTTCTTGTAGTTTTGTGGATTTTAATTTCTTTACTAGTAATGGATTTTACTGGAATGAACTGTTAGAACCCATAGGATGCATGGAACTTTGCTCTACTCAAGTTCTAGTTCATGGCGAGTGTGTCAAAGAATTTTATAGAAGTTTAAGTCTTGCGGCAGGGAATGTTTTAGTTTCCAGAGTATGTGATCAAGACATTTCAATTTCTAGGGCAGATGTAATTAAATGTCTACATCTACATGATGTAAATGATGATGTAGAGATTACGAACATGCCTAGGAATGATCTGTTTGCTACTATAAATGGAGGCTTACAAATGGATTATGGAAAAGAAGCAATGATCATTGATTTCAAGTTGTTTCCTCGAATCATACATAAGATAATTGTTGAATGTCTATGTCCAAGGAAGGGCAGTTCTACTTCAATGTCCATAAAACATGCTCAAATTATCTATGCAATGATTAACAAAAAGAATGTGGACATGACTTCTAAAGTCATTGATCAAATTTGGAGGAATAAAGAAAGTTTGGTATTTGGGAATATACTGATGCGATTATTTGTGTTTAAAGGGATAGTTTTGCCTACCAGCTCTTCTGAACTTATTAAGTTAAAAAGGATAGGTAAAGAAGTTTTTCATCACATGTCCATCTTTGTTAAGGATTGTTTGTGGTATGCGAATGATGGTGCACATTTTGTCCATCAAAAGCATATGAAAAGAATAGTTCCTTTTGGAATATCTGTTCAAGAAGGAGGTTCAGAACCTAGAATAGAGGTTGAAACAGATCGTGGGAAGAAATCATATGCTGATGAAGCTGGGAAGAGTGGAACAAAAGAAGTTATATCCAATGTTGATCTGGAACAAATAAAGAATGTTGTTCGAGAAAGTTTGAAACATGAACTATCGGATTTCGTTAAGACAACTTTGAGAAATGAAGTTCTTCAAAAGTCTGATCTGAGGAGACTAGAATCAATGGAATCACAAGTCAAACAAACTTTTGGAATATCTGTTCAAGAAGGAGGTTCAGAACCTAGAATAGAGGTTGAAACAGATCGTGGGAAGAAATCATATGCTGATGAAGCTGGGAAGAGTGGAACAAAAGAAGTTATATCCAATGTTGATCTGGAACAAATAAAGAATGTTGTTCGAGAAAGTTTGAAACATGAACTATCGGATTTCGTTAAGACAACTTTGAGAAATGAAGTTCTTCAAAAGTCTGATCTGAGGAGACTAGAATCAATGGAATCACAAGTCAAACAAACTTCTGATATTCTTTCTGATAGCAAGAAGAATTCTGAGAAAATGCTTACCGATCTCCATCACTATAGAATTCTCTATGATGAATTTAGTGCGAGAGTCAAACAAGATTTATCTAATAATGTGATTGCGTTTGATAAATTTGTCTCACAAGTGAGGAAGATGGGAGATTCAGTTACTAACTCCTTCAAGACTTTGGACTCCAAGACGGATAAAACCTCCCAATTTGTCACAAGTCTTCATGGTGAAATCAAGCTCTTCTTATCCAACAAATTTCCAGATTATGTTCTCTCTAGCGCTCATATCATCGACTTGGATACTTCACCAGAGAAACCTTCGTCAACCAAACATTCCACCACTCCCTCTACCTCTCGAGTCACTCCAGAAAATCTTAGTTCTTTATCTTAAATTTTGTTTTCGAATCAAGTTGTAAAAGACTTCTTTTATATTTTATGCATCGATTAAGGGGGAGATATCCCTTTTGCAGTTAACAAAAAGGGGGAGAATGATTCTATTATGATCAATACTGCTTGCTGCTTATGAATGATTCTATATTGCTTATAAGTGCTTATGATCAATATGTTTATGCGTTTATAATGATTCTATTGTGCTTGAGATTCTGTTATAGGAATCTTGAGATTCTGTTATATGAATATATGCTTAAACATGAAAGTTGTGTATATTTTGATTATCTAATGGTGTTTTGTTATCATCAAAAAGGGGGAGAATGTTAATGTTAGGGGAGAATGTTAAGTTATCTAATTTAGTTTTGATGTTAACAAAAGAGGAATAATGTGTAACGAATGTTTAAACTTGTCAGAAACTGTTTCAGAAGATAGCAACGTAATTTTTCTAAAGTTGAACAAGGAGACAGAAGCTTGTTCAGAACCTTCAAAAGTGTTATATAAACTATTTTTGTTCTGACAGAAAGTGTTTCAGAAGTTGTGTAGTGTATCCGTAGTTATCGTGTTAACCTTTCAGAAGCACTTTCAGAACCTTCATAACAGGAGGACAGTTGACAGGTTTGCTTCAGAAGCACTTTCAGAACCTTTCATGTCTGTTACGAATTTTTCTAGATTACGTTCTAAATTTTATATCGATAGTTTTAATAAATTTCAAGGCCTAGCTCCACGTGTCAAGTATTTTTGGGTAACATACTTGATGTGTTTGATGAGATCCTTGATGAGAGTCAAACCAGAAGAAGGAATGTGGATCCTCTTGAAGTGCCGCCTGGAACGATCACAAGAAGTCGAGCGAAACGACTCAAGGAAGCACTTAACGGGTTGATAAAGGATGTCCATGAAGCCGGAAAGGATTGGAACAATCATGAAGTTGGAACGGATTGGAACAACCATGGAAAGACCTTTGCTCTTATACAAGTCACACCGGACACAGGTTGAAGAGGGCGTGTACTTTCAAGGCACGGCCGTGTAAGAATCTCAAGATTGCACAGAATCATACACGGCCAGACACACGGCTAAAAGGCACGGACGTGTATGGAGTCAAGCAAATGCACAGAAAGGTACACGATCAAAGTACACGGTCGTGTACACGGCCGTGTATGTTGCTAGAAGTTGTACAGAAAGATACACGACCAGAAGTACACGGTCGTGTATGTGACCGGAATGTGCACAGAAAAGTACACGGCCAAAGTACACGGTCGTGTACACGGCCGTGTATCCCCTGCCGGCCAACTTTTTCCTGTTTCGTGTTTTTACGCAACTTATCTAAGCTACGTCGTTTTGGACTTGTTTTTCACAAATTGTAACCCTAGTATAAAAGCTCCTAGGGTTTAGAACAACTAAAAATTTACATCTTCGAACATTAAACACTTTTGAGAGGCACCTCTCTTGGTTCTTCAAGAACTAAATCGAACTTATCGGATTAATTTCCGTAGCGTTCATCCCGACTTATCAATCGGTCTTTCATCCCGATTATGGCGTCTTCATTTTATACCAAGGTTCTTGTCTCACTTATAGACAACGGGTCGCGATTTCCACTTTAGGTGTTTGGGCGTCTTAAGCAACGAATTCCGAACGTATTGGTATTGGGTTTTGTCACGGGTTGGCGTGGTTCGTATCAGTTTGGTATCAGAGCTTAGGTTTGTCAAAACATCAAGTTCGGTTGAGGAAGGTAATATCAAAAACCCTAACTTCAATCGTTCATATCAATTATCGTATTCAATTTCGTAGTATTGATTGTCTTTTAATAGTGTAATATCGACTGGGCGATTGTTAAAAAAAAAAAAAGAGTAAAAATCACGACAAAAAAAAAAAGAAGAGAAAAGAAAAGAAAAGAAAAACGTGATCAAGAGCAACAACCAAGACAAAAAAAAAAAATCGGATAGAAAAATAGAGGAAAATTTACGAACCCTAGAGTTGTTTTGAATTCTACGGAAGGAAATTGGTGTAGTTCAGGTTAGTTCCAAGAGAATTGAGAAGAGGAAATTAGCGAGTTGATATCATCATTGTTTGTGAGAATACACGAGTGACTGTGTGATATCATCATTTGAGCAAAACACGTAAGGGAGTGTATCGTGAGGTTTAATTTTATATATATTTGTGTTAGTACTAATCTTTTCTGCAGGGACAATGTCGAGACAACATTCTCCTGAAGGTGAGAGGGGAAGGTTTGATGCTAGATTAGTAATTGAGGCGTTGAGGGGTGAAATGAAGAGGATGTTCCAAGAGGGAATGAAACAAATTCATGAGACGGTAGAGCAAAGATTAGAGCAATCCACAAATGTATTCCAAGGGCGTAAGAAGGAGAGTCATTCTAGGAGAGTACCGAGGGGTGGAGATGAAATGTCAGATGATGATTTTTATGAGCCTTCTGTTGGGAGTTATAGAGGTTATAGTGGTCAGAATAGAGGAACTAAGGATTGGGACGATAGAGGAGATAGGAATAGAGAGGATGATCAATTGAGTAGCATAAAGATGAACATTCCTCCTTTCCAAGGGAAGAATGATCCCGAGGCGTACTTAGAGTGGGAGAAAAAGGTGGAGATGGTGTTTGATTGTCACAACTATAGTGGAAGAAAGAAAGTAAAACTTGCTGTCATTAAATTTTCGGATTATGCTATAGTGTGGTGGGATCAATTAATGTTGAATAGAAGGAGAAGTGGCGAGCCACCTATTGAGTCTTGGGAAGAGATGAAAAGAGTGATGAAGAAGCAGTTTGTGCATGCGTATTACTATCGTGAATTGCACAACAAGTTGCAAACTCTGAGGCAGGGAAGCCTAAGTGTAGATGAGTATTTCAAGGAGATGGAAGTCACTATGATTAGGGCGAATGTAGAGGAGGATAGAGAGGCTACAATGGCTAGGTTTCTTGCTGGGTTGAATAGAGAAATCCAAAATGTGGTTGAATTGCAGCATTATGTAGAATTAGAGGATATGGTTCACATGGCTATAAAGGTTGAGAACCAGCACAAGAGGAAAGGTAGTAGTGATGCACGGTTTCCACAGGGTAATGGTTCATCCACTTGGAAGACTAACCAATGGAAGAAAGAAGAAAAGCCTTTACCCACCAAACCAAAAGGGGAGCTGAGGCAAGCGGGTTCTACTCCTAATAACCCAGGTAACCCTGATTCTTCTACTTCTAGAAATCGTGACATTAGATGTTTTAAATGTCAAGGTAGAGGCCATATTGCTAGCCAATGTCCAAATAGGCATGTGATGATTTTGCGTGATGATGGGGAGTATGAGACTGAGGGGGATAGTGAAGAAGATGATATGCCTCCATTAGAGGATGCTAGTGATGATGAGGAGCCTGCAATGGGAAGGCTAGTGGCAGTAGTGAAGTGAGCTTTGTATGTGCAGGTGAAGGAAGAAGAAGAGGTGCAAAGAGAGAATATATTTCATATTAGATGTTATCTAGGAGATCACATTTGTAGTTTGATCATTGATAGAGGGAGTTGCACCAATGTAGTGAGTAATTTTATTGTTGAGAGGCTGGGGCTCAAAACTGTTAGACACCCTAGTCCATATAAATTGCAGTGGTTGAATGATAGTGGAGAGACTAAGATGAGTAAGCAAGCATTGATTGGTTTCCGCATTGGTAGGTATGAGGATGAGGTGTTATGTGATGTAGTGCCAATGCAAGCATGTCATGTGTTGTTGGGGAGGCCATGGCAATTTGATAGGAAGATTGTTCATGATGGCTTTTCTAACAAGTATACGCTTGTTCACCAAGGGAAAAGTTTTAATCTTAAACCGTTAACACCCAAACAAGTGTATGAGGACCAGTTGCAGCTACAACAGTTTTTTGCAAAACATAAGGTGAGTGAAAAGCAGAGTGAGAGTGAGAGAGCAAAAGACAATGAGAAGAAAAAGGAATATAAGAGTCATGATCAAAAGGAAAAGGAGAGGAAGGCTGGAAAGAGTGTGAGAGGCCAAGTTGAAGGGGAATCAACTTTGGTGGTGAGTGAAAAGGAGAGGGCAGCCTTGCAAAAGGAGAGTTGTGTGGCAAGAGCGAGTGTAGTGAGGAGAGCGTTAGTGAGGAAGCAACCTATGTTGTTGCTGGTTTTTAAGGAAACATGTTTGACTACTAACTAATTATCTAACTCTTTGCCTAGTGTGGTCGTGTCTCTTGTGCAGGACTTTGAAGATGTCTTTCCTGAGGAGATTCCAAAGGGATTACCACCTATTCGTGGTATTGAGCACCAGATTGATCTTGTACTCGGAGCATCGATTCCAAACAAGCTAGCTTACAGGAGCAATCCGGAGGAGACAAAGGAACTCCAAAGGCAGGTCGATGAATTAATGGAGGAGTACGTGAGAGAGAGCATGAGTCCATGTGCAGTGCCTGTGATTTTGGTGCCTAAGAAGGATGGGACATGGAGGATGTGTGTTGACTGCCGCGCCATCAACAACATTACGGTAAAGTATCGTCATCCCATTCCCCGCTTAGATGACATGTTAGATGAGTTACATAGGTCTAGTGTCTTTTCCAAAATTGATTTGAAAAGTGGATATCACCAAATTAGAATGAAAGAAGGTGATGAATGGAAAACTGCATTTAAGACAAAATATGGATTATATGAGTGGTTAGTAATGCCTTTCGGTTTAACTAATGCACCTAGTACTTTTATGAGACTTATGAACCATGTTTTGAGGACTTTTATTGGAAAATTTGTGGTCGTCTATTTTGATGATATTCTCATTTACAACAAGAGTTTGGAAGATCATATGTCTCACTTGAGGAATGTTTTAGAAGTACTTCGAAAGGAACAGTTATATGCTAACCTTAAGAAGTGCACTTTTTGTACAGACAAACTTGTGTTTCTTGGTTTTGTTGTTAGTGCACAGGGAATACAGGTTGACAAAGAAAAGGTTCGTGCGATCCAAGAATGGCCTAGTCCAACCAATGTAAGTAATGTGCGGAGCTTCCATGGACTAGCGAGCTTTTACAGGAGATTTGTGAAGGATTTCAACACCATTGCAGCACCACTTACTGAGGTAATTAAGAAGAACATGGGTTCAGCTGGGGAGAGCAACAAGAGAAGGCCTTTCAGATGCTTAAAAATAAGTTGACTCAGGCACCGTTACTTGCTTTACCTAACTTTGCTAAAACGTTTGAAATTGAGTGTGATGCTTCAGGATTAGGTATTGGAGTAGTGCTTATGCAAGAGAGAAGACCGATTGCATTCTTTAGCGAGAAGCTAAGTGGGGCAACCTTGAATTACCCTACTTACGACAAGGAGCTATATGCATTGGTTCGAGCCCTAGAGACGTGGCAACACTACCTTTGGCCAAAAGAGTTCGTGATCCACAGTGATCATGAATCCTTAAAGTATTTGAAGGGGCAACACAAGCTGAACAAAAGGCATGCTCGTTGGGTGGAGTTCATCGAAACATTTCCATATGTCATCCACTACAAGCAAGGTAAAGAGAATGTAGTTGCTGATGCACTTTCTAGAAGGTATACTCTTATCTCTACTCTTAGTTCTAGACTTCTTGGTTTTGAGCACATTAAGGAGTTATATGCTGCTGATTGAGATTTTTGTGAGGAGTATGTGCAATGTGAGAAGAGTGGGCATGGAAAATTTTATAAACATGATAGATTCTTGTTTAGGGAGAGTAAACTGTGCATTCCAATTTGTTCTCTAAGAGAATTACTTGTGAGGGAGTCTCATAGAGGAGGTTTAAT
This sequence comes from Laguncularia racemosa, assembly GCA_037954665.1. Taxonomy (NCBI): domain Eukaryota; kingdom Viridiplantae; phylum Streptophyta; class Magnoliopsida; order Myrtales; family Combretaceae; genus Laguncularia; species Laguncularia racemosa. Next base: position 1,517,275 of record JBBMOL010000096.1, on the reverse strand, counting down.
GGGACACTTTGGAGTAGCTAAAACATTAGGGGTATTGCAGGAACACTTCTATTGGCCTCACATAAAACGAGATGTTGAGAGGATTTGTGAGTGATGTATCACATGTAAGCAAGCGAAATCTAGAGTCCAACCTCAAGGGCTTTACACCCCACTTCCCATTCCTCATGAGCCTTGGGTAGATATTTCTATGGATTTTGTGTTATGATTACCCAGGTCTAGACATGGTCGAGATTCTGTTTTTGTAGTTGTTGATAGGTTTTCTAAAATGGCACATTTCATTCCTTGTCACAAAACGGATGATGCTTGTAATATTGCTAATTTATTCTTTAGGGAAGTTGTGCGATTGCATGGTATGCTTAGAACAATTGTATCAGATAGGGATGCTAAGTTCTTAAGCTACTTTTGGAAGACTTTGTGGGCTAAGTTAGGAACTAAGTTATTGTTTTCTACTACTTGTCATCCACAGACTGATGGTCAAACTGAGGTAGTGAATCGAACTTTATCTACTTTGTTGAGGGCTGTAATTAAAAACAATATTAAAAGTTGGGAGGATTGTTTGCCGCATGTTGAATTTGCCTATAACCGTACAGAGCATTCTGCTACTAAATTTTCTCCTTTTGAAATTGTGTATGGTTTTAATCCACTAACTCCTTTGGATTTATCACCTTTGCCTATTTCTGAGTATGTTAATTTAGATGGCAAGAAGAAGGCCGGATTTGTTCAACAGATCCATGAGAAGGCAAGGTTGAACATTGAACGACGAACAGAGCAGTATGTGAAACAAGCCAACAAGGGTCGTCGACAAGCTGTTTTTGAACCTGGATATTGGGTTTGGATTCACATGCGCAAAGAGCGGTTTCCCGTGCAGTGTCGATCTAAACTACTTCCTAGAGGCTATGGACCATTTCAAGTTCTTGAGCGCATCAACGACAATGCATACAAGATAGATTTTCCTGGTGAGTATCAAGTAAGTGCCACATTTAATGTTACTGATCTTAGTCCTTTTGATGTAGGTGACGATTTGAGGACAAATCCTTTTCAAGAGGAGGGGAATGATGAGATCCTTGATGAGAGTCAAGCCGGAAGAAGGAATGTGGATCCTCTTGAAGTGTCGCCTGGACCGATCACAAGAAGTCGAGCGAAACGACTCAAGGAAGCACTTAACGGGTTGATAAAGGATGTTCATGAAGCCGGAAAGGATTGGAGAAATCATGAAGTTGGAACGGATTGGAACAACCATGGGAAGACCCTTGCTCTTATACAAGTCACACCGGACACGGGTTAAAGAGGGCATGTACTTTCAAGGCATGGCCGTGTAAGAATCTCAAGATTGCACAGAATCATACACGGCCAGACACACGGCTAAAAGGCACGGCCGTGTATGGAATCAAGCAAATGCACAGAAAGGTACACGATCAAAGTATACGGTCGTGTACACGGCCGTGTATGTTGCCAGAAGTTGTACAGAAAGATACACGACCAGAAGTACACGGTCGTGTATGTGACCGAAATGTGCACAAAAAAGTACACGGCCAAAGTACACGGTCGTGTACACAGCCGTCAATCCCCTGCCGGCCAGCTTTTTCCTGTTTCATGTTTTTACGCAACTTATCTAAGCTACGTCGTTTTGGACTTGTTTTTCACAAATTGTAACCCTAGTATAAAAGCTCCTAGGGTTTAGAACAACTAAGAATTTACATCTTTGAACATTAAACACTTTTGAGAGGCACCTCTCTTGGTTCTTCAAGAACTAAATCGAACTTATCGGATTAATTTCCGTGGCGTTCATCCCGACTTATCAATCGATCTTTCTTCCCGATTGTAGCGTCTTCATTTTATACCAAGGTTCTTGTCTCACTTATAGACAACGGGTCGCGGTTTCCACTTTAGATGTTTGGGCGTCTTAGGCAACGAATTCCGAACGTATTGGTATTGGGTTTCATCACGAGTTGGCGTGGTTCATATTAGTGTTTTACTAAAGTTGGATTTTATATCAAAGTTTTTTTTAATTTACATAAAGTTTTACAAGATTTTATTCAAAGATTTCATTTTATGATAAAGTTAGATCATATAAGATTTACAAGTTTTATCCAAATTTAAAGTTGGATATTTGTACTATATTTTGGGAGATCCAGCAGTTACAAAGATAAGGATAAGAGATATGGTTGTTATATCAAGATATGGTTCCACAATGTGAGGGATATCTTCAATAAACTTGATCCAAGAGATATATCCAAAGAAGATCTCGGTCAAACTAATTATCCAAGCTTATCCTTATCAAGAATATCACGGAATGCAGATCTTCTCTAACAGATCCAACTTATTTTTTAATTGAAAATTCAAAAATAAATTCAAGATTATCACGTGGAAAGTAGCCGTTATGTTTTCTCCATATATAAAGTGTTTAATTCAAATGAAAAAAGAGTGTGGAGAACGTTGATTAACAACAGAAAAAGAGAGAACGTTGTTAAAAGAAAAACGACACACGAGAAGAAAAGACTCATACATCTTCAAGCAAAAATCTTTACATATACATGTGATCTAGAGGAAATCTGATATTCCTCATTGATGTTGTTGAAACTCCTTTCGTGAATAAGGAATTGTTTGTTGTTTCATCACTGTAATTGAGTGATTAGCTTAGTGAAGAAGCTAGAAAGACTCAACAGTGAGACTTTACCTTGAAGAGGCTTATGTTGTATATCTTCAATTTGTTGATATAATGAAACACAACCGGGACCCCGGCGTGGAGCTGGAAGAAAGGACTGACGCTCGAGGCGGAACCTCTATAAATATTTGAGCATTCTATTCTTCTCTACTTTTATTTACTGCACATTATTGTTCTTCATTATTGTTATTCACGTGATTTTATTAGTCAAGAGTTTTAGTTGATTTGCGAAAAAGTGAAATTTTAAGTAATTAATCAATTCACCCCCCTCTTGATTAATCTAATTGGGACCAACATGCATAGTTTCCTAAATTATCCAATGAGGTTACTCAATATATACCTGGCTTCTCTTCTTTATGATACTTTATGATGCTATATGTTTTTGCTACCCTTATTGAATTTAGATTATTATGTAGCATATGATGTTGTCCATTATGTTTTGTATTATGGAAATGATCTTCGGCTCCCCAACGTTACACTTATGGGTCTTTCCTTTGATATGTCATATAAATCATGGATCATCATGGATTTCTAATTTGTTTTCTTGGATGGAGAGTCTATATCAATATGCTTGCAATGGCGGCTGCTAGTTTCTATTGTATGAACTTTGTTTTAAATAGGAGAGTAGAGAGGGGTGTATTGAATGAGCGAGCATTAGCTAGATATGAAACGCGTCAAGAGGTGATTGATTCCCTCATTAATGGAAGTGATACAAATTGTTTATGGGAATTAAGGATGTGTAGGAATAGTTTTGCACATCTATGTGTACTCATTTGGGTATAAGGGGGAATACATTGTAATGGAAGAGCAACGGTTGAAGAACAAGTTACTATTTTTGTTAACATCCTAGCACATCATACAAAAAACAAGAGTATTCAAGTCAAATTTCGTAGATCAGGTGAGACTATTAGTAGAAATTGCCATCAAGTGTTAGCTGTTGTGTTAAGGTTACAAGATATCTTACTTGCAAAACCCAGTCCAGTACCAGAAGATTGCATTAACGAACGATGGAAATGGTTTAAGGTAATACAAAAAATCTTTTAGGTACCTTAAGTTAATTGACAATGGTCATGAGTACTTATAGTATAATATAAATTTTTTTTTGTTTGTTTGGGAACATATTAGGGTTGCCTTGGAGCATTAGATGGTACCTACATTGCAGTAACGACACCAGTTGCAGATAGACCTAGGTATCGAACAAGAAAAGGGCATCTCGCAACGAATGTCATGGGTGTATGTGATCGTAACATGAAATTTATCTATATATTGGCTGGCTGGGAAAGGTCTGCATCAGATTCTAGAGTATTACGTGATGCAGTCATTCGATCTAATGGATTGAGAGTTGCACCTGGTAAGCATTTTAAAAAAGAAAATTGTTTACATTTTATCTATCCAATTGAAAATTTTCATGTAAATTTATGTGGTTACATTTCATTGTAGGTTCATATTATCTAGTGGACGGTAGATATTCCAATGCACCAGGATTCCTTTCCCCTTTTAGAGGGAGGCGTTATCACATTCAAGAGTGGGCTACAAGTCAACGTAGGCCTCAAAATCGTGAGGAATTATTTAACTATAGACATGCAAGGGCAAGAAATGTTGTAGAGAGATGTTTTGGAATTTTGAAGAAATGATGGGGTATTCTAAGGAGTCCATCATTTTATCCCATCAAAATACAATGTCGAATGATTCTAGCTTGTTATCTATTACACAACTCCATTCGAATGTACATGCCACTGGACTCATTGGAGCACGCTGTAATTGAAGGTGATGAAGTTCCAATTGGAGAAAATGGAATTGATGCAATTGAAACAGTAGAACCTACTGAAGCATGGACTGAGATGAGGAATATCTTAGCACAAGAAATGTACGATGAATGGAGGGCACGTCATAGGAACTAGAATGTCACTAATTGTTGTACTTTCTTTGATTATGTATCTTGGATCAGTGTCACTAGTGATTTTTCATTAATTATATATTATTGAAATCATTTGGTTGTCGAATTTTCAATTTTATGTTGTAATGTAAATTGAAATATTTTATCCACCGTTTGTATGCATGACTTACATTTTATTTGTTTGCTTTTTGCCTTACACTATGGATTCGTTTACAGTCATGGACAGTAGAGATAAAAAAACTAGACGTTCTTGGAGCCAAGTTGAAGAAAAAATGTTATTGATAGTGTTGAAGGAGTTAGTCGTAGAACGATACAAGGAGAAAATGGCAGTTTTAAGAATGGGGCTCATGAAGAAGCTTTAAAAATGATGAAAAGTCACATTCTAGAAATCAATCTCAATGTCAAGCAAATTGTTAACAAAATGAAAATGGGGTCAATGAAGCTGGCAGAGGTTGTTGACATGATAAATACTAGTGGTTTTGGGTGGGATGATGTCAAAAAATGTGTTATTGTTGATAGTGATGTGGTCCTTGCTGAATACATAGAGGTAAAATCAACATTATCTTTATTTTGAAATATACTTATTTTTTTAAAGTTAATTTTTTGTTGTTATAATAACTATTTCTATTGTTTTGTAAAAACATCCGAAGGTTGGTAATCATGCCAACAAAGAATTTAAAGAGTTTGAAACACTTCAAGGGATATTTGGAAAGGATAGAACAAATGGCAAAAGGGCTGAAACACCAGCAGATGTGACACAGGACTTACAAAATGAGGGTGAGGATACTTTTGATGAAGACATGGAATCAAAACAAGTGCCACAGTCTACTAAAGCCTCCAGCTATGCTTCACGTGATCCATCTGTGCGACTGACTCGCAAGCGTCCAGTGGTAGAATATGTTGCAGAATTTATATCTACGTTTCAAAAGAGCATAAGTGATGTTAGGAGTGATTTTGCTTTACTTGCAGGAAAAATTGCTAATTCTCCTAGGGACGATGTTGTTGTAGAGTTGAAAACTTTAGGATTGTCGAAAAACGAAGAGTTGGATGTTCTTATGCAAATGACAACAAATCCACAGTATGAGAAGTTTTTTTTTTTAGGCTCCAAGGAGAACAACGCCTAGCATTTGTTAGGCGAATTATCGGTTGATGTAAAACATGTTTGCAGTATTTGTATAATTGAGACTTCTTTCATTGGCTTTATATTATCGAACCTCTCTACTCTTGTTTAGTACCTTATATGGTTAAACTTGTTTTTATATTTTGTAGAGTTGGCAAATTTTCTATCAGATGTAGTTAGCAGGTCATAATCATAGAAACTACTTTGATTATTCCTTCGTATGTTTATTATCTTATTTATGCCATTTATGCCTTGTCTTTATGAAATATAAAAGTGGTTCATGTTTCAATCTAATCGATCTAATTTGTGAATAGATTTTGGAATTTTCAAGTCCTTCAGTGACTTGTTCAAAGTGGTTGATGGATATGTAGATGTTTCGGTGTAAGTGTTTCATGTTTTTAGTGACCTATTCAAAATCATAAATAACAAATTATTTTATTAAATATAACATAATTTTTTCCCTAAAATATTTAATATAATATATTAAATCTTCAAATCATTTTTCCTTATAATAATATCAAATATATATAAATAACTATGATATAATTAAAAATGACAAATTTGTCAATTTTACTATATTCAGTCCAATACTTTACAATTTCAAACACTGGACAACACAAAAAGCCTTCTCTAGTAATTAAAAAAGGGCAAAACTGTCAAATTTACTATGTTCAATCCAGTACTTTGCAATCCAAATACTGAACAGCACAAAAATCATTGTCCAATACTGAACAAACCAAACGTGGTACAAAAATATTTTTTATCCAGTCCTTCTTTTGTACTATCCAGTACTCCTTGTTCTATCCAATACCAGTAACCAAAAGGTACCTATAGGTCTTAGGAAGGGCAACCCATTATAGTCTTACTTGTTCATTGTTGTTGCAAATGTGCTGTCCTAAAACATTGAAAGAGCTAATAGGCTATAAGGAATGATGATTAGATAGACTTTTCCAACATTATCGCATTTGTTATTTGTTGATGACTCCTTGTTTTTCTTTGAAGAATCTATTATAAATGTTAGGATCTTAAAAGACAATTTGCAGGAATATTGCGTTGCTTTTGATCAAAGAATTAACCTTCAAAAATCAAGTCTTTTTTTTTTCGGTAAAAATACCCCCAGGTCAAAGTGGAAGAGGTTGCCTCAACTTTAGAAGTCCCTATCTCACCTAATCCAAGCAAGTACCTAAGCTTACCAAATCTTTAGGGAAGGAACAAAATGGAAGCTTTAAGATTTGTAAAGACATGATCCAAGCAAAACTAGTGTTGGAAAAGGACCTTATTATCCACAACAGGCAAGAAAGTCCTTATCAAGGCTATTGTAGGGGCTATTCCAACCTATTCCAAGAGTTGCTTCAAACTTATAGCCAAGTGGTGCAAAGAAGTTAGTTCCCTGGTGGCTCAATATTGATGGGAACAAACTAATGAGGAGAGGGAAATTCGTTGGCAAAGTTAGGACAAGGTAACTCTCCCAAAGACAAAAGGTGGACTAGGATTCAAAGAATTGAGCAATTTTAACTCTGCCCTTTTAACCAAACTTGCTTAGAGGATGGTAACAAATCCCAATGCTCTCTAGATGCGGATCCTTAAAGGTATATATTTTCCTAATATTTCTTTTTTGCAGGCTTCTAAAGGCTCTAAAGACTCGAGGATGGTCCAGTATCTTACATGGCAAGGATCACCTCTTGAAAGGAGCTCGTTGGCAAGTCGGTGATGGAAATGCAATAAGAGTAAGTGTGGATAAATGGGTTTCGAGAATAAAAGGGCATGTTCCAAAGTTTAAAGCAAATGTATTCAACTTGAATTTGAAGGTGATGGAACTGAAAGATGTCAAGTGAAGATCTTGGAAAACACAAGAACTACATAGATGATTTGATAGGCAATCCATCAGAGCTATTCTTGAAGTACTTTGTCTTATGTTCATATGCATGATCATCATATATGGCCCTTTAAGAAATCAGGGAAATGCAATGTGAAATCAACATACAATTTTATCCAATGCAACTCTTTTCATAGCAACACAAATGCTTCATCATTCCCACCAAGTAGGGAATGTCTTTTGGAACCAAGTATAGAGCAGTCCTTGCTTGCTAAAAGTTAAGCATTTTATGTGGAAAGCAATTAATAATGCCGTGTCGACACAATGCAATAAGTGCGAAGACATATCTTGCAATCTCCTAAATGTTTGTTTTGCTATGATGATGAATCTATTAAGCATGTACTTCTATGTTGCCCTTGGACCTTAAGGGCATGGTTTGCTGTCATGGGGATCAAATTTAGTGTAGAAAAGGTGTCTACTATAGATGTTTGGATGAATTCATGTTTTGAAGGGGTAGCAAGTAATAAGAAGGGGAGAATTGCTTTATTTGCTAAATTATACATAGTTATGTGGTGTATTTGGGAATGAAGATGTAAAGTGGTGCTTGAACTTACAAATCCTGATGTTAAGTTTGTGATACATGCTGCCCAATGTGCTATTGTAGAAGTAGATATCTTAGCAAATAAAGAATCCCATGACAAGCAATACCAGACTGTGGAAAATGGAAGTCTTAGGCTAGATACACATCCTGCTCAAAGTGATTCTAATCCTAGAAGGTTATCCCATGGTTTAAATGTAGGTTTTCAAGCTCGAACGGTACGAATTTTTTGTAACTAGCATGGACAGCGAACAGATTCTCAACCCAATGCCTACAACAATACCCCTACAGCAACCTCAACTGCAAACTTTTCTGCTCATTGGAGCAATTCACAGCAACAAACACAAGCCCGTAGAAGGGAAGAACACGCGCAAGACGCAAGTTCTGCTTGGGAAGCACCAACAGGTTTGACCATCAAAGTGAATTCAGATGGCGCTTTTAACCCTTCTTCAGGTGAGGCTACCATTGGCTTCATAGCTAGGAATTGCAGGGGTTACATTTGTGGTAGTAATGCTATGAGATGTCGTGCAAATAATTCGAATGAAGTGGAGGCAATGGCTTTACTTGAGGCAGTAAACTACGCTCCTTCAAAGGGATGGGAGGATCTTTTTGTGGAAGTCGATAGTGCTGTTGTATATAATGCAATTACTTTTTGCTCGGATCCTCCATGGCATCTTTTCACTTTCATACACGACTTGAGATACTAGATGTCATAACTCAAGTCCATTTCATTCAGTTTAATCAAATGACAGGGAAATTAAGTAACGAACCGGATCACGAGACAAACAAGATTGAAGATGTGTCATAATGATTGGATGTACCAACCCCCATCTTCACTAGACTCCCTTATTTTGATTGATTGGTACTCTCTCTTGTTGCAAGAATATTGTTGATGTATTGAACTATTTTCACCATTAATATCAATCGTTTCTTGTTAGCAAAAACAAAAGGGGGTGGGTGGGGGTTAACTACAACACACAACACAATAGTTCAATCAATTATATTATGATTATAATGGAGCCAAATAAGTTTATATTTGTAGATCTAATTATATTTGGTAAACGACATATTCCAAAATTAGTGGAGAAAAATTTTCACGTAGTACTAAACAACATGACACTCCAAGAATCCAGAACTAGTGGTATAAAGGAGGCAGCTCTCAAAGGTCCTACGTCGTACTACAACAGCCCAAGGATGAAAATTTAGAAATTGCGTCCATCCTATGATGTCCCAAAGCCTAAATATCTAACGAGTTTTGGTGCTCACCTCAGGGTACTTTCACTCGAACCCCTCCAAGTTAAAAAAGAATTTTAACAAACCTGCTTTTTATGAACTGTTTTTCTCACTTTTTGCCCTAAACTTAAATTTCAGGTCTTGTCTTCGACGTTTTGCATGGGAAACATGACATGCAATACTTCCCATAGCCGGGCCTCGATTACACACGGATACGGATAAATTTCATTCAAAGTCTCATACGTTTGAAGTAGAAATCAACTAAGCCTGCTTTTTCCTCTGTACATCAAATAGGTTTTCAACATTATAAAGTGCTCCAGAAAGCTTTTAGAGAGTTAGTCAGGCACTCAAACATTCAAAGGACTCTCGCTGGAATCCTATCCTCATCCGGAGAGACCTCGTGTTGAGGACTCACATAACTAAGCAAAAACACACAACGTTAAACCTAAATTAATCTCATAGTAACACTAGAAGAATTTTTCAACCACAAACTGACAAGTGAAGTTGTCAAAGACAGATTGTCCTCAAACTTTTATAAATTGCTTCAAAGGCCTCATCAGAAAAACTCTTGGTTGGATAAATCCCACAATTTCAATTTGACAACTTACTATAAGTTAAAATAATGTAAGCAAAATCTAGAGTATAATCCTTCTACTTTTCCCCTTTTTCTTTGCCATATAAAAAAGAAAAAAGAGAGAGAGAGAAAGAGAGGTTACCTACACAACCACCGAACTAATTTTGCAATTGGCGAATCTACATGGCAAAGCAACTCTTGAAGGCAACTAAGCTATGGGCTTCTTGCATCATCACTGAACTCCCCATCTTCAAGTTCCCCTTGATCAACACTCGTATGAGAACCATTCCTATTATCTCTCTTGTGTCTTTTACGCTTGCTTTCACTTTCTGACTCAGGAGTCGATGCACGCTACAGAGGAAAATGCATAGGAGTCACAATAGCAGCACTCTAGGAGAAGCACCATGACCAGAACGTACTGAATCTCAATGACTTAGACTAGACCTTCACAATCTATGAAGGTAACTCCATATACATTATATTTCTACTGATCCGGGCACAAGATTTTTAGAAAGACAGTTCTATTTCTGTATTTATGAGTCTTAGACTGCTAATAGATGAACTTGACATTTGGAAAGATAAAGCTCATCCAAAGAAAATTTAATTTCAATCTCGAATTGTATAGTGCCAGATGAGCCAAAATTGTCTGTGTAGGTAACGAAAAGCAGTATGAAAAACAAGGTATAAGATGAGGAATAATTCCCTCATGTTCAGGCTGGGTATGAGAAAATGTCGACACCAGGGAAAGAATTGCTCAGAAGAATAAAAGATTTCAAAGACGTGAGAGTTACATGAACAACCTCCACGAAGGGATAGTGAAGCTAATATATGCTTAGATGGGGATGAAAATATCCCTGTCAGAAAAAAGATCCCCTCCCACAATAGGGATAGAAATTAGGAGGCATGAGTGTATGGCATGAAAAGTTCATAAATGCAGAGAGAGAAGATACAAGGTGTAGTTTAGTACACATTAAATACATCAAAAAAGTAAAGGGAGTTTGACAATCTCGCAGAGATGGTGGATGGGAAGCTCAGTCAATTACTGACAAAGGATCTACTATAGAATTAGAGTCAAGTGCATAAACCCCACTTTACTTTTCTACCGTACTATAGAAGCTAAGGTTGTCCAAATCATCATCCATCCATGTTGCCTAGAGGAGAAACTATTTAGATGACAAAACACTGAAAGCTGTGGTTACCTGTTTGGATTTCCTCCGATCACGGCTGTGCCTTCGAGACTTTTTAGAACGATCCCTATCTTCATCAATTTGGTCATCCGCAGCAGTATGATGATGCTTATGTTGCTTCCTCCCACGATCTTTACCTGCTTTCTTCTTTTCACTGCCCTGAGTCCCAAATATATTTGTATCAACATCTGCTTCATCTTCGTCCAATTCCTCCTCTTTTAGGTATCTCTCCTTTTCCCGTTTATCTTTCTTTCTCTTTTCTTTCTCACGTTTCTCCTTAAAAAGAATGAATTGCACAGGAACTAAAGGTCAAGAACCCTAACTACAACAAACACTTCACCCAAGGAAAAAAAAAAGAAAGAAAGAAAGAAAAAACCCACAACAAATACTCATGCAAACCAGACACAACGGTAGAGAATCATTTTAGGTCAATTACCATAATATTTCAAACTCATTACAATATATTTATTGTCAGTTATCTGCAACCTACAACTTTCAAAGACATCTTTTGGATATAATGAGAACAAAATAGCAATATGATTTGCCAAACATCAACCTCATTGATGGCGACGGCGGACTCCACCTCTCCTATTTTCCAAAATGGAGGGCGGGTCTTGCCGCTGCAATTTATTGCATATGGAAAGCGCGAAACAAAGTTAGATTAGGGGGTAGTGTTCCCAACTTAGGTTCTATAGCTAACGAGATTAGAGCTTATGCCACACTCTTGTAATATTGGAAAGCTATTTCATACTTTTGTACTTTATGTAATGAATTCTTGATGTAACCTACCCATTAGTTGTCAGTTGTACACCACTTGGATTAATAAAATTTTCAATTATCCAAAATAAAACATGGACATACAGAACTGAAAGTACCTTCTGCTCCTTCCGTTTTCGTTCATACTCTTTTGCTTGCTCCTTCAGTTTCTGCGTATACTCTTTAAAGATCTCCCTGCAGTAGTCCTCATCCCCAATCGAACTACAAGAAGGTATGACTGAATTAAATGACACTATCAGAAGTTCCTCCTAAACAGATTATGTAAATCAAAGGTAGCAAATTTGTACTCTTGAGAGTAATCATAATGAGACATTTATGCATAACAAGTGCTAGCAACCTGCTGTGTGGAGGAGCAACAAAATATCAGAATGTAGAAAGCACTTAGACCTCCATTAATTTCAGCTTCTATCATAAATGGTGGAGGTCCTTCTAAAATTTCCCACTTTAATGATCCCAAAAATTAAGTTTGAATTCACACATGTGAAGAGTGGCAAATAGGTAGCTTTTGCCTAAGCAATCGAAACTAAATACATAGTTTGATTTCTGCACATACATTGCAAAATGAGCCAACCCTTATGTGAAATCCTCCACTGAAAAGCCAGCTTACAAAAATAAAGAACCCAAACAGATACATAAGCAGCACACAAAATTCTTGAGGCAATTTAGGACACCCCTCCATGACAAGTAACTCTAGCAAGCAGAAAAGGAATTCTGCCACAGGCCCCATAACGTTGGCTAATTATGGTAAAACTAGCTCTAATACCATGCGAAATTATTTCTTCATGGATCATCTACAAGATGACTCTCCTTCCCCATGCCCAAATATTCCCCTCAATTAAACCAATAGAAAGCTGAATAATTTGGTCCATCAGCCAATATGGATGATAGTTTAACCAGGTTAGCAACAACTTCTGGCACAACCAGACATAGTCCCAATACAACAATTTCCATCATTATGTAGAATGAAGAACCCAAGCAAAATGACCAGAAAAAACTTCTCAGAGGAAACCAAATAAAGAATCAATGCAAAAAAAAAAAACTCATCAGTTCACACAAAGAAAAGCAACAAAAAGTTCTCATTCAAAAATTTCTCCGTAAGGACAAGAGCTCACACTAAGGAAACAAAAGAAACCACCACAACCATCTGACAGTAGCCCAACCGAAAAACACATGGAAACCTATCTCACCCAACAATTGCCAGCATTGCTAGAGACACCTCTACTAGAAGCCCATCCACTACACATGCAACCACAAGCACAAATGGAGGCAATGGCCACTGGACACACGTCCCCCAGCATGCAACAGCCCAAGAATCAAAACCTAACTTCAATCATGTAATCGCAGGTGCATGACAACCACAAGAAGTACACCACCAACAGAATGGACGTCTCCCTCACACCTTGCTAGTATGATCTCATTTACCTCACCAGCAACAAGTTTCAAAGTGAAGAACCCTAAGCCTAAGCCAGAGTCAATTGTTTCATGACTTTTTCATCTGTGCATGTTGTGTGTGTGTGTGTTTTGGGGGTTTTTTCTTTTTAAGGCTTTGAAGAAATAGGAGTCCACCCTGAAATATAGCTGATGAAGTAGAAGGCTGAAACAATTATGTAAGCATCACATAGAATACTTGAGTAAGTAATGTGGGAACCTTACACCTTACAATATATTCAAATTTCTAAGTTTTCTGTTGTCTAACAGTGTATTCCTGTTCCAAGGACACGTAATTTCACTTTCAAAATTCCTTAAGAGGGGAGAAAGTATCCAGATAACTGGAATCTTTATAGCAGGAGCCAAGAATTTTAAGAAAAAAATAAAGATTTAAGAACCCAAGTAAGATGGGAGAGGATCAAGTCCACTCTTTCTTGCATTTCTTTCTTTTCTTTTACCAACAAGCAACTAAGGAAAACCTACTTTCAGTTAAGCTACTATAAAGCTAAGTGTCCATACCTTAAGGTCAGATATCACTCATTTATAACTACTGGAACAAGCTATTCATAAACAAATACCTATACTCATAACAATTCTGAAAAAGCCCTTTGCAGTCCTCCCATGCTGACGATGGATGTATTTCCTGCAACAAATTCAATCATCAAACAAATAGAACAAATATTAACTACTAAACAAATAGGATAGGAGGATATATAGGTTTTGGCTGGTATGAAGCTAGCCTACCCTCATTGACAGAAGCAGATCATAGAATTTGTCCCCAAGTCGTTTACGCCTTTGTGCTTCCTTTTCTTCCTTTATCCTTGCCCTTCCTAAAAGTTCATCAAACACCAACTGCCCATGAAACAAAAAATAAAACAAAAGGCTTCAAACTCCTTGGTCATGATTCATAACCAGCAACAATGTATTGCTCGTACTGCTTTCTAATGGAATTTTAAGTCATTCATTTCTCTCATTCATGTTCATATTTTTAAAAAGTGTTGCATGTTTCAGTTTTCCATCCATACTATCTTGTGATATGGAAAATTTTACTGGAAGCACATATGTGAATCCTGGTAAGTGACAGTTCAAAAGTTTAGACAGATTTGATGGATGTGATTGTTCGAAATATAAAATATGACGTCAAGACGAGTGAGTCATGCAGCAGATAAAATTTATATACAAAGTATTATCACAACTCAGTGCATAAAAAAAACATTAATGGAACATGCCAGATAGAATTACTAAAAGCTGGGTATTGCATGCCAGGAAGCTTTCCCAGGAAAAAAAAATGGTCACACATTAATATTGAATTTGTATGTATGTGCAAAGATTGAGATGACAGAAGAAAATGCAATGGTTGTTTGTGTGAGACGATGCATACTTTGAGGTTGGTATCTGATATAGAAGAACTGCGCAGATCATCTGAAATAGCTGCTTTAAAGTCATCCAGAGTCCAGGTCGATAACACATTAATCTAAGCAACAGAGATATTCACCATATAGTCAAAAAAATAAATAAATAAAATAAAACAAATAATTGAGATTAGAGTCATCATACCTTCCTAAACTTGATGGCATCTTCTATTTCAGATTTGTCTTCTTCATACTATTTTGGGGGAGGGAGTGAGCAGGGGAAGAGAGAGAGAGAGAGAATAAAAATCAGCACCTTGCCACATTATACTTGCTAATTTATTAACCTCTAACTAATGGCACAATAATAACAGCTACTCAATCTCGCATAACCTTGGAAAAGGCTTGCCAATGTTCATACCAAACAGGTCTACCTCATTTATTTAAAAAAAAATAGTGAAGCTTTTTTTAATTAATTACCTTTTCAAGTATATTCAACTTAAGATGAAACCTTCAATCATTGGGTGAAAACAGATAATCACTGGATATATAAATGTGTATGCCATCAGAGGGAGAAAAACCCTATGCTTGACTCCACAGAGTACATAACTTTTTATTGGGGTTTACATGCATAAAAATCCACTAACAATGGCATTTCTTGCAAGGAGCAAATCCAAAGAAGCAAATATTTGCTGGTCCATCCTTAGCCATGCCATTTTAAAAAAGCCTAGAAGAGATTATAAACTAGCTGCAACCAAGCTCCTCTAAGAAAGACACTTCTTGCTACAACTTCAACTAATGATTGGTCATTGCCATGTACAAGATTTATACTTCACCTGCTTTTGTAGCTCTTCGGCAACATCTTCAAATAACTCCTTCGGGGTTGCACCAGAGGTATTTGATGCAACTGCAAAATATGCTGGCAAATCTTTGACCTGAAACCCTCCAACAAACTTAAAACATGAGAATGTGTGGTTAGCATGAACGCTACAGTAACTATTCCATGAAAAATCAGCATATTCTCACTTATAAAAAGTCATACTCTCACCTTCATGTAGTAATCACGCCAATCAGTTTTGGCAGTAAGAGTGCCATCATTAACATGTTCTTCCAACAATTTGCGAAATTCATCGCGATTTTTACGCTCTGCTTTCCTCATCTCTTCCTGTTTTGACAAGGGAACTAAATGTAAATGAGAAACGCAACACAAAATGTTTGAGATGCATCTATTAGAACAATAAAAAGATGACAAATCAAATCACCTTCTGCAACTTTCTTTGCTCCTCTTCTTCCTTCTCCAAATCACGTAGATAATCCTAGAAAAAAATCTTAAAATTAGTTGAAAAAAGCAATAATATGATGCTAGATTTTACTGTAAGTGTATGAACCTGGAATATTTCTAATCGATCTATTTTTTCAAGTCGTAAGCATCTTTCATCAGCCTCTAACCGGTCCTGAACTTTTCGCCACTGGCTGTTTGCCTAAAAAATATAAATGCTGAGCATATCCATATCACATATTTAAATAATGATAACCCTATCACAAATTCAAAGCAACCAACAATCAGGAGCATTTTGACAAATACCTTAATAAAATCACAAGATTCTAAAAATTGCCTGTATTCTGCTATGTTACGCTTCCTCTCCTCTGCAGCCTTTGCTTGTTCCTACACAAAGTCAATATACAGCAATGTGACAGAAATATAAGAAACAGCATATACCAAAGAGGGACAATATCTAAAGAAGTGTTCTTTTTTCTTTTACTTTTCATGGAATTAGCTATTGAATTCAAACCAATAGCTCTATTATTGATCCCTTGACAGCTTAAGGCCCCATATATTTCAGGGAAAATCGCTTGTCGGAAGAAAAGATGACATGTTTCATGTATTGGTTGTTTTTATGGAAATGCATTGAAAAGACTTTTTTGGAGTATGACTCATGCATTTTATGTAACCCATACCTACATAAATTATTTTCAATATATTACCAAAAATGCATTTATCTCTAAACTTTTATGTGAAAATACAAGTACAAAATTTAGATGATATTTGATATTCATAATTACAATTTTTTTAGCTTATTTTTATATTTTAGCAAGTCTCTTGAATTTTCTTCTTTTCTTCCACTAAACTTTTTTCATGTTGAAACATAATTTTCAAGTAAATAATAAATATAATTCAAACAGAAAAAAATTTCCTAAACTTGGAAGAATGGTGAAACTAACTCAGAAAAAGACTTTCCATTTCTAAAAGCATAAGTCTCATGATTGAAAAGGCTAGAATTTTATCTTTAATGGATGTTTCCCCTTACAAGGGAAGACATTTTTTACTGAGAAGGCTTTGTTTTCAGTCCAACAAACAAAGAAAACACAGAACGTTTTCCATAAAATATGTTCATGAAAAAAGGCAAATGAAGCATAAAATTAGCTTCAATAAATTAAACGGCCAAAACATACTAGTATCCAGCTGCACTTTACATTTCCATCCATCTTTACAATGAAGACTACAGAAAAGAAATGAGTATATATCTTCAAAAGATATATGAAAAACTACCTATTAACTATGGCCTCCTGATCCATTGAAACATTATGTCATTTCTCCATTTCTATAATTACAGGAAAAGCTAAAGCCCCGCGGCTATTAAGATAGGTCAGCCATTAGACTCCTTAATATGGAAGTGTCTGCCTTTCAGGCAGCATAATGCTAGAACAATATCATGAAGCACTAAGAACTAATCTTTAAGCACTTCTTGAATTTTTACTTTTGTAAACCAAATAAGAAACAATGAAGATGACATGTCCAGTATAACCTTTTTCTCCGATTCATGCAAAAAGTTATCAAAGAGATCTTTGCGTTCTCTGTCTCGTTCAACTGCTTTGAAACGTTCATCCTCCTCAAGCATAGCTACAACCATGCTGCATCATCACTCAAAAGTAGAAACAAATAAAAGGGTCATTAAAAGGCAAAAATCTGAATTTTTTGAAAAGCTTTTGAAATTGAGAATCTAAATACAGCAAAGGGAAAACCAATAAGGAAAAAAGGCATACCTCCATTTGGACAATGATGTCAGCTCCTCAGATTCCTGAATCCAGCAGAGCATATATGAGGATAAGTAAACTTATGTCCTTTCGGAAGTAATAAGAGGAATACGAACATACTTCTAACATTTTCTTGAAATCTTCCCTTGCTTTCTTTTGTTTCATGCGCCTTTCCTCTGCTTCCCGCTTTTTCCTTTGAGCAACAAACTGATACACAAAAATAGTAGTATCTGTTGCATAGTATCTCATAACATGTAGCACAATTTGTTAAGACAAGAATGCAATTGACAAGAATATTTACCTCATTGAATGCTTCTTTCCTCTCTCCAAGTGTCTTAAGAGCACCATACCTTTTGTCATTAATAATCACCCTCATGGCACGCTCCCAGGTCCAGTCAGAACCAACATTTGCAGACTCTAGAAGTGCCTTAAATGCTACTTTTGCTTCCTATTCATATATAAATCACAAAATTAAGGATGCAACACACAGGAATAGTGTCCATGGAAGACCATGCAACTGACTATTCAATAACATACCAGTTTATTAGCATAAGGTAAAGGCTCAGGATTGATTAATTTCTCTTCAATAACTTTTTCAGGATTTTTACTGGTTGCCAAATGTTTTCCAGATTCCTGAAGAGAAGTAAACCAGCAAGTTAATATGATATCAAATGCACACTACAGTGAACAGAGAAACCTCTACAGAAGGAGATCAGTTTCAGGAATACATTTTCTTCAACAGAAACTCCATCTGAAGAAGGAATATCTTCAGTATTGATCCTGCAAATTGTCATAGATAAAATCAATACTATTAAAAAAAAAAGTAGGACTTTGTTACGACAGTCATATAGACACTTCATGACAATACTTTGGTGTGGTGACATTATCCACTCCTTTGGGAGCATCTTCAGCACTTGCACCAGCAGCAGTGCCTTCTTTAGCATCATCTGAAGATATCTCTGATGCAACTGTGTGTAGTGTCGTGGGCTCAAGTAAAGCTGATGATCCAGAGACCACTGGGGGTTCTATTTCAACTTTTGGATTAATGGATGCCTCTGAGAATGCAGTTGAGACAGCTCCCTGGGATGCAGAAGATGACGCAATAGATGACTCTGCAACTGCAGACACCGAAGGAGAAGGAATAGACACAGAATTTACAGATTTTTCAGGCGGTGTTCCCATTGTACATGTCTTTTGCATTTGTTCACGTGCCAACTGCAAATAGTATTTATGCCAATCAGAATAATAAGACAGAAGGATGTTGGAAAAATAAATGAAATAGGAAAAATGATAAGCAGAAAGAAATCCAATTTTATCAAGGTTCTGGAGTGGCAACCTTCAGCTCCTCCGGCAAATCCCACTTCGATTGCTTGGTAAGCTTATTGTAATAATACCTATAAATGACCAATAAATTACAATTATTCAGCCTATATAATCAAGAAGTGACTAAAAATGACAAAGTTGCAAATCCCACTTCAATTGCTTGGTAACCTTATTGTAATAATACCTATAAATGACCAATAAATTACAATTATTCAGCCTATATAATCAAGAAGTGACTAAAAATGATAAAGTTGCAAATCCCACTTCAATTGCTTGGTAACCTTATTGTAATAATACCTATAGATGACAAATAAATTACAATTATTCAGCTTATATAATCAAGAAGTGACTAAAAATGATAAAGTTGCATACTTCCTTCCATCAGGACTCGTATATTCCTTCCAATCAGTGGTTGCATCTGCTCTCTGCAAAATTTGTTAAAGAATGTAAATGGAGAATCTAAACAAAATTATTGAAGTTGGTGAAAAAGATGAACAAAAATTATATCATACAATGAGGATCAAAACTGAATCCAGATGAATTTCATTTGCATGTGCAATGGCAATAATTTTAGATGTTTCAACTTCTGAAAAGACACAAGTAATAGGAATCTCAAATTAAAGGCCTATGTAGGTTATTTTTCAAATCCATCAATTTCACTGCAACTTATTCCAGTTGCCAGCAGTCAAAAGAAGTTGGAATATCCTCTAAATCTAATGCAAATTAGACACCCTATCAAGTTTAATGACAAACAGTATCTCCTCGTATAACTGGGGCTCACAGAGTATTTAAACTGGAAAATTAAGAGTCATGTAAAACACTGGTCCATCAAGGCATGCACAATTAACGTACTTCTTTCAGACATGACTCTTCCAGAAGTTCAGGTGAAAACATACAATATGAAACAGACTGAAAGTTTATCTCAAACAAATGAAATATGTCCCTTATATAGTTGATTTTCCAAAGAGCTTTTTGCCACAAAAACAAAAGGCATAATCAAACAACTCCATAGATCCCACTCATTACAGAAATCATAAAGTTTAAGCTCATGTTCTTGGTCTTATCAGGTACACACAATTTTGTTAAGTGATACATTCTAGGTGATTAATTACCAATTAAAGGATGAGTTGGTGAAACTGTTCTCGAAGAAATCCAGTGAACCTATAGCGGAATAGCATGTCAAGCAATCTGAATTCGAAATGATAAGATCTCCAAAAAGGCAACACTATTGAATGAGTGTCAACAATTGGTAGAGAAGAGTCAAAACTCAAGCTATCCAGGAGTTCAATTCCTTAGACAAGTATCAACTCTCAGTTAAAACTTACTCTACATGAAATGGTTCCAAAAAATCCACTGGAAACAACACAATGCCCCATCAAAGTCTTGTTTATATAGGCAGCAGATAATTACACTATTGGCTGATACATCATCTACTTTTGAACTTACAGATAAAAAATAGATGGGAAGAAAGAGAAAACATTGAAAATGGATGAAAGGAAGATTGTTTTTTTATGCTATTCAGCAAGGGGAGAAGATGAAGATGTCAAAAGTGAGAAATATGGTATATGAAGAAATAACCTACACAATTATAATTTTATCCTTTGCCATGGTTTTGTTGCCAAATAGTATACAGTTGAAAATAAAAACTAAGGAAAAAAAGAAAAAAAGAAAGGGCAGGCTTAATAGTTTTGCATAGTTTTAGGAATTCTATGCACTTTGTTGCAAAAATAAACTCATTTTGGAGATTTTGGGACTGGAGATATCACAAGAATTTGTCTCTTAATCTCTATCCCACCTATAACAACAACCAAAAAAAAAAAGGAAAAGCACCCTTAACAATCATAATCCTCATTTTCATTTTATATCCCTGTTTCCAAGCATTAATATCTAAGCCTATAAATATTTAATTATGAAAACTGCCAATGCTTGTTGGAATAACTGCAAGGTGTAAATCAAGTTTGTTAAAGTTCACACTTTAATAGGAAAGAAATGAGAAAAATTTTAGAATCTTTAGCTTTCTCATTAGAACAATTTGCATAGCAATTATAATAAGGGTAAGTGTTAGATGAGATAATTTCATACCGGATGATTAAGAAATCACCAAATTGCATTAACTCTATTGTATACATTCCAAAACAGGGTCCAGGCCAAACATTTTGGTAATAATCTAGCGACTCTAATTTTCTAGCAACACTTCCATAATATATCAACAAACAATATTCTCCTCTTGGCTGAATGATTTTGTGACACTTTATGTGTATATTTCAAGTGCTTAATAGAGTTCAAATATTTGCAATTCTGTTAAACCAATCAAAGGATCCTTGCCAATTCCACTCACTTCCTCTACTGGGAACCCACAGACTGGTCAAATTTTTCCTGCTTCAAAACCAAGCTAATTTAAACATGCTTTCTCAAGACATTCTAATATCCAGAAGTTGAATCTTACGGCAACTGACTTTCTAAGAGAGAATCAAATCTAATGAGCACTAAGCCCAAAAGAAAAAAAAAAGTTCCTCAAGCAAACCAGGAAAGATATCCAAGGGATGCTACCAAGAGTTTTGCATGTTGTTATCAAATGTAAAAAAGAAAGCGCTTCACTAGAAGCATATCAGATGTGAATGTAGCTCCTTTTAAAAATCTCATGTTCTCTCATATAAATTAGATGTATCTCCTACTTCCCCTGATTTTTGTTTCCTTTTTGTTCTTATAAAGGAACTCATAAAACGGGCAGGCAACATTGCATGTCTCATGAATCAAACAAGTATTTTTTCAAGTGCAACATTTTTTTCATCTTTTGATAATAATGGAGTGTGATATTGGCCTCCACTGCCATGAAATCATAGAAGGAAAAGTCGAAGGCCCATATACTTCTCACCAAATGGTAAAAGCATGATAAACAAGAAGCATTTTTCCTGCTAACTGTCAAAATATTATTAAGCAAATAGAACAAATAGACTCAGGGAAGTGAAACAAATAACAGAATGTACTAACATTATAGCAATAAAGTACGTAGAGCAAGCAGCAAAGATCCATAGCATGTCCTACCTCTCAACAGAGTAGCACAGCATGTACCTGTAAGCACCTTTCAGACTATGCAAGTCATGGAACATACAGAAAGTTACAAAAGGAATCACAAAGAAGAAAATTCTAATTGATCAAAATCTACCATCAAATTTTTCAGGAATTGCCATCAAATAATGCCAGGAAAGACAAAACTCATAATGCCATGGAAAGTCCTCACCAAGGACGGATATCAAAACTAAATAAGACTGAGATAGATGCAGGGAGAATTTCAAAAAAGGAGACTGGCTGTAGCATACTTAAGTTGACAGCATTCAAAACAAATAACTCTATTTCACTGTGAAAAAGCTAAACACCACCAGAAGATTTAGTTTACTAGCAGCAACTCTGAGACCATGTCAAATTAAAGTGAACCATAACTTATCCAAAAACTCAAAACTTGTAAAAAGAGGAATGTGATCATACTTCAGCAACCACGAAAATTTAATAACTGAAAACTATTTCTAACAATAACCCAGTAGTCTACCTATCTTTGACAAGTCTTATATGTAAAAAATATTTAAGGGAGGATACCCACTATGTACATATTCTTATCCTAATGGAAACTATCACTTACTAAAAAAAATGTAATAGATATTAGATGGCTCTGAAAATCTTCCTGCTGTTTCAGCAAAAACATATGTTTTTTTGGATGAAATAGCAAAAAAACAAATGTTGTCCTCACTAAGACTCATTTCTTATCTGTCAAAAGCTCTTAGATTTCCCTACTCCACAGAGAGAAGCAAATGGTACAAAGGATGAGGCCCATAGTGTTCTTTCATCACCCCCAAAGGTAGTGTTTGGTTGTGCATGTTGTATGGTACTAGACAGAACAAAAAAATTTGCCTGTCGTTTGGTTTGCAAAGTTGCGAAAGTACTGGACTAAATCACATGTGAAGTACTGGACAGGAGAGAAAAAAATTGTACCCCAAAACATACGGGACAAAACTGATGAGGACAGCACAAAAAAATTGAATTTTAGAAAAGGCAAAATACCCTTGTACTATATGATACTAGAACCCTAGAGTGAAAACCAATTCACTTGTGCCACCACTCCCCTCCGCTAGCTCTCTCTCGAATCGGTGTCCATCCGGTCCACTGCAACGGCTGCCATTATCACCATGTTGCTGTCATCTCCGCCAGGTACATTACTGTTGGTTTCTCTCTTTTCCTGTCGTGGTTGTTGTTCAGTCTTTGGTCCAGCTGGCGTGTCTTCATGCCATGTCATCACCATCACGGTCATTTCTCCCTTTAGTGTCGTCCCTTTTTTCTCTCCGTGTCTATCGCTGTGGTTGCTGGCGTGTGGCCATGTCTACTATTTTAGGTGGCTGTAATTTTTGTTCTGTTTTGGGTGGCCATGGTTGTCATGCTTTGGGTGGTCGTGATTGATATGCATAATGTGATGCCTTTTGGTATGTGTTAATCGGATTTTAGGAACTATTATTGAAGGGTATTTTGATGATGATGGTAGTTTGTTAATACCACTTCTTATATCAACAATTGTTATATTGAGAATATTTATTTAATTTAGTTAATATTGGAATTTTCCTTATGCATGAAAATATTGTCCTTTAATATATATCAATTTATTAAAAAATGGCAGTTATTAAAAATATAATTGCTAAATTTTTACTATTATTATTACATATTATTAATATAATATTTATAAATTGTTAAATTATTAAATATAACACAAATTATTATAATTTGTAATATAAATTATTAATTTTTTCAATCAATAGATTTACATTTATTAACCCATATATAATTCATTTAATTACATGAACAACTTGCCAAAAATAATGTAATTAAAAACCTTCTTACTATATAAAGGGTATAACTATCAATATTATAATGTTTAATTCAGTTCTTTACGATTCCAAACAATAGACAGTACAAAAATCATTGTTCAGTACTCAGGTATCCAAACGTGATACAAAAATCATTTTTGTCTTGTTCTCCTTATTTTGTACTATCCAATACTTTTTGTATTGTCCAGTACTTCAAACCAAACGCTACCAAAAAAAGATTACCACCATGGATATATACAAGCATTACAACACCATGGATTCATGCAAGATGTGGAAAATAATAAAATCATAATTGGCAACACGGATGGTTTCAAGATCTATGCACAAGGTTATTTATATGACTCACCTCGGTTAGTGTCATCAATTCAAGTGGTTTCTCCCAAACAGATTGTTTTGTCTTCTTATTGTAATAGTACCTACATAAATCATGTGAAAGTGAAATGTCATTTCTTCAGGATCCAAAAGGAAGCAGACAGAATAATACACCAAGAATAGGCCATGCATGTCAATAATGACACATGGAGCTCCTGATTCATTTCATTAAGAAACCAACATTCACACCACTAGGCTACAAGAACCTTGACAATCACCAAAATTTTGTCAAATGTAACATTACGATTTTAGTACAATCCTGTAGGTTATACCCAAGAGCTCAAATGAAACTTCAGACCATAGGACCAGTAACTTTTCTCCCTGTCATCATTACAATTGACCTTCAGTGATTCACATCTCTCTATAAACCGTACGTAGTCCTGTAAATGCTTTATCTGCACGAATACTACCAAATAACAAGCTCAATGTATATCCACATAATTTTATGATCCTTGGGACCAAGAACACATAAAAATCCGTTAACCTATACAACCAAAATAACATGGTTGTTAATGAATTAAAACATTAAAACTATTTATAATCAATCACCAACCTCTCTTACAATCTTTTATCATTTCTATTTGTTCTTTACAAGGACTAAGCAATTCTAATTTAAAGCCTTTTCATTTTGCTGTTGAAACCTGATATAAAAAACTTGACTCATCTAGATTGCAAAATATTACATTAAATAGGAGAAATAACACCACTCGACAAACTTGATAATTAGAAGAAAAGGCCATTTAATTTCTCTTCTTTGCCACACTTGTAACATCTTCCATCATAAAACAGTCTACAATTTTGCAACACAAACCCCCGATTGCCTCTGGTTGTGTGCTCAACATGAAATAATGAAAGCTGTGGGTCATTTTTCACAGCTGCATCTAATTCAGTCAAATTCACCCATATTGGACCAGATACACTCAAAATCCCGGTCAACATACACTTGAGAAAGAGCATCAGCCTCTTTATTCTCCACACCAGATTTAAATTGGACATCAAAATCATGTACAAGGAGTTTAGTTCACCAACAGACTGGGTGTAGTTATAAATTGTTGAAGCAAATGCATGAAGATCCTTTGATCCATTTTGAAAATTTACATCCTGAGAGATAGGGACACCCCTCTTGCATGTGGACAATACAAAAGCCATCAATTCCTCCTTGTATATGGACTTAACCAAAGTTCTATCAACCAATGCTTTGCTATAGTAAGCTATATGACATCCCTCTTACACTAGAAATGTACCAAACTCTCTACCTGATTCATCACACTCAATCATGAACTCCTTGTCAAAATTGGGCATAGCAAGAACAGGTGCACTAGTCACTGCCTGTTTTAATGTCAAAAATGCAACAATTGCATCAATAGACCAACGAAAGCAATCTTTCTTAACAAACCCATGAGAGGCCTTGCAATCTTTCCCAATCCTTCATGAATTTCCTATACACCAAATTAACCCAAGGAAGCCATGCATAGCCTTAACAGTACAAGGCACAGACCAGTCACCACCCCCTGTATTTTTTTCAGATCCATCTTTAGACCATCGAAGGAGATAATATGCCCTAAATACTCTAAAGATTGCTTACTAAAAGCGCACTTTTTCTTGTTTGTCATTGTTACAGAATAAGCATTTAAATAATTAACATTTACTAGACATTGTAATTAATGTAGTGCTAGGTAAGCATTGTTACATCAATTGTTAGGAACACGTTATCTATATATCATTCCTTGTATGTTACATTTATGGAACACTATCCTTTCTTGCTTCTTCTAAGTCTACAAATAAAGAGAGGGAGAATGATGATTTATTAGTTTACCACATTACCCATCAGACATCAAGTATGCCCCCCACAACACCACCCCCTCCTCCACCAATTCGTTATGTATATACTAGACAGCAGCCTCCTCCTACTACAAGTCTAATACCAGTTTCCCCTTCAGCATTGGATCCACCTAACAATGACCAATGCACTTATCCTATTTCCTCATTTGTGTCATATGATTGCTTATCATCATCCACATATTCCTTTATTGCCTCTCTTGATCATGTATCCATTCCTCACACTCTTCATGAGGTCTTATCTCATCCTAGCTAACGTACTGCAATGATAGAAGAAATGAATGCTTTAGATGTTAATGGTATTTAGGATTTCATAAGCTTAACTATAGGTAAAAAGGCTATTGGATGCAAATGGGTATTTGCGATTAAGGTTAATCCTGATTGATCTATTGCTTGCTATGCCTAAACTTATAGTGCTGACTATTCTAATACTTTATCTCCTGTGGCTAAATTGACATCTCTCCATTTATTTATCTCTATGGCAACTACTCATAATTGGCCCCTACATCAACTGGATATCAAAAATGCTTTTTTACATAGTGATCTTCAAAAGGAAGTGTATATGAAGCAACTACCTAGGTTTTTTTTTTTTTTTAGATAATTGAGATTTTATTGATCCAAATGTGTTTAACCATCAAAAGACAGATGATTTACAACATGGAAAGCTTTATGTAAAGTACACAAGTGAAACTATTGCCTAATATTACAAGGATTTGGCATATGCTCTAATCTGGTTTACGATGGAACCCACTTGGGGAAGACTACCCCTTAACCTAACTTTGCTACACACTCTCCATATGTAGTAAACAGCAGTAGCCAATGTAGCCCTCCATTGCTATAAAGTTGGAGATAAGGAGTTTGCAGTTGCTATTAAAAAATCAGTGGCACCTTACCAGTTTCTAAAGGAAGCTGGGCAATGGAGCTGGTCACAAAGCCAACCCCAAATGCAAGATGTATAGGGACGTGAAGAATAGATGGGGGTGATCCTCCACTCCTTGACATAAGAAGCAAGCTGCAGATGGTGCAATTCCCCAAGTTACCATTTTGTCTAAGGTAGATAGCTTGCCAAGCCAAGCTAGCCACAATATGAAGGAGTGCCTAGGCAAGGATAATTTGTTCCAAACCACTTTGTGCCAAGGTATTGTGGAACTCTGTGAGTTTAGAAAATTATAGCCACTTTTGATTGTATATTCTCTTGAGTTTGAGTGGATCCAATAGAGCCAGTCCGATAGCGAGGCATTAAGTTTGAGAGATGGTGAGATGTGGATGTTTCACCAAAATGGGTTTTCTGGAAGGGACCATGCGTTACCTTCCATTAAGGAACATAACTTGGTAGTTGGGGGTAGACCTATGCTTCTCATCTCACGGGCACTGTCTATTGTGTTCAATAGCCCTATTGGTAGCTAGAAATCAACCCATAATGAAATTGCTAGTTCATCATTAGGTTCCCAATGAAAGTTGTCGTGCACTGCATTCCTTAGTTCTAAGAGTTTCCTCCACATCCAAGAGCATGTAGTGTGCGTTTTTTGTTACCCAAAAGCTATTCCCTTTTAGCAAGGTAGAATGCACCCATTCAAGCCATAGACTGTTGAGGCCATCCTTACATAGATGCCAAATATGCATAATTTGAACCGCATTGTTCCATATATGTAACTTTAGTATCCCTAGACCTCTACAATTCAATGGCTTGTATACATCATCCCAACGAACCTTAGCTTTAGAGAAGGTATTTGGCCTTCCACTCCATAGAAAATTCCTTAACAGCTAATCTATCCTTCTCATGATTGCTTTAGGTAGCAAAAAAATTGAGCTCTAGAAGGTTTGCATAGAGAACAAAACCGGTTTGATTAACTGTAACCTCCCTGCATATGATAGAAATTTTGAGGTCCAAGAGTTGACACAAGACATAATTCTTTCTAAGAGAGCATCACAATTTGTTTTCTTGAGTTTAGTGGAGAGTAGTGGGTCTCCCAGATAACGCATTGGTAAGTAGCCTTCTTGGAATTGTGTGGAGCGTAGGATCACTTCTTTATCGCTTAGAGGGACGTAGAAGAAGAAGATACTACTCTTGCAGCTGTTGGCTTTCAAACCCGAGAGTAGGTGAAAGTGCTGTATTATATCCTGGATCAGTGACACAGATTTAGCATTTCCTTTTGAAAAGATGAGTAAGTCATCTGCAAAACACAAGTGGGTTAGCCTTTCATTATGGCATCTCTAGTGAAGAGCAAACTGGGGATAGGAAGGTAGTCTTCTCAAAGAGTAGAGAGGACTTCCATGCCTAATACAAACAAATAGGGGGATATTAGGTCTCCTTGTCTAAGCCTTCGATTACTCTCAAAGTAACCTGCTAATTCTCCATTGATGTTTATAGAGAATTTTGAGGTAGAAATGCATTGCACAATGAGTGTGCATATGTGGGGGGGCAAAGTCTATTACTTTTAGAGTCTGTAATATGAAGTCCCAGCTTATAGTGTCATAAGCTTTTTACAAATCCACCTTCAAAGTGCATCTTGGTGCTCTTTGTGTGTCATAGCCAACTAACAGTTCTTGGGCTAAAAATATGTTATCCGTGATTTTTCTCCCAAGAACAAAAGCTACCTATGCTCTTCCTATCAGCAAAGGTAAGACCTTCTTGATGCATACTGCTATGACTTTAGATATGGCCTTGTAAAGGACATTGCAGCATGCTATAGGACAAAATTGTCCTCGCGTGGAGGGGTTAGCCACCTTCGGGACTAGGGATATGACTGTGGCATTTACCTCCTTTAACAGGTGCCTTGATGTGAGGAATTCTGAAGCTACTACAATCATGCCATCTCCCACATTCTCCTAAGCTTCCTTGAAGAATTATGCCGAGTAACCATCTAGACCCGGTGCTTTACCATTAGCTTGTGAGAGGAATCCTCATTTTATCTCATCTTTGGTGAATGGAGCGTTTAGGTATTCTTGCTATTGTTCACTTAGCTTCCAGGTCATGAAGTTGCTGGTTTACCCAGGATTTGACAGGCTCAAAGGGGTAGCATAGAGTTGTTCGAAGTGGGAGATAGCTAACTCTTTTACCTCCTCCACACCTACTGCCTCATTCCCATCATCCTTTGACAATCGGTATAAGGAGCTTCTATTATGGAGGTGGTAGAAAGGATCCTGGCCTTCATTTATTTAATTATTTAGAGAATTAATTATTGTTTCTTTATTTAGATTAGATATTTTTCAGAAATTGTATATTTTCTATTTTCCTATTTTGTTGAGATTTCTAATTAAAAGGAAATCTGTTTTCCTTTTTTATGGACTGATATACCAGCCATCTTTGGATATATATATATATATATATTTGAATGTATATACGCTTTCAATAAGAAGATTATATTTTTCTCTCTTAGTTTTCTTTATGATACCAGAGCCTAGTCTCTAAACCCTAATTGCTACACACCCTGCTGCACCACCGTCCTCTCTCCTGCCCCTCTACTGTCTTCTTTGCAAAGAGATCATTCCTGCCCCTCTAATTATGACCAAATATGGCATGGCCTCACAATCTTCCTCCTTATAAACCACCATTGTTCCCGATACTTCCTCTCATCTTGTCACAAATCATAAACTCCAAGCAACCTCATTTATTCTTACTTGCCAAGTTGCATCCAATGCATTCTTGATTGATGTTTCATTCATCGGGTTCACCTTAGTCTCTAGCAACCCTATACAAACTTATTTTTTGATCATTGCAAATTCGTCTAACATTCACCACCTTAATGGGGTCATTTAACCCCCTGATATTCCAAGCTACTATATGCATAGTTATTAGGGTATT
The DNA here is from genome assembly GCA_037954665.1 of Laguncularia racemosa. Lineage (NCBI taxonomy): Eukaryota > Viridiplantae > Streptophyta > Magnoliopsida > Myrtales > Combretaceae > Laguncularia > Laguncularia racemosa. The sequence continues at coordinate 1,487,385 of JBBMOL010000096.1, read as the reverse complement.
GGGTAGCTAAGTGAAGGCTAGAACCTTTGGTTGTCTTTGGGTTGCTGCTCTATTCATGGTGTAGTTGGGGAATTAGTTTGCTAAAGGGAGTGTTTTCAAACTCGTCAACCCCATTAGTATCATCTGGTTTAGCCTGATCACCATGGTCTTGGACAAGTGTTTCCTCTAGCTGTGTTTCGGCTACAAGGGTAGCAGTAGGTGAGTTATGTTCCTCAACTTCCATATCTCATTCCCAGCCCTTTCCTCCTCCTCCCACTGCATTATGTCAACAACCTCATCTGTTTCAATTCCGACCGCTCCCTCAACTCCTTCCACATGAGTGTCTCCGTGAGCAAATTTAGGGGCCAGATTGGTAGAGTCCTTTCTTGTTCCAAGTGCCTGGTTTGGCTTAGGAGTGGGCTGCCCTACCTCACTCCCTACCCCGCCAAGTTGATGACAAGGCATTGTAGTGCCAATGTTGCCCACCTTTCCCTCTTCATTTAACTTCCCCTTCGCCTTTCCACCTCCTCTAATTGGAACCCACTGATCCTCGCTGCTCTTGGCCCTATGGCTGTTCAAGGCAGTTGGGCAGATCCCCATATTTGTAGGCCGACATGTATAGCCAAAGACCTTGCACTCACCGCATCTTAAAGGGAGTCCCTAATATTCAACTAGTACCCTTGAAGTTAACCCATCAGATCTCTCTACTTCAACTTGAGTGATCATTTTTTCTCTCGCATCAATCTCAACAAGTACTCTCACATGGTTTGCCCTTTGCCTAGAAGCCGTTAAGGCATCAACCTTGAGAGGAACACCCACTCCACTTGCTATGTGGCCAATACCTTCCTCATTGAGATATTCACATGGAACACTCAAAAAAAAAGCCCAAACCAGAACTTTTGTTAGCTGAGGCTTCTCAAGGGACATGCCTAATCTCCATTTTTGAAGAATGAGGTACCTTTGCGCAAAGTACCATGTCCTTTCTAGCATAGGTGTTAGGTTAGTTCCTTTGGCAAATCTAAAATAGAAAAATCCCTCTTTACTTCCCAAGACTTCCAAAATACCATGTTCTTTCCACAGGCGAAGAGTCATGTCTTAGACAAGCTTGAAAGGCAACCTACGGCCTAGGAAGAAACCTACAAAGAGTTGAGGACCAGTAGTCAGCTCCGGCGACCTCCACTGCTCCAAGAATCTTCACACGTAGCACAACACCTTTCTTGGCTGGAGGGTGATACTGCAACTAGAAGTGCATTTCATCATCAGTCACTGCTACCGCATGCGTGGGCATAAGTTTTCCTTCCATGCGCACTTCTGGAGGAGGTTTCAGTTGGGGAAGGTGGTTTTGTGGAGTGGTTTTGCTTTTCAAGGTCCTCCAGCAGGCCATTAACTAGTTCTAAGGTAGAATTACAAAAGGAGGAAAGTTGTTGGGAGGGGTGCAAATGTGATGTAGCACCAAAGCCGACTTTAGCACTCCCTCTTGCCTAGCAACAGTAGGCAAACAACTTTTCATCAGGGGCACAAGAATCCAAAATTCCTTTTTTGAACAAGTCAACTTTGCTTTTTCCTCTAGAGCTAAAAGGCGCTCTTGCTTTTTCCTTATCAGGGAACTTGGGACTTCCAACCTTTGGAGCCGTGCCAAGTGAATTAGCAACCGGTTTTCCTAGGTAGAGTGGGGCGAAATGGTCACCCAACATGCTCCAACCACCAGTGGAGGTCCTACTAGGCGGCTCATGGGGGTGGCTACTATCCTCATCCATCAGTACCAGCAACACACGAGGTGGGTGAGGTGGGGTGGGTGGTATTTTGTGTGTTTAGCCTAAAAGAAGTAAACGTGTAACTAAGTTCTATTCAAATCTTTGTGATTTTCAAGCAATGGATTTAGGGAAGGTGATTGGCAGTGCTGAGATGCATGGTGGCCTATATTTACTCAAAGATAATGATCTCCTCAATAGACAAGTTCATCCATCAAGTTGTGTTTCTGAGTGTAGTTTAGAGTCAATCAAGTTTGGTTGTAATTCTATGTCTATTACAAAGTCCGGTTCAGTCGAGAGTCAAGTTATGTTATGGCATTATCGCCTTGATCATCCAAACTTTGGATACATGAAAAAGTTGTTTCCTCATTTGTTTTTCAATAAAAATTCCAATTCTTATCAATGTGAAATTTGCCAACTTGCAAAGCATACCAGACATGTATATTCCAGTCTGAAATACAATCCTTCACATCCTTTTTTTATGATACACAGTGACATTTGGGGACCTTCACGAGTAAAAAATATAAATGGGGCTCGGTGGTTTGTAACATTCATAGATGATCATATAAGAACTACTCGAACATTTCTTATGAAGGAAAAAACCAAAACAACCACCATATTTCAATCCTTTCATTCCATGGTCTCCACTCAATTCCAAAGCAATATTCAAGTTCTTAAAACAGATAATGCTAAGGAGTATTTTAATTCTATCCTTGGTTCTTATCTTTCCAAACATGGGATCATTCATCTAAGCTCATGGGTTGACACACCTCAAAAAAATGGTGTTACTGAGAGAGAAAACAAACATTTACTTAAGCTAGCCTATGCTACTATGTTCTTTAATCATATGCCTAAACACTTTTTGGGGGAAGTCATTCTCACAGCTACATATCTTATCAATAAGATGCCTAGTCGTGTCCTAAAATTCCAAAATCCTCGTCATGTCCTCATGCAAGCATACCCACATATCCGTTTTTTTTCTTTTGACCTACCATTGAAGATTTTTTGTTGCTCTTCCTTTGTTCACATCCACCATCAGCACCGTACCAAACTTGATCCCAAATCCCTCAAATGCATCTTCCTTGGTTATTCTTCTAATCAAAAAGGATACAAGTGTTACTCTCCAATCACTCGAAAAGTATATAACTCCAAGGATGTCACCTTCTTTAAAGACCAATCTTACTTTCCCAAATCTGACATTCAGGGAGAGAATTCGAGGAAATATCAAATTTGGGATCTCATTCAAGACACTCAACCAAACTCTACCCCAATTTCATTTGAACCAAATGCTATCACTTCAGTTCCTACTATTGAAGTTGTCCCAATAGTCTCAAATCAACCTCAACCTGATATTAATAATCCTAAACTTCATGTCTATTATAATATGTTATAGTTTTTGGATTATAATTATAGTTTAAAGTTTCTAGAATTATATTTCTTAGGTTGTAATTAATATAATATTAGGTAAAAGTTAGTAGAAGATTTTGTATCTTTATATATATTGTCCTTGTATTATCAGTAAAGAATATAATTGCTTATCAGATTTACATGGTATCAAAGCAATTTAACTATAGGAATTTAAAAAAAAATAGGGTTTAAACCTAGCAACCTAGTGAGCAATGTTTGTATCCCACACACACCCTAAAGAATGTTTGTGTTTCTTTTTTCTCACTACCCCTCCAGGAGGAAAGATTGCCAGCCGACGAACTTCTTCAACCAACTCTGGCAACCAACAGATCGGTGCGTGAGGCTCACGCGCTACATAAACCGTCCGCCACTCATCCTTGTCTTCTGTGCTTAGAGGCGCATGTGACCTTCGTTCATCTACGTGTTCTTGCTAGGTCTTCGTGAAACGGTATTCTTCATTCCAATCTTGCCATTTTGGAAATCATCTTGGGACACATGCTCTTTGCTAAGGTTAAGGTTTTTGGTTTGGGTTTTATTATTGCTAAGGTGTTTTTTTTTTTGAAAACTTGGATAAGCTGATTGAGGTGTTTTCTCTAATTGGAGTTAGCATTTTTTCCTTGGTTTAATCTTCTAGTGTTGTTTGGTATTCTTGGTGTTTGTTGTATGGATTGCTAGATAGCTGAGAATAAATCAAATATCATAAATATGGCTCCAGTGACAACTAAAATAACAGAATTACATCGAAATTCCACCAATAAAAGAGGGGGAGATCATATTCGAAGTCAGGAAACAGGGGGAGTTGTTTGCTATTACTGTCATAAGCTAAGGCATACAAAGCATACTCGTAAGAAATTGCAAAGTCATGGTCAGAATAAGCAATCGATACTCATTGCCTCCACTGACTCCACATCAAGTTCGTCTTCTAAAAAGACTAACAATTTCTGCCGATGAATATGCCAAATTCTCTCAGTATCAAGAGGCACTGAAGGCTTCAGCTCATCATACATCTACAATTGTTGAATCAGGTAAATTAACTCGGTATCTTCTTTCCTCATCGTCTAAGTGAGTTATTGATTCTGGTGCCACTGATCACATGACAGGTAATCTTGATCTCTTCTCCACTTACCAACCATACACCTCTCCTACAAATGTTACTCTAGCAGATGGTTCCAAGTCATTTGTCCATGGATATGGCACTATTAATCCAACTCCTTTGATTTCCTTATCGTCTATATTAAGTTTACCACAGTTTTACTTTAACTTACTATCAGTAAGTCAACTTACTCGTGCACTGAATTGTTGTATCTCATTTTATCCTGATCATTATCTGTTTCGGGATCTTATGACTAGGAAGATTATTAATAAAGGACATAAATCGGGTGGTCTCTATATATTAGATACACAAGTGCCAAGGTCCGTTGCATGTTCAAGTGTCTTAACACCTTTTCAAGCTCACTATCGGCTTAGTCACCCTTCTCTATCTGTGTGACCATTCATCCACAATTTAATAATGTTTCTTCCTTAGATTGTGAATCTTGTCATTTTGCTAAACACCACCATTTGTCTAGTTTACCTTTTGAGTTAGTTCATTCTGATGTATAGGGTTCATGCCCAATTGTAGCTAAGGCTGGTTTTTGGTATATTGTTACCTTCGTGGATGATTATTCTCATATGACTTAGCTTTATCTCATGAAAAATCGTTCAAAGGTATTTTCACATTTTTCTGCCTTTTGTGCTGAAATAAAGCACAATTCAATGTCTCAGTACATACATTAAGAAGTGATAATGCTAAAGAATATTTCTCTCACTCATTTCAGTCATATATACTCCAAAATGGTATCCTTCATCAATCTTCCTGTGTGGATATACCATCTCAAAATGGAGCAGTTAAAAGAAAAAACAGACATCTTCTTGAGACTACACGAGCACTTCTATTTCAGATACATGTTCCTAAACAATTTTGGGCTAATGCAATCTCCACTGCCTTTTTTTTATTAATCGTCTCCCTTCATCTATTCTACAAGGTGAAACTCCTTATATAGTATTGTTTCCTACAAAGTCATTGTTTCCTATTGAACCTAAGATATTTGGTAGTACTTGTTTTGTTCGTGATGTCCGTCCTCAGGTTACTAAACTTGATCCTAAATCTCTCAAATGTTTTTTTTTTTTTTTATTCTCGAGTTCAAAAAGGATATCAGTATTTTTGTCCTCATCTTGACAAATATCTTGTCTTAATTGATGTCACTTTTGTAGAAAACACCATATTTTTCATCCATTGAAACTCCAAAACAGGAAGAAGATGACGATTTGTTACTTTATCATATTACTTATAAGTCTCCAAGTACCTTGCCATCACCCCCACCATCACAACCTCCAATTCAGTATGTATACTCTCGACGACAAGTTCCTCCTGCTTCATGTCCTACATCAATCTATTCTTCCTCAATGGATCCGGCTACAAGCGATCTTGATCTTCCTATAGCACTCCATAAAGGTAAACGTTAATGCACTTATCTAATTTTTTCTTGTGTATCTTATGATCACTTATCATCATCATCTTCCTCATTTATTGCATCCCTCAACACCATGACCATTCTAAAGTCTCTTCATGTTGCACTTTCACATCCTGGTTGGGGAGATGCTATGATTGATGAGATGAATGCCTTATTTACAAATCACACTTGGGATCTAGTGGACTTACCTGTAGGAAAGAAGACAATTGGTTGTAAATGGGTATATGCAATCAAGGTTAATCCTAATGGAACAGTAGCTCAACTAAAAGCCCGTCTTGTAGCAAAGGGATATGCTCAAACCTATGGTGTGGATTATTTAGACACATTTTCTCCTGTGGCTAAGTTAACTACTATTCGCCTATTTATCTCTATTGCAGCTTCTAATTCTTGGCATTTATGTCAACTAAATATAAAAAATGCCTTTCTACATGGCGATTTACAAGAGGAAGTTTATATGGAGCAACCACTAGGATTTGTTGCTCAGGGGGGAGTCAGGTAAAGTTTGTCACTTGTGGAAGTCATTATATGGACTAAAACAAAGTCCTCGAGCTTGGTTTGGGAAATTCAATCAAGCCATTGAGAATTTTGGTCTAAGAAAGAGCAGATTGGGTCACTCAATATTCTCTAAGTATTCTGACACCGGTATAATTATCCCCATTGTATACGTTGATGATATTATCATTACAGGAAAAGATAGCGTTGGCATTACCTCTCTCAAATCATTCCTTCACACTCAATTTCATACTAAGGATTTGGGGCAACTGAAGTATTTCTTAGGAATTGAATTGACAAGAAATAAGAAAGGCATTTTCCAATCTTAGAGGAAATATGTACTTGACTTATTAACTAAGAAAGGTAAATTGGGAGCTAAGCCACGCAATACACCTATAACTCCTAATATGCAGCTTACAAAAGAAGGAGAATCATTCAAGGATCTAGAGAGGTACAGACGTCTAGTTAGGAAGTTGAACTATCTCACAATAACTCGTCCTGATATTGCATACCCAGTTAGTATCGTAAGTCGGTTCATGTCTTTTCCTACAGTGGATCATTAGGCAGCTTTAGATCAGATTTTGTGTTATCTAAAGGATGCTCCTGGACATAGTTTAGCATTGAGTGTTTTTCGGATGCTGATTGGGCAGGATCTAAAATAGATAGAAGATCTACCACTACATATTGTGTGTGTTTTGGAGGAAATCTAGTTACTTGGAAAAGCAAGAAACTACACACAGTATCCTACTCAAGTGCAGAGGCAGAATATAAAACTATGATACAATCAACATGTGAAATAATGTGGATTCATCAGCTCTTGACTGAAGTTGGATTTAAAGTGCCTATACCTGCCCAGTTATGATATGATAATCAGGCAGCCCTTCATATTGCATCTAACCCTGTGTTTCATGAGCGAACCAAACATATTGAAATTGATTGTCATTTCATCTATGAGAAGATACAACAAAATTTGATTTTTACAGGATATGTCAAAACTAGAGAACATTAAGCAAATATCTTCACCAAAGCTTTGAATAGTGTTAGAATTGATGATATATATAACAAGTTGGGCATAGTCAATATCTATACTCCAACTTGAGGGGAAGTGTTATAATATGTTATAGTTTCTATATTATAATTATAGTTTCTAGAATTATATTTTTTATGTTGTAATTAATATAATGTTATGTAGAAGTTAGTAGAAGATTTTGTATCTCTATATATACTGTCCTTGTATCATTTTTTTGGTAATTGTCCTTATATTATTAGTAAAGAATATAATTACTTATTAGATTAACAATGTCTATAGAAGGAGAAGACTAATTGAGCATATAGAGGCCACTATGCAGACCGAATACTGTCAAGAATCGGAACCAAGTTCTCCTGCATCTGATAATCATAATGGTATCGATTTCTCATCTCATGACTCTTTGATACCAATGGTTGATGACTCCAATCAACCAATTGCACACAGGAAAGGTGTCCAAGGGTGCACTAGTCATCCAATCGAAAGATATGTAGTATATGGGAAATTGCTACCTACTTACAAGGCTTTTGTGTCAAATCTTGATAGTGTGCAAGTTCCTAATTCTATCCAAGAGGCGCTAAAGATTCCAGCATGGAAACAAGCAGTTAAGCAAGAAATTTGGGCTCTAGAAAGTAATGATACATGGACACTTACTAAACTCCCTCACAACAAAAATCCTATAGGTTGCAAGTGAATATTCACTGTCAAATATAAAGCAAATGGAAGTGTCGAGAGATTCAAAGCCAGGCTTGTAGCAAAGGGTTTCACACTGTTATATAAGATTAACTACCAACAGACTTTTGCACCAGTTGCCAAACTCAATACTGTTTGGGTTCTACTCTCTCTTGCAATAAATCAAGATTGGCCTCTATACCAACTTGATGTTAAAAATGCCTTCCTGAATGGGGACCTTAAAGAAGAGGTCTACATGACAATTCCATCGGGATATGAAAATAGTTCAAACAACAGGTTAGTTTGCAAGTTAAAAAAGTCCTTATATGGCTTAAAGCAGTCACCCCGCGCATGGTTTGACAATGTCAAGGTGATCATACACTGTTTGTCAAGACGATCATACACTGTTTGTCAAGACTGTGATTGCAAATGGATACCATCAGTGTCAAGGTGATCATACACCGTTTGTCAAGACCAAAACAGGACGCAAGATTGCTATTCTCATAGTATATGTAGATGATATCATCTTGACAGGTGATGATTCAGAGAAAATTATCAATCTCAAAAGGATGTTGGCAACAGAATTTGAGATTAAGGATCTCAAGACTCTCAGGTATTTTTTAGGAATGGAGGTAGCTCGATCTAAGGAAGGAATTGTCATATCCCAAAGAAAGTATATCTTAGATCTGTTAGATGAAACTGGCCTACTTGGGTGCAAAACTGCTAACACACCCATGGATCCCAATAAAAGACCGAATAGAAGTGAAAAAAGCACTCCAGTTGACTAGAGAAGATATCAAAGACTTGTTGGCAAACTCATCTATCTATCACACACAAGACCAGGTATTGCATACTCAGTAGTGTAATGAGTCAGCACATGAATAATAGAGTGAGGATCATTTAGAAGCAGTAAATAGAATTTTGAGATATCTAAAGATGACTCCAGGGTATGGACTGTTGTTTAAAAAATCTGAAAACCGTGAAGTGGAGATCTACACGGATGCTAGCTGGGCAGGAGAGCTAACTGATAGGAGGTCGACTATTGGTTACTATGCATATGTCTAGGGCAGCCTTATCACTTGGAGAAAACAAAAAACAAACTGTTGTTTCACGAAGTAGTGTAGAATCAGAGTATCGCGCTCTTGCACTAAGAATATGTGAGAGAATGTGGCTTCAAAGACTATTAAGGGAACTTAAGATGGAGATAAAAGACTCTATCAAGATGTTTAGTGATAGTCAATCAGCCATTAGTATAGCCAAAAATCCTGTCACCACAACAGAACAAAACACATTGAAATTGATCGACATTTTATATCAAAAAAGGCCAACAACAAGATGGCTCAGCTGAGTTATGTTCCAACAAAACTTCATATTGCTGATATTCTTATCAAAGCACTACCAAGAGTTAGTTTTGATGAATTGAATTCCAAGCTAAGCTTGTATAATATATATAACCCAGCTTGAGGGGGAGTGTAGAAAGGATTCCAGCCTTTATTTATTTATTTATTTAGAGAATTAGTTACTGTTTCTTTATTTAGATTAGATATTGTATATTTTCTATTTTCCTATTTTGTCGAGATTTCTAATTAAAAGGAAATCTGTTTTCCTTTTTTATGGACTAGTATGCCAATCATTTTAGGATATATATATATATATATATTAGAATGTATATACACTTTCAATAAGAAGATTATATTTTTCTCTCTTAGTTTTGTAGAAATTGGAGGTATTTTTGTCTCTTAGCTTCAACCATTTAGCCCTTAACTTCTGTTTAAAGAAGCTCTCCTCTGCACCTCTAAGTAGGTAATATTTCTAAAAGGCCAACCTTTCCTCCTCCAATTGCGATGTATCTCCATTGCCATGGATGGAAGATTATAGCCGTAACAGGTGATCTTTCGCCTCTTAGACTTGTTATGAGAGCTGGGAGTATTCATTTCAGGTTAGGCTTCGCAAGCCTGCTTTGAGTAATTTGAGCTTCCTGACAACTTGAAACATTTGTGACCCTACCACATCACACTTCCATGTTCGAGCCACTATTACCTGAAAGCTCTTATGCTCAATCCAAAAGTTGAAGAATTTAAATGGGGTTTTCCTGCCTATCAAGTTAAATTCCATACATGTGATGGCTATGGAGTGATCCGAGAGCAAGGGGAGTCGAATTTCGCATAGGCACTTGGGAAAATATTTAACCAATGGTGGTTAATTAGAATCCTATCTGGTTTTCTCAAAATTGGATTACTTTTCTGCCTATTAGTCTAAGTGAAAAAATCCCCTGAATATCTGAGATCTACTAACTCAGCCACTGCAAGGCATGCTTGAAACTCCACCATAGCTGATGTTAACTTTGGTCTTCCACCAGCCTTTTCAGAGGGAACCTTGGTTATGTTGAAATCATCAAGAACCAACCATGGCTTTAGGGCTAAAGTTGATCCAAGATTCTTAATACTTGCACAAAGGGATCTTCTTTCCATATCACTATTAGAGCCATAAATAACCGTGATGCATAGGCTGCAATTTGTATGCCAGTATGTGGCCGCACATTGTAAGAATTGCTTGTGTTCCTCTTCGACTTACACATCCCATTCTCTTGGGTCCCAAGCTAGCCACATTCGTTTCCTACCTAGCGAGTTGATATGCACTTGCCAATGCTGCCCCAAAGTGTTTTTTATGCCTTCCTCATTTGAAGGGTTGACTTTCGTCTCAAGGATTCCTAAAAGCCCAATTTGTTGCTTCTCACAAATTTTCCTAACCTCTGCCAACTTTATGAGGTCATTAAAACCCCTAATATTCCATGACACGATATTCATGGTTTTATTCAGCTGATTCCTTCACACTTAAGTGAAGGTACGATGCCTCTTGAGTTGCTTTTTCTTCCTACAACTAGAGGAGCTTGAGCTAGAGCTCTTGTAGGAGCTTAAGCTGGAGCTCTTGTTGTTGCTCGTTTTACTCCCTGAAGCTAGAGCCCGCTGCACAAGAAGCTTATTCAATGGTGTATTCTCATATTCCTCTATGCTATCCTCCTTGTCACTCCCAATTGGTTCGAGCTACACAGTTGTGACTTGCTCCACCAACACTGGAAGAGGAGTTTCTAGCACATGTGTAGTGGTTGATGGGGCTTGCTGGTACTTTTGCGGTTGCTGGGTAGGGCCAACGACTTCCTCCTTTAGGCCCTCAGGCTCTTCTGTGCCCATTGCACCTTCCATCTGCTCGCGCTCAATCTCCATTCCATATACCCCAATCTCACTATCATACTCTCCCTCCCTCACCCATTTGGCTTGGGTAGAGGCTATGGCGTCCATGTTTTGTCTATGTTACAAGAGGTTCCAAGAGTGTTAGTACCACCATTACCTTGTACTCATGCCTCCTTTTTCCCTTTGCTTCCAAACTGCACCGGTACCCATTGGTCCTTGGTCTTGTACACCTTAGACATCGTCTCATCTTCCATGGTGCTAGTTCTCTTGCTGTCATTGCAAATGTGGCCAAATACCTTGCACCAGCCACACCTAAGAGGAAGCCATTGGTACTCGATAGGAACTATGACAAGTATTCCATCTGGTTTCTCCACTTCCACTTGAGTGATCTACTCAGTACGTGCCTCAATCCCTACTAGGACATGAGCCTGATTTGCATGCTTCATGGTGGCCGTGAGGGTATCCGCTTTTAGGGGGGAGCCTACACCACTAACTATGTCGCTAATACCCTCAACTGTCATGTATTTGAATGGAATACGGTCGAAAATTGCCCAAACTGGTGCATGAGTGGGCTCGAGTCGGTCATTTTTGTAGAATCAGCAGAAGACGAGCAAAATACCATGTCTTCTCCAAGATGAGCATCAAGTCAACTTCACGTGCAAACCGGAAGTAGAAGAAGCCCTCCTTATTTGCTAACATATTTAGGATGCCATATTGTTTCCAAAGCCTAAAGGCAATTGTTTGGACAAATGTGAAGGGTATCTTCCTTCCAAGGAAATAACCTACCAATGTGGACAACCAATGGAAAGCCCCTTCATCATCAACAGCTTGTGGAATTTTAACCCTTGTAACTTTGCCTTCCTTGATCGATGGGACAAAGTGGAGGCTAAAAATGGGTTCAACAGCTGAAGCCTTCGGCGCACACACATTAGCGTATGACTTCAGTCCAGTAGGGTTACTGTTGGGTTGTTTTCCATAGGGGCATGTTTTCCTAGGTGGTTTTCGCCCTCAATGTTTTCCAAGATTTTTTAGACTTCTTCCAATGTAGATTTTCCTAAAGGGGAAAGTTTAGAAGGGGTTGTCTCAACTAGGAATGCATTAACTGCTAGATCAAGGCTTTCCACATTGACTTTTTGGTTTTGGTGATTGTGCGAATGGGACACATCCATGTGCGCACAAGGCTCCAAACTTCCCCTTTTGGCTAAAAGCTACTTGTTACTTTGTAGGTGACTAAAAGCACTTTTTGATGTTACACCTACCTGACCTAGTAAGGATACTACCTTGGTAGTAGTGCCTTGGTCATTCCTACCCGATTTCCCTATGGAAAGAGGGGGAAAATAATCCCCCAAGGTGGTCCAATGGCCTACCGATGCCTTTTTGGTCATGACTGGAACCTATCGCTATAGCCTACAAGTGAAGGAGGATAAGGTTTTGAATGTGAGATGGAAGAGGAGATGGCGAAAGGTGAGTGTATGTGGTGTTTTCCTAAGAGAAGTGGTCTCTTAGGTTAGCCGGGAGTAAGGATAGAGAGAAGGGAGAGCACCTTAGAGAGAGAAAACTTCCACACCCTTCGAGAATGTTGGGTCAAGCTCAATGCACTTTTCTAACTACCTAGGTTTATTGCTCAGGGGGGATGTGGGAAAGTTTGTCGTCTTTAGAAATCTTTATATAGTTTGAAGCAAAGTCCTCGTGCTTAGTTTAGAAAATTCAGTCAAGCAATTGAAAAGATTGGAATGACCAAAAGTAAGTCCGATCATCTATATGGAGCAACCATCTAGGTTTGTTTACATGAATGATATCATCATTACTAGAGGTGATGTGTGAGGAATATCATCTTTGAAGGATTTTCTTCACAGCCAATTCCAAACAAAGGATCTAGGGTCTTCAAAGTATTTTTTGGGAATTGAGCTGATGAGAAATAAGAAAGGTATTTCTTGTCTCAACAAAATAATGTAATTGACTTGTTATATGAGATAGGAAAATTAGGAGCAAAACCATGCAATACCTCGATGAGACCTAATCTGCAAATCACCAATGATGGAGAGTTATTCGAGGATATTGAAAGATATAGGAGATTGATTGGGAAGCTAAATTACCTCACAATAACTTTTCTTGATATTGCATATATTGTTAGTGTTGTGAGCCAATTTATGTCTTTCCCAACAGTTCATCACTGGGCTACCTTAGAATAACTCCTGTGTTATTTCAAGGGTGCTCCTAAACAAGGTATACAATACAAAAACCATGGTCATTCTCATATAGAATGCTTTTCAAAAGCAAAGTGGGCTAAGTCCAAGGAAGACCAAAAATCCATTATTGGCTATTGTGTTTTCTTTGGAAGAAATTTGGTTTCATGAAAGAGCAAGAAGTAGAATGTTGTATTCTGGTCTAGTGCAGAATCATGGAGCTATGGCTCAATCTACATGTGAAATGATGTGGATATACCAAATTCTAACTACTGTTGGGCTCAAAGTTTCTATACCAACAAAATTGTAGTGTGATAATCAAGTTGCTCTTCATATTGCTTCTAATCCTATGTTTCATGAACAAACTAAACATATTGAGATTAACCGTCACTTTGTTCATGAAAAAGATACAATAAAACTTGATCTCTACAAGATACATTAAATCTTAAGAACAATTTGGAGATCTTTTTACAAAAACTCTAAATGGGACTTGGGTTAGTTATCTTTATAACAAGTTGGGCATAAACAACATCTATACTATAGCTTGAAGAGAGAGTGTTATAGAATGAGTATTTAAATAATATTATATTTACTAAGCAATATAATTAATGTACAATTAGGTAGGGGTTGGCACACCATTTGTTAGGAACATTTTATCTATATATATCACTCCTTACATATACAGAAAAAAAGATATCAATATACAATTATATTACAATTTTCTATACTTATATTATATTTTTCTACAGTCATGAAGTGATTTTTCATGGAGCTTGAACTAGATTATCTTCATATTCCCCATATGTGAATCCTAATCCTTACTATGTACCAATATGTCAACAAAAAAAATCAACACAAAACATTGCAGTAAAGATTATAGAGCTCAATTGAAAAGCGGTTGGAGCATTTGTGAGGCCAAATGACACCAAAAGAGACACATAATGCCCCAAATGGCCTAAAAAAGCAATCTTGGGAATGTCCTCCACACTCACCCACATACAGTGATATCCGGCAAACTAATTAATACTATTTGAAGATGCAGTCTTCGTTGGAGCATTTGTTGCTGTTGTATCCTCGTCAAAGTAGTTTATAAGAATATATACCTTTTGAAGAAAATCCTAGAAGCACAACCAAAAATGGAAGGCTTTTTATCTACTGCAAACACTGCTTTCTGAATCAGTCATCAGAAATAGTACATGCCACATTTCGGCTCCTGATAACAAATTTCTTTCCAATATATCCAAGATAATGATACATTTTTTCAACAGTCCAATTTATACTAGCAACTAGTACATCAGATAATTAACCTGCCTCATAATAAAACTCTTGGCATATTTTACTTGTGATAATCTGATGCAAAAAGCAAATTCATATATTCCCAACGATGTTGTAGTTAACAACCAATAATTGAACATTAATGTTTTCCATATCAAAATAGGTGTATCATTCAACAAATGCCAAAACAAGTATTTCTTTTAAGACTCTCTACAGGTGCTATAATCTTGTTACCTTCTTCCATGTGCAGATGTATGCTCTATCCAATCTGTCTGTGTCAGGCTATTTGATTTAAGCAGTACAAATGTTCCCTGATAATGTTCAAGACGCCATTTTTGTCCAAGAATTCAAAAGCTTGATGTCTCAGAAGCTATTTGAGGAAGCAGATTAAATTATGAAAACAAAATTATTAAAAAATTTCATACCTCTGCTACTCCAGAAGAGATTGAAGATTGTTCACCATTCCCAGGGGTAACTGGCTTTATGCCCTGGCCTTCAGAAGATAATCCAGGTTGCTCCAAGGAGGGAACATGCATTGGACGAGATAAAGGCATTTGCTGATACTGGGTAGGTGGCCTCACAGCATTGGTGTTCATATGCTGACCAGACCCATAAGAAAACTGTAAAATAATGCAGTTCATTGAAGACTTAGACTGAGAAAGTTGTGAGCATTATAGAATGCAAGTTAAAGGACTGCATCTAACTAGCAGACACATGATATTTTTTCTAAATAGAATTCAACAGTCTCATGAGCTTACTGTGTATTGTGCAGAAAGAGGTGCTATTGGGCCAGTGGCTGCAACAGGCACAAAGTTGTTTGAAACTACAGCACCGGGCCTAGGCACTAGAGATTCAGATGCAACAATTCCAATTGGCTGGGATGCTGCCACAGGAAATGCATGTGATGGCAGTGGATTCTGGATTGGCGGTCCTGGCCTTGGAGGTAACTGTTGTACAGGTGGTGCAAACTGGGGTTGCTGAGACAGAGATGGCAAACCAACATTCATTGGTGGAGGAATATGGCCAGCAGGCTGAAAATGTTGCGAGGGAATAGCAGCAAACTGTTGAGATTGCTGGGGTGGACCAGGCTGCCAAGACTGTCAGGGAATCAGAGATAGGCAACCCCATATTTAGTCTTTTCTATAGTAAAGCCAGACCAGCAACATGCCATTTTAAAGCAAGACAAGCAAATATGGAGTAACATCCCAAGGGATGATTGCTAGTATTTCGGACTTGAGACCTTATCCGCCTTGAAGGACAAGGCACAAAACCACTGGGCCATTTTCTTGGGACACTGATACTTCTAGCTTTCTAACAAATTACATGAACAAATTCATCAACTTGCATGCAAAGAAAGCTTACTTGGGAAGGCAAAGGTTGAGGGAAACTTCGAGAAGGATCCATCGATCCAATATTAGGAGGGCGAAAAGGCTACCTCAAAATAAAAAAAAAAAAAAATGATTAGTAAAAAATTTACCTGCATGACAATTATACATTAAAAGAAAGAATAAAACTTTTAATTTCCTGTTTCTTTTAGAATATAAGCTGAAAATTCCTCCTTTTTCATATATATAAAATTCAGCCTTTAAATTGGAGAAGTACAGAGATTGCTCAGCTAAAAAGACCGAAAGAAAAGCTAAAAATGTAAAACTTTGCTTCCATAATAATGGAGTTTCAACACTAAAATTATGTTTGGTTCACCATAATGAAATCGCCATTCTACCTTTTTACGTTGGAAAAACCATTCCCTTATTTGATTTACAAAAATCTTTACATAAGCAATGTCCATTACATATAATGTGGATTAAATAAGAAATTTTTATTCCTTCCTTTCACCAAAACAATTGCTATACCCCATGGAATGGAACTTTAATTAATATCCCTTATTGTAAAACAAAATAAGATTGGTAGAATTGCTATTGTATTCCAACCTTATTCTATTCCAATGAACAAAACACAACGTAACAGTTACTTTTCCACATTAAGCTAAAAGAATCCCCCTTTTATCAGCAAGCTTCTCATCGATAGTTGGTGTGGTCAACTCATAGAGAATGTCAAACTCGCTCAAAAAGTAAATAGTAAGAAAAGAGGCTAGGCTACAATATTGGGTTGATAAGTGGCTAAAAGAAGGTATACTCCTTTTTCCCATATTCTTTTCTACAATTTATTTGTAAGTGCTCTCGTAGTCCCATATAATTAAAGGGAGCTATGACATTTTTTTTAATCATCCACCCACAGTCTTGAGCAAAACATCAACTTTTACAAACACACTTGACTTCATACACTTGTCCCAAATAATAGAACTAATTTAGGACTATAACATCAATTTAGTTCAACATTGTTGTACAGATAGGTCGATGCAGTTAAAAGTCCTAAATAGCATCCCAAGACATAAATAAAACACAATGCATCACAAAGCAAGAATCTCCAATTTGGAAACAACCTGATAACCTGAAAACTGAGGATTATTGGCCATATCAGCGAAAGTAGCCAGTACTACTCAGAATCTACAGAAGAGAAGGCAATGTTCTCAGAACCTTCATATAATATACCATGAGTATCACAACATCAGTGCTCTATAGGTCAATATCAAGGAATAAGAGTATCTTACCTAGATGTGGATACGACCGGATAAGAGCATGTCACTGAAAATCGATAAAAAAATGGGCTTCAGCAAAGCCAGAAAAGTGGACATAGTGAAACCCAATTCAGATCGATTTAACCTTGCACCAGTTAAAGCAAAAAACATATATTAATCTCCAAGCATATAGATGACAAGAGAACAACTCAAAGCATAGCAAACTTGAGTGATGAATGACAACAACATAGAAATCATTCAGACTTGTGAAAGTGCAAAGAAAAAAAGAAAGGGAAAGGAAAAGCAACAGCTTGAAAGGTTTTAAGAGAATCTGCTTTCTTCATTGGTTAAAGTGCTTGCATCCATATGCGCAGCAAGAAGAATATATGAAGGAAGCACAAACCAGACCAACCTACAAAATGATTTTACAACATTCCTCTTAATTAATCAAATTACTTAAGCTCATGAATATTTTTTTTTTTTATATTTCCCTTTTCCTTTATATTCATAATATGGTAAAACAAACCAAAGGCAGCTTCAATAATTACAAAATAAGTACATATGTGAACTAAGTGAACCCTTGGGTTACTACTTCTATAACTACCCCTGAAAAGTCTAAATCCCTTTCCCAAAACATCACTGAAAGCTTAATTTTATGTCCTATCCCAAATAAACATATCCCTTCTCTCAAAGTAAAATTTTAGAAAGTACCAAAATAAGAATCCTTCAGTAAGAAACAACACTTTGATCCTATAAAGTGAAGGGAGCATGATGCACAAAGGCATCTTCAGGCTCATTAAGTTTCCAGACCAAGCATAGTTACGAATTTTACACTTCAAAGGCCTATATCTTATTCAATTTGAGTTCAAATCGCTTCAAAATAAAGCCCACTTGATCTTACTCATTTCTAGTGTCGAAAGCATCATTTAAAGTCAAAATTTAAAGCCCAACAAAAGTCCAAATCAGCCCAGAAATTTCAGAAACCTCCAGCAAGAATTAATCACCCGAAGGTAGCTTAATTCATCAACATATTGATTCTCTATGTTCCACTTCACATCTAATCAACTTCAAATCATCAATTAAACATAATATAGCCCTAATTAACCCAAATTTAACATAAATAAACCAGAGATTTCAGATTTAAATCATGGAAACTTGGCAAGGGGTAAAGATTGAAATCGAGTACTCCAATTTCATCTTAAGTCACTCCATGATGCATTAAACTTCATATAAGCATTAGTCTGCCATAAGAACTTCAAAATCAACTTAAATCCCACTTTAAATATTCATGTATCCTGCTGGAAATATTGGATCATGTCCTCAAATTGCTTTGTCTATATATCATACTATCATTTTCCACTTGTGATGTATTCAAAGTTGACTCCAATGTTACCAAGTTTTGCCAAATTGTTTTCAGAAGGATTTAAATGCGGGAAAAGCTAAAACACAACCCAGACCACAATTCTACCAAAAAAATACTTGACTCTCAACTGTAGAATTTTGCATTCTGCATTCAAGGAATCCATGTTGATCAAAATCAAAAGTCTAAGTTCAATTGTTATAACAACTAGCAGAAGGAATACATGCAACAAAAGAACCAGGTCACACACCCATTACATAAACCATGACCCTAAGAAGTAGAAGTCATGGGAGGTTCCAACCATTCCAGCAGTGATGGCTCACAGTTACAGGTCTAATTACAGCATTTTTACCACACATTGTTTTACATATCCATATCAACCTATAGGCATACTCCTACAACCCAAATTTATGATCCCCTTTTAGCCCAGTGTCAAGGCCTTTGTCCAAAATTTTGATGATATCCACCCACCCATACGATTTCAGCATATATGAACTTGCCAATAGCCTTATAAAATTATTTCTGCTACTGCTTAACATATGGGATTTTCCGGTTTCCCATGAGAGAGAATTTGCATGTAGCAAGGCACACTCTCCTTCTGAGGACCAACATCCTAAGACATATCAATTCTTTGAAATCCAATCCTCTGTAACAAATCCAACATGTGCTTTCAAATACCATTGTCAATTAATCGTGCTTGACCGCATTCAAAATGCAGTGGATTCTTCTAGTGAGTGCAACAGAAAATGGATAAAGCATACAACCCTCCAGCAAAATCAAAATATTTTTCCTTGCGCTTTGATTGACCAATTTTATGACAGTCCTCTCAAAGTAGCAAGGAACATATTTTCTTACTGATGCAAACAAGCAGCACACGATTACAAATAATAGCATTGCATTTGCAGTTCAAAAACTATAAACCCAGAATTTTTATTTTTTTTTCTTTTGGGTGGGGGGTAATTACAAACCCAGAATTGGCGATCACTTAACAAACAATCAACAGATATACCGAAACCAATAACTAATACAACGTATTTGAATTTCAAGTAGCTCAGACGAAAATAAATGAACTAGGGATTATCCACAGTTGGGGTCTATCAAATTTGCACCTCTTCCACAGCAACGCCCAAAATCTTCAGCAATCTTTATAATTTTTGCATGCCCAGTGTCCAAGTAGAGAGACAGAAAAAAGAAAAGGAGCGACTTTTGGGCTGTGAGGATCCAAAGATTAACCTGATTTAAGGGTTTTAGGAAATATTTAAATTAGGGAGAGGGAAAGGGAGAAGGGAAGCTTTGTGTGTATGGAATGTCATGAAACAAGGGCTTCGTGTCTTCTGTTGTATTTGATTTTACGCATTAAATTAGACGCATGTTTTACGCTGTGTTTAGATAATCAAAAGAAATCAATGGAAATAAGATGAAACTGGGTGTTTACCGATTTTAGTGAGGGGTGGAAATAGGTAAAGCAGAGTAGAAATGTTTATATTTTTTATTTTTTTTTTTCTAAATTGGATAGAATATAAAGAAAATGAGCAGAAATACTGATAATTTATAAAAATATCATTTTTTTTCTAAATTAGATAGAATATAAAGAAAATGGGTGGAAATAGTAATAATTTATAAAAGTATCGTTTTCTCTCTAAATTGATAAAATATAAACAAAATGAATGCAAATAGTGATAATTTACAAAAATATTCTTTTCTCTCTAAATTGGATAGAATATAAAGAAAATGAATGGAAATAATGATAATTTACAAAAATATCCATAAAAGTAAGGTAAGAAAGTAAATGGATGGAGATTTCGATAAATCAAATAACTTCAATTCTCTCCATTCCCTTTCTTGTCCCAACCAAACAATATCAAAAAGATGTATTTCCTTTCATTTTTTTACTATTTTCATCTTATGAATACCAACAACAAACAAACCAAATTTTCCTTTGCTTTCCTTTCTTTTCCTTCCCTTTCTATCGATTGCTACTCTACTTCAAATTACCAAACATGATGTTAGTGTTGCAATTTTAGACACTAATTGCCATTGTTGTCACACCTAACCAGAGGAGTTTGATCCAAAAATGAGAGTGAGTTAATGGTCAAAGGTCAAATTAGGACTAATAAAAATCTTGTAGAGGGATAAATCTAATTAATGGGTTTTGAGCCTATTACTTTAACGAATTTGATTCTTTAGGTTGAGATAACAGGGTCTAAAGAGTAAAGTCTGTGTTTTATGATGATTATAGGAGACTTAACATTGTAGACTTAAGGTAGGGTCTGTTAGATCGACTCGCCTGATCTAACCTTTCTCAAATAAAGCTTATACACACACACACTAAAGACCTTTAGTAGGCCTAATCCCAAACAAAGCCCATATGGGATTTCATTTGCTAAGAACCGTTGATCACCATCACTATCTGATGGACGAAATTCATAACCAAACATTATAAATATCCTATGTTTCCTCACTTAAAAGAGGACTTCTTTAGAAAAAGTATTGTTACTTTACCGAATTTTTCTAAGAAGACTAAAATTACCATATTTCCATACCTATTCGCAAAGCATATACTTGTCACCATAAAGTCAAGCCTTGTTTAGGACTGCCTACTCCTCCTCCTCATCTCAATCACCCTCTTGATCATCCTTATATGTGTCACTTTCTCGTTAGGCCACGTATAGTGCATTTACACGTAACACATGTGTGACCCAGCACTTAAACCAGTCCCCCCACATTTATTTAGTGACTCCACTAAGGAACACGAAGAAGTTGATAATATAACACCTCCAAGGAGAAGAATACCCAACTCTATTGATAGGAGCAATCAAGAATTAAATGCCAATGTCGAAATTACCAAGTGAATACCGCACTAGAGTATGCACCAGATAATACTCAAGTTATGTAGGCAATCCAAGAGAACAATAGGAAGATGGATCTCTTTATTACTATGATGACTAAGTTCATGCTTGTTGTAGCCACCGTTGCTAATGCGCATCAAGGTGTGGCCTTGCTAAATCCCGTACATGATGCATTAGAGCGCGCTCCTTAGGCACCTCATCAAGCTAACCCTCCTATCATCAACAAACAAGTAGCAACTAAATAGTAAGTTCCAACCCAAGAACCTGCACCTACATAACACTTAGCTACTATGGTGAGAGAGGTAGAGATTTAAATTGGGGGCCCTTCATCTTCACACAGTACCTTACGCGTTACTATTGCTAAACACTTAAATCACCCTAACCTTCTTCTTGTCACACTAGTAGATCTTGGAACGTCTATTTTGAGAGGTTCATTTGTTACGAAGGAGGATTTAGATGTATACCTGAGAGAAATACAAGTGAAGTCTATTATAGGGATTCCAGAATTGAAGTTCCCCTATTATCAACAAATTACTGCAAAGCCTTATCCAAAGGACTATGTGAGTCATAAGTTTATACTCTTTAATGGCAAGAAGGGAAGTGCCAAGGAGCATTTACTGAAGTTCATTGAGATGCTAGAAGTTTATGGGCTGGATAATAACTTAAAACTTAAGGAATTCTCTATGTCTTTCGCTAAGAAGGCATATACATAATATGTCAATCTTCCTCTAGGGTTAGTAGACTCGTGGGGGAACATGTGCAAGATGTTTCTCGAAAAAAATTTCTCAACTAAAGAAAGGGTGACCTTCACTGACATGGGAAGAATTCGCCAAAAGCTGAGAGAAGACCTTATGAATTATATTGAAAGGTTCAAAGAGCGCTCTCTTAATATCTAAGATATTTGTGATAAGAGAGAATTGGTGAAGATTTATATACAAGGGATGTTCATTGAGTATGTCGTTCACTTGGAGAATTTATCATTGGTTTCATTTGTAGCATTAGTTGAAAATGCGCGATGAACTAATAATTTGGTTATGAGACAACAGGGTGAGCATACAAGGTTTAATAAATGAGAGCCATCTATGAATTCCATTCAAAGGGGGGAGCCTAAGGTAGGAAAAAAACCTAAAATGGAGAAATCCAAGCTTGAAAGTTTAGTGTACTCGTGCCCAATTGGTAAGGTGCATGCAATGCTTAACATATGGCTCCAAGATGGAAATATCAAGCTTCTGAGAGTTAAGCACCTTCTTACTCCTGAAGAGAGGAATGATCCAAAGTTCTATAGATTTCATAAAATTGTGGGTCATTTTACTAAAGACTGCTTTACTTTGAAGAAAATATTTAATGAGAGAGTATGAACTGGGAAGCTTATTATTAAAGATAACAACATTCGTAACAACCCTCTTCTAGCCCATAAAAATCAGTGTAAAGTGGTGAATGCCATCTCTCATGACCCTACTACTATGGAAATAAATGATGAGTCATTGTAAACACCCCATTTTTGCCCTTAATAATCAATTTTTAATTTTTTCCATTTTTTTTCTAATATAGCAAAAATAAAAGGAAAATATTTTAAAAAATAAATAAATAGGAAAGATACATCAATTTTGGAAAATTATTGTGGGAATAATAAGAAAAGGAGTTAAATAATTTTTACAATTTTTTAGAATTTCAAAATAATATAAAATGAATAAATGATGGCACGCTTATGTATAATATGCGTGTAAACTTAAATTGAGATTTGGGCCAGCTCAGTTGGCTCGAGCATTGACCTGGAAACGTATGGGGAAGCAAGGGACATGGGTTCGATTCCTGCAGCACACATCATGTGCCATTTTTTTGTTTTGTCTTTAATCTGCCACGTGGCAGCATACAATTGGCTGGAGTGAGGCATGTGCAAGGCACATGATTGTCTTCCTCCTCCAAACCAGCCGAAACCGAAGGAAAAGAAAGAGAAAAAAGAAGAAAACGAACATAATAACGGAAAGGATTGAACTTTATCAAGTTGTTGCTATGGATAAACAAGATTACCATGAAAAGGTTTATTTTTTTAGATTAAATCTAAAAAAATAAAAATTAACCAAGAAACGGGTAGAAACGGTTTTCATGAATCACGGGTTACGGGTTTAATCTAGGTTGATCTCTAGTTCTAATTACTCTTATAAATAGGCTAAAGCTCATTTCCACCACCGTGGAGAGACCCCGCTAAGAAGCAGGCCTAAATGCAGATGTTCATCAAAACCACTAACCGGCAAGACCATCACCTTAGAGGTTGAACCCAGCGACACCATCGACAATGTCAAAGCTAAAATCCAGGGCAAGGAAGGGATTCCCCCCGGATCAGCAGAGGTTGATTTTCGCTGGAAAACAGCTTGAGGATGGTCGTACACTCGCTGATTACAACATCCGGAAAGAATCAACCTTGCACTTGGTTCTAAGGCTTCGTGGTGGCATTATTGAGCCATCATTGATGGCATTGGCCAGGAAATACAACCAGGACAAAATGATCTGCCGCAAGTGCTACGCACGCTTGCACCCTCGTGCTATTAACTGCAGGAAGAAAAAGTGTGGGCACAGCAATTAACTGAGGCCAAAGAAGAAAATCAAGTAGATTATCAATTTCGAAGTGCTGCTGCTTGTGGATTTGGCTGGTCTTGCCTACGTAGTCATTGCCAGCTCCTAAACTTTCATGTTATTTTGAGTTAAAAACCAGGACATATGAGCTTACTGTGGATCCCTGAGTGTACTTTGAATTAATGTTTTGTCTAATTTGTTAGGAGGAGATCTTAGTCACAGAAATCGGATGCCACCCATTCCTCTCTCCGATCGACCCGAATCTAGGTTAGTTGAATTTTTTGGATTATTTTATTTTATTTAATTCACTTATTTTGTTTATTTATTTATTCCGAATTAATTTATTATTTGTTAGTTATTATTTATTTAGTTAGCTATTTATTTATTTATTTTGTTTTATTTATGTGAATAGAAAAATGTAGAAATTAGATTTTCTAGGATTTAATAATGTAGAAAAAAGAAAAAAGAAAAAAAAGAAAAAAAAAGAAAAAAAAGGAGAAAAAGAAAAATAAGAAATAAGGAAAAAATAAAAATAATAATAAAAATGTAGAAAAATAATAAAAAGATTAGGAAAATAATAATAAAACTTTAGATTTCAAAATAGGATAGATAATAACTTAGGATAAAAATTTTTAGCACAAAAATTTATAAAAATCACAAAAACTTATAAAAATCATAAAAATCATAAAAAAAAAAAATCATGAAGATTCATAAAAAATTCAAAAATTATGAAAATAGAAAAAAAACGAGTTTTAGCACTTAGAAAAATTATTTTCTTCAAATAAGTCCAAAATTGATGTTTTTCCTAAAAAAATCATTTTCAAAATAAAATCAAAGCTTAGGCTTAGGAATTTTCAGAAAAATCCCAAAATTGGTAAGAACATAAACCAAAAGAGATTTCAAAATTAAAATTCACCAACAAACTTAAGTTTTCAAAAAGCGAACCACGGCTTGTTTGATCCTGAGTAGCAGGTACATAGGCACCCATTCGGGTCAACCACTAAAATGAACGAAAAATCCTTTTTCTTGAAATAATTCAAAAACATAATAAAAGTAACAAAAACACAATGAAACACATTTCTAAAGATGAACAATTTTAGGAGATTAGGTGGTAACCGTAAAGGTTTTAATAGGTTAGCCTCCGGACTTAGAAACTCTGGTTTTCCCTTTTCCTCTTTTCACAAAAACGAGAAGAGGAAAGAACGACGACTAGTAGTCCAAATTAAGACTAATCCGCTCCTTTAATCTTAATTCAATATTTCCCAACAACCGTTGGGTGGCGACTCCAAAAATCAAACGAAATTCCTAACTCAAGTCGAGGATCTAGATTAGATGAGCATAGGGTCTAATTTAGATCGGATTAGGAATGGGAATTCAAAAATTAGACTCAACAGTCATCTACCGAAGAAAACAAGGAAAAGGGAAAGTAGGCTCAAGTTGAGGAAGATGAGTGCCTCCCTACTATTGCAGCACTCATGAAGACATCAAGCTTCAAAAGTTTCTTGAACCTTCTCGAATTTGATGACAGGGCTAGGCTTGCAGTAGCAACTGCACTCACGTAGATCTCATAAGATCAATATGCATAATATAATGTGGTGCAACCTGTGAAAAGAATGGCTCATGCCCACGAAAATGCAATCTTATTCACTAAAGTTGATATGTGTGTCAAGGGTTTAAATCATAAGCATCCTTTGTACTTTGAAGGAACACTTAATGGTTATTCAGTGAAGAGGATATTCATTGATGTTGGTTTTTCTTTAAACATCATGCCAATGTCCACCTTCAAAGCCGCTGGAATTAATATTTGAAAACTTATGAGACAACCTATCTCGGTGAATGGCTTCAGTAATTCTCCTATAAAGACACTAGGACGAGTTAATGTAGACTTTAAGGTTGGTCTTATACACAATTCTATGACTTTCCATGTAATTGATGCACTTGCATCCTACCACTTGCTTGTGGGAAGAAAATGGCTGCATGATCACAATTTGATTCATTTAACATTACATTAATGTATCAAGGGCCATTGGAAAGGGAAGGATATGTTTATCTCCACCACTAAGAATCTCTTAAAAAATGATGAATTGTATTTCACAGAGTCGACCTTCTTTAATGCGTTTGCTGAAGAAGGAGAGATAGCTATTGCATAGCTTGCTGGTATTCCATTACCCATGTGGGACGAGATTCAAGAAGGCTAACAAAAGAAGAGGGAAAAGCATAGATGTCGTGGAGGAAGAAAGAAAAACAAGAAACCAACTAAAATTAAAAGTTACGTTAAGGAGGATAGGCAAATAGTATACCGCTTATGACAATCACAAGGGTTTTAATGAAGTATGCTTATCCTCATTAGATCCTATACAACTCTAAGACATCTAGCCTACCCTACATCAATTATAGGATCAAATAAAAGCTCAAGTCAAGGAGATAGAAGAATTAGATCTAGCATGATCTGGAGAGTTGCCATGACCAATCTTCATCAGCAAAGGCCTATTATATGAAATAAAGGCTCCCCTTATAGAGTTATTAAGAGAATACAGAGATGTGTTTGCATGGATGAGCAAGGAAATGCTAGGGCTTGATCCTAGTCTAGTGGTACATAGGCTAAATGTCACCCCAAGAGTTACGCTTGTGAAGCAAGCACAAAGGATTTTCCATCTTGAGATTGAGATATAAATCAAGCATGAGATTGAAAAGTTACTTCGTGCTAATTTTATTGAGCCAATTGAACATTTTGAGTGGTTAGCTAATGTCGTACGAGTGAAAAAGAAGAATGGTCAAATACGTATTTGTGTTGATTTTCGATATTAAACAAGGCTTGTCCAAAGGATGACTTTCCTTTACTAAATATTGATACGTTAGTGGATGTAATTGTAGCACACTAATTAATTTCATTCATGGATGATTTCAGTAACTATAATCAAATCAAAATGGCTATCGAAGATTCTGAACGTATTGCATTCAGAACATTGATGGGAAATTTTTACTACACTATCATGCCTTTTGGACTTAAGAATGTAGGGGCAATCTATTAAAGAGCTATGACTACTATATTTCATGATATGATGCATGATTTAATGGAGGACTATGTTAATGATATAGTCATTAAGTCAAGGAGAGCACCTGATCACTTAGTTCACTGCAAAAGGTTTTCTAGCAATATCAACTATATAAACTCCTAATGAATCCTCTAAAGTGTGTATTTGGTGTAGCTTCAGGGAAGTTTTTAGGATTTGTAGTCCATGGGAAGGGAATTGATGTCAACCCGACAAAAATCCAAGCTATACTATCTATGTCGTCACCCATTGGACCCAAGGTTGTCAAAATCGCAATTTTACATAGAATCACTAATGATACGAACCACGCCAACCCGTGACGAAACCCAATACCAATACGTTCGGAAATTCGTTGCCTAAGACGCCCAAACACCTAAAGTGGAAACCGCGACCCGTTGTCTATAAGCGAGACAAGAACCTTGGTATAATAATGAAGACGCCACAATCGGGATGGAAGACCGATTGATAAGTCGGGATGAACGCCACAGAAATCAATCCGATAAGTTCAGTTTAGTTCATGAAGAACCAAGAGAGGTGCCTCTCAAAAGTGTTTAATGTTCAAGATCTAAAATTCTTATCTGCTCTAAACCCTAGAAGCTTTTATACTAGGGTTACAATTTCGTGTAAAAATAAGTCTAAAACGACGTAGTTTAGTTAAGTAACATAAAAACGCGAAACAGAACAAGCTGGCCGACAGGGGATACACGGCCTGTGTACACGCCCGTGTACTTGGACCGTGTACTGTTCTGTGCAATTTCTGGCAACATACACGCCCGTGTACTTTGACCGTGTACTGTTCTGGGAAACTCCTGGCAACATACACGCTTGTGTACACGCCCGTGTACTTTGATCGTGTATCTGTCTGTAACTTCTGGAAACATACACGCTCGTGTACACGCCCGTGTATTTTGACCGTGCATCTGTCTGAGCAATCTTGAGCGTCCTACACGGCCGTGCCTTGAAAATACACGTCCTCTTCATCCTGTGTCCCATATAACTTGTATAAAAGCAAGGATCTTCCCATGGTTGTTCCAATCCGTTCCAACTTCATGATTACTCCAATCCTTTCCCGCTTCATGGACAACCTTTATCAACCCGTTGAATGCTTCCTTGAATCGTTTTGCTTGATTTCTTGTGATCAATCCAGGCGGAACTTCAAGAGGATCCACATTTCTTCTCCCGGCTTGTCTCTCATCTCGGATCTCATCATTCCCCTCCTCTTGAAAAGGATTTGTCCTCAAATCATTTCCTGCATCAAATGGACTTAGATCAGTAACATAAAATGTGACACTTACTAGAGACTCACCTGGTAAATCTTTCTTGTATGCTATATCATGGATGTACTCAAGAATTTGAATTGGGCCATCGCCTCTAGGAAGTATTTTAGATCTACGCTGCACGGGAATCTGCTCTTTGCGCATGTGAACCCAAACCCAATCTCCAGGTTCAAAAACAGCTTGTTGACAACCCTTGTTGGCTTGTTTCACATACTGCTCAGTTCTTCGCTCACTGTTCAGCCTTCTCACAAAATCTGCCTTAGAATCAGCTTCAAAACTCACAAACTTGTTAGGTTGCAATGGCAAGATATAAATAGGATCTATTGGGTTAAAACCAAACACAATCTCAAACGGTGAACAATGAATAATGCTATTTACAGCCCTATTACATGCAAACTCCACAAATGGTAGATAATCCTTCCAAGTCCTAATGTTTTTCTCTATGATTGCCCCTAACAATTGAATTAAAGTACTATTAACCACATCAACTTGCCCATCAGTTTGTGGGTGACAGATAATCGAAAACATTAGTTTAGTTCCCCACTTTTCCCATAATACTCTCCAACAATGACTCGAAATCTTTACATCCTGATCACTAACAATGCTACTAGGTATACCATGCTGATGCACTACCTTTCTAAAGAACAAATTAACAATGTGTATAGCATCATCAGTTTTATGACAAGGAATGAAATGAACCGTTTTAAAAATTCTATCCACAACCACAAAATTAGAATCTCGACCATGCTTAGGCCTAGATAATCCTAACACAAAATCTATGGTAATATCTATCCAAGGCTCATGAGGAATGACACTATACTCATATAACCAATCTAAGAATTCATCTAAGCAAGGAATAGGATGACGATACTTTACCGTAATGTTGTTGATGGCGCGGCAGTCAACACACATTCTCCATGATCCATCCTTCTTAGGCACCAAAATCATAGGCACTGCACATGGCCTCATGCCTCCTCTCACGTATCCCTTCTCCATTAATTCATCAAACGACCTTTGGAGTTCCTTCAGAAAGACATTTTCAAAGTCCTGCACAAAAGACACAACCACACTAGGCAAAGAGTTAGATAATTCGTTAGTAGTCAAACATGTTTCCTTAAAACCCAGCAACAACATAGGTTGCCTCATCACTAACGCTCTCCTCACTACACTTGCTCTTGCCACACAACTCTCCTTTTGCAAGGCTGCCCTCTCCTTTTCACTCACCACCAAAGTTGATTTCCCTTCAACTTGGCCTCTCACACTCTTTCCAGCCTTCCCCTCTTTTTCCTTTTGATCTTGACTTTTATCTTCCTTTTTCTTCTCATTGTCTTTTGCTCTCTCTCTCTCACTCTCACTCTGCTTTTCACTCACCTTGTGTTTTGCAAACGACTGTTGTAGCTGCAACTGATCCTCATACACTTGTTTAGGTGTTAAAGGTTTAAGGTTAAAGCTCTTCCCTTGGTGAACAAGCGTATACTTGTTAGAAAAGCCATCATGAACAGCCTTCCTATCAACTTGCCATGGCCTCCCCAACAACACATGACATGCTTGCATTGGCACTACATCGCATAACACCTCATCCTCATACCTTCCAATGCGAAAACCAATCAAGGCTTGCCTACACACCTTAGTCTCACCACTATCATTTAACCACTGCAATTTATATGGACTAGGGTGTCTAACAGTTTTGAGCCCCAGCCTCTCAACAATAAAATTGCTCACTACATTGGTGCGACTTCCCCCATCAATAATCATACTACAAATGTGATCTCCTAGATAACATCTAGTATGAAATATATTCTCTCTTTTCCTATCTCCTCTATCTTCCCAATCTCTAGTCACTCTGTTCCGACCACTATAACCTCTATTACTCCCAACAGAGGGCTCATAAAAATCATCATCCGACATTTTATCTCCACCACTCGGTACTCTCCTAGAACAACTCTCCCTCTTACACCCTTGGAATACGTTTGTAGATTGCTCTAGTTTTTGCTCTACCGTCTCAT
Organism: Laguncularia racemosa; assembly: GCA_037954665.1. NCBI lineage: Eukaryota > Viridiplantae > Streptophyta > Magnoliopsida > Myrtales > Combretaceae > Laguncularia > Laguncularia racemosa. The sequence continues at coordinate 1,457,195 of JBBMOL010000096.1, read as the reverse complement.
GAATTTGTTCCATTCCCTCTTGGAACATCCTCTCCATTTCTCCCCTCATCGCCTCAATTACTAACCTAGCATCAAACCTTCCCCTATCACCTTCAGGAGAATGTTGTCTTGACATAGTTCCTACAGAAAAGATTAGTACAACACAAATATATATATGATTAAACCTCACAATACACTCCCTTACGTGTTTCGCTTAAATGATGATATCACACAGTCACTTGTGTATGCTCACAAATAATGATGATATCAACTCACCAATTTCCTCTTCTTAATTCTCTTGGAACTAACCCGAACTACACCAAATTTCCTTCCGTAGAATTCTAAAAAACCAACTCTAGGGTTCGTAAAATTTCTTCTCTATTTTCTATCCGAATTTTTTTTTTGTTTGTCTCTGTTTTTGGCTGTTGATCACGTTTTTCTTTGCTTTTCTTTTTCCTTCTTTTTTTTTGTCGTGACTTTTTACTCTTTTTTTTTTTTTTACAATCAACTAGCAAACACTATACTATCAAAAGACAATTAATATTGCAGAATTGAACACGATAATTTGATATGAACGATTGGAGTTAGGGTTTTTGATATTACCTTCCTCAACCGAACTTGATGTTTTTGACAAACCTAAGCTCTGATACCAAACTAATACGAATCACGCCAACCCGTGATGAAACCCAATACCAATACGATCGGAAATTCGTTACCTAAGACGCCCAAACACCTAAAGTGGAAACCGCGACCCGTTGTCTATAAGCGAGACAAGAACCTTGGTATAATAATGAAGACGCCACAATCGGGATGGAAGACCGATTGATAAGTCGGGATGAACGCTACGGAAATCAATCCGATAAGTTCAGTTTAGTTCATGAAGAACCAAGAGAGGTGCCTCTCAAAAGTGTTTAATGTTCAAGATCTAAAATTCTTATCTTCTCTAAACCCTAGAAGCTTTTATACTAGGGTTACAATTTCGTGTAAAAACAAGTCTAAAACGACGTAGTTTAGTTAAGTAACATAAAAACGCGAAACAGAACAAGCTGGCCGACAGGGGATACACGGCCTGTGTACACGCCCGTGTACTTGGACCGTGTACTGTTCTGTGCAATTTCTGGCAACATACACGCCCGTGTACACGCCCGTGTACTTTGACCGTGTATCTGTCTGTAACTTCTGGAAACATACACGCTCGTGTACACGCCCGTGTATTTTGACCGTGCATCTGTCTGAGCAATCTTGAGCGTCCTACACGGCCGTGCCTTGAAAATACACGTCCTCTTCATCCCGTGTCCCATATAACTTGTATAAAAGCAAAGATCTTCCCATGGTTGTTCCAATCCGTTCCAACTTCATGATTGCTCCAATCCTTTCCCGCTTCATAGACAACCTTTATCAACCCGTTGAATGCTTCCTTGAATCGTTTTGCTTGATTTCTTGTGATCAATCCAGGCAGAACTTCAAGAGGATCCACATTTCTTCTCCCGGCTTGTCTCTCATCCCGGATCTCATCAACTAAGGGGTCTGTAGAATCGGAATGTAGAGACATAATTTTCTACAACCTATGTAAAATAACCTCTAAATATTATAAATTTGCTTACAATAGTCATTAAAAAATATAATAAATAATAGAAATAAGGAAATTGAGCATTTATTTTAGCCATAAATTGCAAATTTATAATAAAAGTCATAATATAGATAATCGAGCATAAGTTGTATAATATAGATATTTTATTTCTAAAATGATAAATTATGTATAAAGCAAGTTTTACCTATTTATATATACAAAAACTAAAAGATAATAGATAAAATTTAAAAATCAATTGTGACTTTAAAAAATTACTAATAAATAATTGATAACGAAGATATACCATTAGAAAGGAGTAATATTAAAAAATGACAAATGACTACTAACAAAAAGTACATAATAAAAAAAATACTATAACAAGAAAAACCTTCAAAATTATATATTACTAGGTAAATTTTTGCACTATTCTTGATTATTAATTCAAAATATATTTACTTAATAATATCTCACATTTACTTAATTATAAGAATGATATATTGAAAAGATAGAAATATAAATAAATTTATACATTTCCTATAAAATTAAAAATCTATTTTTTTTTATAAAGTTAAAGTTATCTATCATTTATTTTATTTACTATTACAAAAATATTAATTAAAATAAGTTATGTTACAGCAATCAAACATGAGTACTTCAACAAGAACATGATCACAAATAGGAACAAGAAGATTAATAATCGACGAACACAAACACAAAGACTTCAATGCAATACAACACACTGACAAGAGAGGAGTGATGGCCGACAAACATATTGGGATATAACTCATACTCTCCTACGATAGGGAAGCACATAGGTCCCGGGCGGGAGTCTAGGGAAGTCGCCTCGACAGGGGTTTCAAGGGGGCAGCGCCCTTTGGACGCTAAAGGACTTTTAACAATTAAGCCCATATTTGTTTATTAAAAGTTTGGGCTTGAGCTATGAATAGCTATTATTACATATTTGTTCATTCAGATCCAGATGGTTAAAATTTTACTTAGTTGTGCAATATTGTGGAATCGGCGGAAACGTAGTAAAATCGCGATTTTGACGATTTTACCTCAAAAACGTTTTTACATGCGGGTTGATTAGGAATGTGCTTACTAACTCGTAAAATTGTAAAAACGTGTGAGTTAACTTGCAATTTTGACAACTATGGTTGGACCAATAGAGTTGAAAGCTTTCATGGGAAAAGTCTCCTACATTAAGAGTTTCATGTTAGCATTAGTAAAGATTTCATATCATTTGCATCAACTTATGAGGAAAGGGGTCCCATTTGAGTGGAGGGAAACGCATGAAGAAGCGATTGAGAAGATTAAGAAGATCCTAACCTCCCTTCAAACTATAATAATGTTAGTGAAGGGATTACCATTGATTTTGTACCTTACTTCCATTGATAAAGCAATTACAGCCTTACTCGCACAAGAAATAAACGAGCAAGAAAGACCGATTTACTACCTAATTCGAACCCTTCAAGGGAGCGAGGTCAACTACTCAACTTGCGAAAAGCACTGTCTTGTGCCGATATTTGCCTCGCAAAAATTATGACACTATTCTTAGCGCATAAGGTCAATCTTGTCATGCATTCAAATCCCATTAAGTATTTATTGTCTTAGCTAGCCTTATCAAGTCGAGTTGCTAAATGGCTACTCCTCCTTGGAGAGTTTAACATCTTAGTTCACTCCCCTAAGGCCATCAAGTCGTAAGTTTTAGTTGATTTGTTAGCATACTTCCCAAATGGGCTTAAAAGCCTTATTGCGGATACTATCTCAATAGAGTTTCATGAAGATTCCCTCATGATTAAACCAGAAGAGTAGTGGTCACTTCAATTTGATGGCTCTGTAAGAAGTAAGGGATGGGGGGCAAAAATTGTGTTAACATCACTTGAAAGTCAAGAAATACCATTAGCATTCAAACTTGATATTTATTGCACCAACAATGAGGTTGAATATGAAGCTTTGTTACTAGGATTGATATTCGCCCAAGAGGTGGGAGAGAGTCAGTTGTGCATTTGACGTAACTCTAATTTGACCATTAAGTAAACCAATGTGAGTTTGGGCTCAAAGAACCTACACTAGCACCTATAGGGCTGCAGTGCAAGCTCTAGTGGCAAAATTCAATTAGTACGCTATGAGCATATGACTCGAACCACAAACAAAGATGCTTTAGCCACACTAACTTCAAAAGTTCCGATCCAAGATGCAAGAAATGCTTTGGATATTCGAGTACTTAAGAAATCTATGCTATGTATTGCATTGAAATTTGTCGATGAGAATGAAGAAGCATATAATGATTGACGTATATTGCTAAAGGAGCAACTAGTGCACCCAAGTGTAGCTTTTGTCTCAACATTAAAGAACTTCATTAAAGTTAATGGAACATTCTATTACAAGGGACCAAAGGGTGTGTTGTCTCATTGTGTTGGAATGAAGGAAGCTTGCTTGAAGTTGGACAAATACCACAAGATTTGGTGTGGAGAAGAGGGGCCACCCTTGTACCATTACATTTAGTGTGTAGGATACTATTGGCCATCGATGTCTAAAGATGCATTCCAAGTACAAGCAAATTGCCCTAAGTGCTTTGAGTTACCCGATGAGAAAGAATGTAACTTTGTAGCTAGCGCGTGTGATTGGCGGCCTCCATACATTAACTACTTGAAGAACAATACATTACCCACAAATAGTATGGTTGCAAGGCTTGTGAAGACAAAGGCAAGGAAATATCTTATGCATGGAGATAAATTATGTAAGGTCTCATTTATGGGAGAACCTCTTAGATGCATCACACCTCCTAAAATAGAAGCGATATTGATTGGAGTACACACTAGAGAATGTGGAGAGCATCAAGGAGGAAGAAAGTTATACTACCACTTGCTTGATATGGGTTATTACTAGCCAACTATGGAAGCTGATGCCTTCAATTTTATTAAAAGACGTCGCATCTGTCAATAACATGGTAATGTCATTTATGCTCCCACAGTTACACTCTATAGCATAATGATGCCATGGCCCTTTCATATTTGGGTGTTTGACTTTATTGGCCCAATTCATCCACCATCAAGAACGTGTATTTTGATCTTGGCAGGAATTGAATGCTTTATGAAATGGGTGGAAGTTGCCCCCTTGAAAAAGGCCATGGGACTAGTAATTGCAAACTTCATGAAGGACAACATTATATGTAGATTTGGCATTTCGAAGAGAATCTTGTTTGACAACAGTATTCCTTTCGTCCATACTTATGTATGGTAATTGATGGCTTCTTATGATATAAATCGTGTTAAGTCTACACCTTACTAGCCAAAAGGCAATGGTCAAGTAGAGGCCACTAACAAGGGTTTGTTAAAGGTGTTAAGTCATATGGTTCATGATAATCATAAAGAATGGCACGATAAATTGCCATTAGCACTTTGGGCATATAGAACGTCAAAGCAAAAGCCAACCCAAGCGACACTTTTCTCTCTAGTATATGGCATTGAAGTGATAGTCTTGGTGGAAGTCTTGATTCCTTCTACGGGTTTAGCCATCAATGTTGAGATTGAGCCAAGTAACTTACGCATGTTGGATTCTATTTAAGACTCATGGTAGTGAAATGTAAATCTCTCATGTGGCTTTTGTTGATGACATTGTGTTAATAACTAAAGCTAATAGAGCTAATGTGGATGTTACTAGAAAAGTGTTGAATAATTTTTCTACTTTCTTTGGTTTAAAAATCAATGAAAATAAATCTTCAATTTTCTTTTCTCGTAATACCAATGTAGCTATGGAATATAGGATTTCTCAAGAGCTAGGCTTTAAGGTAGTAAACTCCTTTAGCAAATTTCTAGGATATCTTGTAGATAATGGTCTACAACAAAAAAATTCCCAATTAAATTTCATTTAAGAAAAAGCTCAAAATAAATTAAGTGGTTGAAAGGCAAGAAATTTAAGCGTAGTTGGATAGGAATATTGGTAAAGTAGGTTCTTGAACTGCCCCCAACATATTATATGTAAATAGCATATTTGCTAGAGAGGATTTTGAATAAACTAGAACAAATAATAATATCTATATGGAATGGACATAGTAAGAGCAATAAGGGCAAGTGGGTTAGTTAGGATAAACTTGCAACTCCACAAGAAATGGGTAGATTAAGCTTATTAAATGTGAGAATAAGAAATAAAGCTTGTGTTGTAAAAAGGGGGTGGGAACTAAAATAGAGAAATTCCTTATAGACTTCAATGTTCAAAGCTAACTGCAAAAGGCTTTAGAATAAAGCATATTTAAAACCCTTCTCCTAACCCCTACCCATACAGGGATGCAACTAGACAGGTCTTTATAGGATATGCGATCCATTTAACTTGATTAAAACCTTGTAAGGATAGGATTTTTATAGGGCTTTGAGAGATGCTAAACCCTATAATGGTGAGTTACCCATCCCAAAGCCATTCTAATTACATTCTTATGCTTAAGTTCTTCTAATATTTATAAGGAAATTCAAAAGAACAGAAAATTGTTCTTAGATAAAGTCTTCTCTATCTTTGGAAATGGTAAAGAAACAATTTTTAGTTTGATTTTTGTTCTTTTTTTCTTTTTTTGGGTCAAGGACTTGATACAAGGTCCAATACATTACAATGCCTTAAACTTATCAGTTAGGGATTGTTGGATAGCAAAATGTCAATGGGATGAAAATAAGATAAGCTTCCAATTGTGATGTGGGATAGTGAAGACAAAAAATGTATAACATATGAAAATTGTAGAAAAACAAGGTTATTATTGAGAAAATTCAATATAAATAATGATTATATTAAGGATGTTAAGAAAATCACCAAGAAATAAATAATTTTTTTTTATTTTTTTATGAAACAAAACAATAACTTGGAAATGATATATTTAATAGCCTTACATGTCACACCACCAAATTGAAATAATGGCTTCAGATTATCGTTGATTTGCATAACCTTACACTATACTATGAACCTTTAATGGTTTTACACTATCAATAAAAAAGAAGGCATCATACTTCTCTATAGAAATAATTATGTTATTAAATATCAGGTCATTTGTGTTATAAAGTGATTACAGGCTTTACTTATTTATAAGCATTTAGAAACAAAATTTTAAGGAAACTAGAGAATAAAAAATTTGCTATCTTAAAAATAAGGAACTAATCTAACTAAATCATAAAAAACTAAATCTAATCAAATAAAGGATAATATTAAAATATATCTAGCCTAAATAATGTAACATAAAATAAAATCCATGTGAAAGTTATCTTTCTATATCTATTTGTTCTTGATCCCCACCATTTTTCCTCTTAAAGAGATTTAACCTTGAATCTTGAAAGTTTCTCCTTAATCCACCTGAATCATATACCAATTTGTACAAATCTAGCTTAAGTTCACAACATAGTAAATATTTAAGATCACCATCAATTCTCTTTAACTTAAAAAGCTTTAGCTTTGGTGAAGGGGTGCAATGAATGCTCCAATCTTCCATCATGATATCTTTAACCATTTCTTTTCCTTTTTGTCAAGATCACCTTATCTTCTTCTGGATACTTGAAATACCTACGATGAATTTCTACAACAAACTCACAATAATTGACTCAACAAGGTTTAAAGATTGAATAATACGGGCTAATGGTTTGATTTCACTAACATCTTCTATAAAACAAAATTTAAACTCATAAACCTCCTCTTCTATTTCCTTAGGTGTACTGCTTTATGTATGTTTCATGTTCAAGTTCAACTTCAAAGGACTTATCTTGTATGCTACTTTCATTGGATATTATGTGAGACTTGTATTTCAGGTTTTGCTTGTATCTAACCAATAAGAAAAGTACTAGCTTCTAGGGTACTAACATGACCTTCAAGGTTGCTTAGTTTTTGCTTAATTATAAGTAAAAAAAGTCATAACTGTCCACCCACTCATACATATTTGTCAAAGGAAAAGGTTGTTCTTTTTATCGGTTAAAAAATATAGGACCAATTGTACTAAAGCCTTTAAGGAAAGACCAAAAAGGAAGTGTATTGAATTCAAGAAGGATATATGTTACATTTAATATATGAATTTTATCCACTTTTACAATAAACTACCTAAGGTTTGAAAGTTTCAATTTACTAGCTACAAACTTTAAAAATATCATTTATAATACTTAAATGAAGTATTGAATTGTAAAAATAGATAAAATTTAGATAGTTAATTATAAAAATAAATAAAAATCATATAGTTAATTGAAAAAACAGGCAAAGTATAGGTAACGAATTAACACATTGAAACATCAAATAGTTAATTACAAAAATAAGTAAAGTTTAGGTACAAAACATGACATTTGCTCTTTTAATTAGTCATTCCTTAGCGAATATACATATGTAGTAAACTTAAGAAGAAAGCATATAATATCAGCGGTGTGGCAAAATTAATGAAGATCTGAAATATATTTTGATAAGGTTTTCAACTTCAAATAATATCCGTAAAATATTGGAAACAATGACATGGGAGGAAATCTTTTGCTCAAATGATATCTTGCAATTGATTGAATTAAATTGTTACATGAGTAAGAGCGATATGATGGCTATTTACCCTCCAAAGCCTCATATATTTGGCTTTATGATATGGATCGAGGAATGATAAATCGTTTAGACAAGAAAATCACATTTTATGTCCACAACAAGAGGTTCATTGCTTGAATCCTGTGTATTGGGTCCATGTTCACAAGGAGAAAACAATATGTGGTATGGAACGTAGGAATTTGAGCTGGACCTCTCCTCAAAACCATTGGATTAAGTCGCAATAATGCCAAATACTAGGCAGGAAACAATTAGAGGAGTTTTAAGAGACTCACAAGGAAATGGATTTGTGATTTTGCTAGGATATTGGACAAAATCGATGTGCTAGCTGGAGAGATGTGGAGTGTATATATATATTTTGGAGTTACCTCTTTGTATATGCTTGGGCTTTTCAAAGGTTAAAATAAATATGGATTCTTACGCTTTCTCTTTGATAATAAATGATGCAAATCCAAAATTAAACTATTATCATGCTATTTTGATATGCAAGAGAAGTTCTCCCTCCTTTCGAAGGTGAAGATTGAAGTCGCAAGAGACTAATGTTACTACTAACCTTGGGAGGCGTGTAGGCCGTGTAATGAGTTTGGGATTGAGTAGATGGGTGAACTATGTTCAAAATGCCCGTGTGCCTGGGAAGTCTACGCTATATATTTCAAATGTTTAAAGACTCTGTAATTACTAAACTTAGTTTATTTGAATATAATTGTACTTTATTGTTGGAAAAAATAAAAGTAACCTTCCATTTGATCATGTCAATTCATATAACATACTATCGTTTATATATAAATAATAAACAAATAAATAAAACCATATTAAATATTTAATGGACAAACAAAAATTTATATATATGTTATCCTGTTAGTATCCCTTAATTATACATTACCATGTATTTAAAAAGAAAGAAATAAAAAAGCAAAAGCAATGATACACATTAAATTTTAAGTGACATTTAATCAAAGAAGACGGATGGAGAATATATATATATAAGTCTACTTTTGCAAGTGTGTGTGTAATAAAATAAATATACATAATCCAAAAAGAAAAGAGAAAAATGGATCTTGGAAATAGAATAATTACAGATAAATCCATCAATAATGTGAAATCTTAATAAATGATCAGGGGTCACTTCCAACTCAAGGGCTTGTAATTGGAGTCAGCATCAACTCTTGAACGGGGAATAGTATTAATATTTATATGTACTGCAGTTGAAGAGTTTGCATTCCCATCTTTCATATGCAGATTTGCTGGTACTTGAATGGCCTCACAATGTCCACACCAGCTGCACTTTCCCTCACATCTTGGAGGCGTCGACCCTATTTTCTCACTTCCAATTCCAAATATCCCCGCCCTCCTTTCATGTAGTACTGCTCTACCTGACATCCCAACCATATACATACAATACACTAATAAACAATATGCTATGCATGGCAAAAGACCTACATGCTACGTACATTTACAAACACAAACAAATATAAATTATAGATCATAGACAAAGTAAGGTGTACGTGTACCTTCGACATCTTGCACTGCTCCTTCTGTGCTCAATATGAAGATTATCATAAAAAAGAATATGGCAACAGACCTACAATTTATTCTCCAGATGAAAACATCCATGCACACCATTCTGGAGAGAGAGAGAGAGGGGGGGTGTACTCTGTGTGTGTGTGTGTGATGTATATTTTAAAGAGAGGGTACTGCTAGTAAATAGTGGATTCGGAGCTTTACGGGCAAAAGTGTATTATTGTAATTATGATGATGTGGGCAATACACAAAAAGGGATGGTTTTATATCTGACAGGAAAAGCTACCAGGAAGTGAAGTGGGTATTGGTTGTGGTTTCGTTTGTGCATGGTGATTGGTATATGGACAGCCACAGCATATGAGAACAAACATGGTATATCTTCCATTTTTGTTCAAGGGTTGGATCTTGGAAATAGAAATAACGTAGAAGGACAAATATGAGTTCTGCAGATAGATTAAGGGACTCCCCCCGATTTGGACGACTCGACTTTATCGCCTAAGCCTCGTTTTTCTGTTTCCCTGACACTAACGAACAAACAAGCTAATTTTGTCTATCCATTCATCCCCTATAGACCTTGTTAACTACACCCAATTGGTGTGTATCATTGTTGAGTCCTCAGGAGAACTTATCGGTATGCTAAACCCAAAAATTAAAACAAAAAGAAAAAGAAAATTATATCTTTGATATATCTACTTTTTCATAAATTTTATAATCAACATAAAAAAGTATTAGCTTTGTAGAAGATAAAACATCAAAATTCCTTAGCAACATATTTGATCAACTATCACATGTGCTCCTAGAATCTAAACTTACATGTTTCTCTTCCCATGCTCTCTTTATAACATCCCTCTATGTGGCATCAAATCAAGATTCTTTTAAGGCCAATCAACACGCTCTTATACAATAAAGTTTACTAACAACTATACTCATACATCTATTGCAAAACTAAAAAAAAGTTCACATTTCTCAAACTATTTTTTTTTTTTGTATATGAATGTAGTTACTTTTTATTTTTTAGTAGTGTTGATGAAATCATCGAAAAACCATTAACTTAACCCTTATTTTCATATAAGTTATTTAAGAAGTATATATACATACATATATTATATCTAAATTATAGAGTAAAAATTTTCCACTTGACTTACAACAATTTACTTTGTATAATATACAATACTTGAATATTAAAATGTGGATTATAAAATTAATGTTGAGGTTTTTTAAAACATTAAACTAATATTGTCCTATAATGTTTGTACAAGATATTTAATTACTTTACATATTATATAATTATGATCTATTTATGTTGAATACACACATTGTAAATACATATCTTTACTTAGTCTTTCAAATTGAAAATCTTTAAAAACAAACATCATAAAAATATTAAATAGGGAAAATGACACTTTTAGTTCTCAATATTTACTTACTTTTCTATTTGAGTCCTTATCCTTTTTTTCTTCTTCCTTCTTCTTCTTCTATTTGAGTATTTAATGTTTTCAAAATTTTATAAATATAAAATTTTCATTAAATACGTTAAATTTTCTATTCATCTTAAGCATATATTGGCTTCTGATAGTCTTGGGTTAGTTGCTTGAGATAGTTAGGATACAAACAAAATTTTTCAACTCATTTTCTTAATTTTAATTATTATTTATATATATTTTTTATTTTTCATTGTATTATATCATTAAATATTTTTAATATTATTTTTATTATATTATGTAAAATAAATAAATTTAATATTATTATTTTATTAATTTAATTATTATAGACCAATTTCAAGTTGACATATGTTATGGATAAATGGAAAAATTAATAACTTTGATGAAAGTTCTTTGTTTGTGAAATTTTGAAAATGCGGAGGATTGAAATAGAAGGGAAAAAAAAATTGAGAGCTCAAATAGAAGAATAGGTAAAGTTGAAGTAAATATGGACATAGGTTACTTAACTTTAACATAAATAATATTACGAGAATATAAAATGTACTTTTTAGTAAATATAGGATAATTATAATTTTTGCCATAATCAAATGGAAGAAAGTGACGACAACAACAGAGATAAACGGCAATGAAAAACAAAAAATAATAATATTAAATTTATTGTTTTGGTAATTGCTTTGCCTGTGGTGGGTGTGTGTCCGAGCAATCCCTCCTCATCACGCCATATCCTCATCCCATCTTTATCTGTGAACCTGAAAAACTAAAAAGATGCAACGAGTGATCATTCATCAGTCATCACTGTTCTGTTGAGTATCTTTAGTTGATCATGACATTGGAATTACATGAGATACTTTCCATGTGCCAAACCTAAACAAATCAAATAGCAAAATGATAACAAAAGTTCAGAAAACTTGATCTATATGATCAAGTCTGTTATACATAAGTATTGAAATTTACATGATAAATTTTGAATATAATTTTTTAAAACCTACTATCATAAAATAAGACATGAATGCAATATCATAATATCCTGTAGACATCTTAGAACTTCTACTCTAAGTTATATAGAATACGAGTTCTAGAATATTTTTTACTCATCCCATAAAAATTATCAAATAATAATAATGATGTAAATCAATATTATACTTTTACCTTCTAAATTCTATTAAAAAGAAAAAAGGAAATAAATACAAAAATTATAATTCAAGCCCATTATTTATAAAAAAATTCTATAGAATTTTCTACTTTATTTTTTTTAACTAGTCTCTTATCTCATTTTTCCATTTTTATTTTCTACCTCTCTTATCCCATATTTTTCCATCACTACATTACATTCATTGTTATATATTTCATTGGATGTTATACCTATAAACTTACTGTCGTTTATTTGACATTATATATTTTAAGCAAGACATGGGTGAAGGGTGTTCTCATTTCATGGATGTGTTATTTTTCCTTTTTATTTTGAAATATTACTTTCATCTAGAATGTTATATAAAGTAGGTTGTATAATTTCGCTTTTCTAAACTCATAAAAAATATGCCTTTATGTGATTGAATGAATAGAATGTCATGTGAAAATTGACGGTTTTAAGTTGTCAAAAATCCATCTCCTTACTCTAGATGTTATAAAAATTTAGTAAAAAAAAAAATAATTACTAATTCTAGAGTGATTTTAGAATGTTATAGGAAATGTTTTGATTCTAAAATTTATAAACCTATACATATAGAGTCAAGTATGGATAAGTCCTCATACCTACTATCCTATATCCACTTAACCTTGTCTTCAAATGAAAATTCTTTTTGTGATCATTTACTCTCCCTTTTTAAATTATTATAATCATCATTTTTCATATCATGTAGCCACATCATGTTGATGCGGCCCTTCCTACTGCTAAGCCTTGGCCTCGCCCTTAGTAATTCTTTACATATCGCACCCCAATCCAAGCAACTACTCCCTGTAATTGCTCGATGGTCTCCACATCCTGCAAAGTGATAATAAACTCCCTTGTTGACATGTGGAATGTATGCATCTCTAGTTTCCATAACGTCACCAAGGTTGTAATCATGTATCAATCCTATGGAATGAATGATAGCGGTTCATACCCTCGAATCCTACCAAATGCAGGTATGGCTTCATTCGAGGATCAAAGGAGATGGTGTGCACATCGCGACAAATTGACAACTCACGACGTTGAATAACGAGGGTTGCTTGACCCTATAATTATAACAAGTGAAATGTTATACAATTCATAATGTAACATAAAACTAATCAACAAATAAAATGTCATTTACCTCTCTGTCCTAGACGGTTAGTGATCTATATCCCTCCTATTGCGTCAAGATTGAAGGATCGAAGGGTCTAGGCTCCATCTATTATGCAAAAAATAATATATATTAAAAAAAATTAGTATATGTTACCATTAATATGTAAATATTAAATAATGATTTATTAAAGAATATTTACTCTCTAATTAATAGTTAATTAATAACAACTAAAGTTTATAACAGACAAAGATATCACATGTACAATCAATACCAAATTTTTTTAGTAATTAATTTTATGACGATTAATTAATGACATATCAACAACTAATTACTATTAATTAACTGTTAATTAATAACAACTTAATTTTACAACTACTTTCATAAAAAGCACAAAAACATAAACATATTACATTTACAATTAACATAAAATTTCTTACTAATAGTGCTTAATGACAAATAACGACTAATTACTCTTAGTTAATAGTTAATTAACAAGGACTTAATTTGACAACAACTTCTATAATAGCAAACAAACATATTACATTTACAATCAATACAAAATTTTTCACTACTTAATTTTCTAACAATTAATCAATAACATATTAATAACTAATTGTTGTTAAGTAACGTTTAATTAAAAATAGCATAATTTTACAACTACTTATACAAAACACAAAAACATATTATATTTACAATCAAAACAAAATTTTTTATTAATTCATTTTATAACAATTAATTAATGATATATTAATGACTAATCACCTTTAATTAATGGATCATTAATAACTACTTAATTTTATAATTAATTGACAACAACATACAAATATTTTACATTTACAATAAACACAACATTTTTTGCTAATTAATTCTATAACAATTAATTAATAACATATTAACAACTAATCACCTTTAATTAATGGATCGTTAATAACTACTTAATTTTATAACTAATTGTACAAAAACATACAAATATTTTACATTTGCAATCAACACAAAATTTTTCACTAATTATTTTTCTAACAATTAATTACTTATATATGAATGACTAATTACTACTAATTAATAGCTAATTAGCAACAACTTAATTTAACAACTACTTTTAGAAAAATACATTATAATAACATATAAAGAAAATTCATTATAATCAATACAAAGGTTTTTCCTAATTATTTTTCTAATGATTAAATAATGACTAATTAAGGACTAATTACTTCATCATTAATGATTACTTTTACAATAATTTTCACAACAAAAAATTTAGACATCTCATTTAAAAAAATACTAAATTTTTTTACTAATTCATTTGCTAATGTTAATTAATAATATATTAACAACTAATTAATAATTAATTAACAACAACTACTATTTCAATAAAAATAATGGAGTATACATAATTGCACTTATTTTTCATACATTCGTACGAAGTAATATAATAGCAAAAAAATTAATTGTTTCTCAAAAAAAAAAAAACCAAAATCTTGCTTTGTTGAAGATATTTCCACATATGTACTTCAACAAGCTAAAACATGCGTGAAATAGAAATTAACAAAAAAAAAAATTCAAATAATGGGATGGAGTGAAATTGGCAAAGAAAATTGAAAGATCTAAAAATAACATATGAATTGAGGATTTATATTTATATTTTAAATTGTCGGTGCAAATTTTTTTTCTGCACATGTTATGATACTATGTAAATTTGCTATATCACTTTTATAGGTATGTAGTGTTGCTTTGTAATAATTTTATAGGTTTGTTGTATTACTTTGTA
This sequence comes from Laguncularia racemosa, assembly GCA_037954665.1. Classification (NCBI taxonomy): domain Eukaryota; kingdom Viridiplantae; phylum Streptophyta; class Magnoliopsida; order Myrtales; family Combretaceae; genus Laguncularia; species Laguncularia racemosa. Next base: position 1,442,108 of record JBBMOL010000096.1, on the reverse strand, counting down.
ATAACTTTTATAGATTTGCAAGATTCTATCATGGTAAAAAAAAAATATTCCTTAATTCAATTGCACTGAAGGCATGGACCTTGTTCGCGCCTTCAAACAAAATGCTTGAAGGCATGAACAAGGTTTGCATCTTCTATATAAATTGTACTGAAGGTGTAGATTGGGTATGTGCCTCCAGTTTATTTATTTTTGCTAAAGTCGCAAACTACATTTATGCCTTCAAAACTTATTTTAGGAATAATTATTTTAGGTACAATATTTGTGGAATATTAAACAAAAAATACTATATTTAAGAGTGTTACCCCATGGTTGTCATGGCTTAAACCAACGTTTCTAAAGTTTAGTAAGGAGTTCCTATCATCTTGCATGCTCTGAACACAAGAAATTTGCACAAATACTTGACCATAATTTAAAGTTCTTGTTTCATCCAAACACCCCATCATGGATCTTCCCTTTGAAATAAAAATGCGTGATCTAGTATGCAATTTAAGCAACCTTGATGCATAGAAAGTGTAAAATTAAAAAAATTAGTATAAATATAATACCGCATTAGTTAAAAGATTTTATTAGAAGTCTTAATTATAATCCACATAAATTTAAATTAAAAGAAATAATAGTTTAAAAATCAAACTACATAAAATTTCAAGATAAATGATAAAATAAATTAAAATCATAAGTCTAAAATAGTTAAATAAAAATTCCAAGTAAATATTAATACTTGGAATAATTCATTTAGCTTAGTCATAAGATTTCATGTCAAAATACTTAGATTATTAAATATATATAAATTATCATGCACAACGAATATATATTTATCTACACACCCATTGTTCCCTAATTTCCTTAAATGCTTCTACCTCTTCTCTCTCCTCATTTCTTTTCTTTTCTTTTCCGTCAACTCCCTTCTTTTCTTTCTTTCTTCTTCCTTTCTCTTTCTTCTTTTCCTCTCCTCATTTATGAAAACTCAAACTCTCTTAAAACTTCAAAAATTCATAACTTTCTCATACTAACTCTAAATAAAAAACGGTAAGCACTATTACGATCCTTGGAAGGAGTACTTTACATCAAGACCACACTTGCTACGTAAATTTTGAACTCCAAATTTCAATCTAAATCCATACAAATTAAAAAAAAATTAAATTTGATTTTTATTTTAAGTTTAAGTAAGTTTAACTACTAGAGTTAGCTTTAAGTTTGTTATTTATTTATTACTAGGCGAAAGACACAAATTAGGTTAGGATTTAGGGAAAAGGTTAAGAAAATAGTAAATATTTCAAAGGTGTTCTAGTGATTGGTGGCACATGGACTTTAGGTGGAGCTGCTACCAAACCATTGCAAGGGTTGATGGTTGGGCTGGTGAGAAGTTTGAATAATAATCTATCAACAAGAACTAGTGTGGATAGTACGCGTATATGTATGTGTTACGAGAATTGATTCCTTACACTGATGGAGGGATGTGTTGGCATATACATTGATCTTTAACATTTCTCAGTTTATTAAATGGTTAATTCAAGCGGAGATGTTTGATCATAGTGCACATATAGGGGAAGATTTCTATCATGTGATAAAGAAAATAAGGCTTAAGTGAGTAGAAACTTTGTGATATGTTATATTTGGTTTCATGATGTGTTATATTGAATATTTATATATATATCTCGGTCGTCGTGGAATTTGAGTGATTGTGATTGTATGCTACCCTGTTTTACATGGATGTGTGTGGAGTGAAGTGAGCTATGTTGTGTTGATGGGTTGCCGTTGTGGTTGCTATTATTACCATTGCTGTTGTTGTCATGTTGGTGTAAGGGGTGTCCTGGGGTATGGTTGAGTGGTATGGACGCTGGTGTGCAAGATTTGGGGGTGTGCCATAGCTGCAGTTGTGGATAAGTGCGTGTGTGTATGTCTACTATGTATGTGTGTGCAACACAATTAGAAACATTAATTACTAGACCATAGCAGTATAATCCGGATGGGGTTACTTGAGCCCTATGAATTAGACATCAAGTGATGGCCCTACATGAATACCATGCTGAACTAAAGAGTTCACTTTAAACAATAGTTTGTACGATAACTTGATTTCGTCGGGTGGACACAATTGGGGCAAGATTTGAAGAAGAGGAAGAATATGGAGGGCCACTTTCCAGGACATACTGGCCGGTATATTCTTTATAACAAGCCATATATCGATTAAAATCAGGAAGCTTGTTACCATACGGAAGTTTCAAGCATATTGCAGATGACTGCCCTATACCAATATTCTCTATAAAATCAGTCTCCCTGATCCATTGTTCCTCAGCGGCTTCGTTATAGTAACTTGTAACTGAAGGAACCTTTCTATATATTCGCGGGGCGCCCATTAACTAGTTAAAAAATAAAATAAAATAAAATAAGAACCTTTAGAAAATAGTTAAAAATAGAAAACAAGATATCATCATGGACAAAAAGGTTGAAAAGCAAAACCTGAATGATAAGAAAATTCCAATTCTGAGAGTGCGAACGATGTTGCTCAATCTGCCAAATGTTTTCATGGGAGAGTTCAAGCTTGTAATCTACATCATTATGTGAAAGAAAGAAATACAGCTTTCTCAAATCGAATCCGAATTTCACACTAACATTCCAGTTTGTCCATAGGACAAAAAACTTCTGTCTAGACAATGGAAATCCAAAATGTATTATTATATTGGCCATCTCATGAATAAAAATTCTTGGTTGTGGTATGATGTCATGATCATTATCCTTAGCCTTCAAGTATGAATCACCAAACTAAAGACGGGACTCGGCTAGAGAAATAATGAATTTTGCATTCTCGTCTGTAGTGAATTGAACTCTAGCATATGTTCTGGGATCACCAGTTCGGGGTTGTCCAACCTCTATTGCATAAATGGCTGTCGGACCCACTAATTGCGCCAGAAATTGTTTGATGTTTTCTGCAGATATTGTTGAAGGGAATCCATATATCCGAACAGTCTTGGCCATGGTACCTTAAGGCACTTGATAGAAGCATACAACATGATGTCATTGAATAGAAAAGTGTTGTTCGTAATGTGAAGAAGAGTATAAGAATTTGTTAGGAAGTGACTTAACTAAACCTATTCGAGTAGCTTATTGGATTTAGATCAAGGAGCTTGCAAGTCTTTACAAGATCAAGTAAAGCATAAATGTGAGTCGAACTTGAATCAAGTTTCGGTGTCAACATCCAAAATAAAAGGAGTTGAGCTTAACTAGATAGATATCATTTTAAAACAATGAGTCAAAATAAGCATAACTAAATAGAGCTCTTCTATAATGCCAATTCAAGTCGAGGAAGGGAATAAAATTCTAAACTCTAGCTCGAGCTCTAGCTTTGAGTTTCAGATAGGGATCGACTTTAATATTATATAATGTCAATTAAACTCCTTTCCATACTTAATAAGAAAAGTTAAAAGTTGCAATTTGAGTAACTACGTTTTTGGAAGAGCAATTTTCTTCTTACTCTAATGGATTAATCATGTGGAAAATTGGGAGAAGTAAGGAGGTAATAAAATGGACAGAAATAGTTTTCTTTTCTTTATATTTAAATAAAGAAGGAATTAGAGGAAACTGTACTTTAGAAGGGTAAAGATGGCAAATAAAGGGAAATCATGAATCTTCATTGGTAAAGGATAGGGTAAAAAAAAAAGAAGTTATTACATGATAATTTTTGTAACTACTTATGGTTGTTTTTCTAATTTGATAGATGGTGTGTTACGATTTTACTATTGATTTTTGAAAGAAAATGATTTTGTTACTAGTAAATACACAATAGTTTGGTAAATAACATAATCCGTTCCATCAATGCATTAAATTATGAGAATATGTACTTATATTAACAATTTAGTATAATTATGAGCATAAAAAAAATATATGAACTACAAAGTAGAAGTAAGGAACATGTAATGTTTATGAACTTTTATGGGATTTTTTTTATAAAGTATACAATCAAATTACGAATTCTAAATAAAATTATGACTTATAATAGTTTTACTCGAACTAATAATCAATATGAAGTAAATTTAGTAAACTTATCGTGTATAGATGAATTATGACCTATGAATCTCATTACATTTTTCTAAAGTGGTTAACAAAATTATAAAAAGGGCAGATAAATGTGTGACTATTCTTTCAAAGTTCGATAATTTAGTATCCAAACTTTTTATTTTATGTAATTTAATACTTGTGCTTTTAAATTGTTACAATTATGTCTATACTTTGAATTTGGATTGCAATATAATGTCTAAATATGCTAAATTAAAACTAAATTGAAATTAGAAACATTAAATCAGAAATAAAAAGTTCAAATAATAAATTATCAAAATTTGAAAGCATAGTGCATTTATCCCTAGATAAGACTTATTGATGAGAACCATGATGGGAGCCAAGCCAGAAGATGGAATGTAGATCCTCTTGAAGTGCCACCTGGACCAATCACAAGAAATTGAGCGAAATGATTCAAGGAAGCACTTAACGGGTTGACAAAGGATGTCCATGAAGTCGAAAAGGATTGGAGCAATCATGAAGCTGGAATGGATTGGAACAACCATGGGAATGCCCTTGCTCTTATACAAGTCATACCGGATACGGGGTGAAGAGGGCGTGTCTTTACAAGGCACGGCCGTGTATGAGTCTGGAGGTTACACAGAATCATACACGGTCGTATACACGGTTCAAAGGCACGGCCGTGTATGTTGTCAAGAATTTCCACAGAAAGATACACGACTAGAAGTACACGGTCGTGTACATTGGCAAGATTTCCACGGAAAGATACACGGCTAGAAGTACACGGTCGTGTACATCTCCAACGCTGGTCGTGTATATTTTCAACACCGGCTTAAGGCCGGCTCCAAGGCCGCCAGCCTTCATGTCTACACCGCCGGCCTACATGTTTGTTTTGTTGATTTTTACGTAACTTATCTAAGCTATGTCGTTTTGGGCTTTATTTTTACGAATTGTAAACCCTAATATAAAGCTCCTAGGGTTAGAATATAGAACATACAACATTGAAAGTTTGAAAACACTTTTGAGAGAATTCCTCTCTTGGTTCTTTAAAGAACTAATCTAGAACTTATCAGATTTTATTTCCGTGGAGTTCATCTCGACTTATCAATTGGTCTTTCATCCCGATTGTGGCGTCTTCATATTATACCAAGGTTCTTGTCTCGCTTATAGACAACGGGTCACGGTTTCCACTTGAGGGTGTTTGGCATCTTAGGTAACGAATTCCGAACGTATTGGTATTGGGTTTCGTCACACGTTGGCGTGGTTCGTGTCAGTTAGGAATCCGATCAAACCGATCTCGTATCAGTTTGGTATCAGAGCTAATCGATTCATATCAGTTTGGTATCAAAGCTTAGGTTTGTTAAACATCAGTTCGGTTTGAGGAAGGTAACATCAAAACCCTAACTCCAATCATTCATATCAATTGTTAGTATTTAATTTCATAGTATTAATTGTTTATTGAAAGTGTGGTACTTACTATTCATTTTTGTTACAAAAAAAAAAAGAAGAAGAATCATGACACAAAAAAAAAAGAAAAGAGGAAATTTACGAACCCTAGAGTTGTTTTGAATTCTATGGAAGGGAATTGGTGTAGTTTGGGTTAGCTCCAAGAGAATTGAGAAGAGGAATTGGTGAGTTGATATCATCATTGTTTGTGAGAATACACGAGTGACTGTGTGATATCATCATTTGAGCGAAACATGTAAGGGAGTGTATCGTGAGGTTTAATCATATATATATTTGTGTTAGTACTAATCTTTTTTGTAGGAACTATGTCGAGGCAACATTCTCCTAAAGGTGAGAGGGGAAGGTTTGATACTAGGTTAGTGATTGAGGCGTTGAGGGGTGAGATAAAGAGAATGTTTCAGGAGGGCATGAAACAAATTCATGAGACGGTGGAACAAAGACTAGAGCAATCTAAAAACGTCTTCCAAGGGCGTAAGAGGGAGAGTTGTTCTAGGAGAGTACAAAGGGGTGGAGATGAAATGTCGGATGATGGATTTGATGAGCCTTCTATCGGGAGTTATCGAGGATATAGTGGTAGGAATAGTGGAACTAGGGATTGGGAAGATAGAGGAGATAGGAATAGAGAGGATAATCAATTGAGTAGTATAAAGATGAAGATTCCTCCTTTCCAAGGGAAGAATGATCCCGAGGCATACTTAGAGTGGGAGAAGAAGGTAGAGATGGTGTTTGATTGTCATAACTATAGTGGGAGAAAGAAAATGAAACTTGCTGCCATTGAATTTTCGGATTATGCCATAGTGTGGTGGGATCAACTAATGTCGAATAGAAGAAGGAATGGCGAACCACCTATTGAGTTTTGGGAAGAGATGAAAAGGGTGATGAAGAAGCGGTTTGTGCCTGCGTATTACTATCGTGAATTGCACAAAAAATTGCAAACTCTTAGGCAGGGAAGTCGAAGCGTGGATGAGTATTTCAAGGAGATGGAAGTAACGATGATTAGGGCGAATATAGAGGAGGATAGAGAGGCTACCATGGCTAGGTTTCTTGCCAGATTGAATAGAGAAATTCAAAATGTCGTAGAATTGCAGCACTATGTAGAATTGGAAGATATGGTGCATATGGCTATAAAGGTTGAGAACCAGCATGGGAGGAAAGGTAGTAGTAATGCACGGTTTCAACAGGGTACTGGTTCATCCGCCTGGAAGACTAACCAATGGAAGAAGGAAGAAAAGCCTTTACTTACCAAACCAAAAGGAGAGCTGAGACAAATGGGTTCTACTCCTAGTAACCAAGGTAACCCTGATTCTTCTACTTCTAGAAATCGTGACATTAGATGTTTTAAATGCCAAGGTAGAGGCCATATTGCTAGTCAATATCTAAATAGGCATGTGATGATTTTGCATGATGATGGTGAGTATGAGACTGAGGGGGATAGTGAGGAAGATGATATGCCTCCATTAGAGGATGCTAGTGATGATGAGGAGCCTGCAGTAGGGAGGTTAGTGGCAGTAGTGAAGAGAGCTTTGAATGTGCAGGTGAAGGAAGAAGAGGAGGTGCAAAGAGAGAATATCTTTCATACTAGATGTTATCTAGGTGATCACATATGCAGTTTGATCATTGATGGAGGAAGTTGCACTAATGTGGTGAGTAATTTTATTGTTGAGAGGCTGGGACTCAAGATTACTAAAAACCCTAGTCCATATAAATTGCAGTGGCTGAATGATAGTGGCGAGACTAAGGTGAGTAAGCAAGCCTTGATTGCTTTTCGCATTGGTAGGTATGAGGATGAGGTGTTATGCGATGTAGTGCCAATACAGGCGTGTCATGTGTTGTTGGGGAGGCCATGGCAATTTGATAGGAAGGTTGTTCATGATGGCTTTTCTAACAAGTATACGCTTGTTCACCAGGGAAAAAGCTTTAATCTTAAACCTTTAACACCTAAGCAGGTGTATGAGGATCAGTTGCAGCTACAGCAGTCTTTTGCAAAACATAAGGTGAGTGAAAAACAGAGGGAGAGTGAGAGAGCAAAAGACAATGAGAAAGAAAAGGAATACAAAATTCGAACTCACAAGGAAAAAGAGAGGAAGGTTGGAAAGAGTGTGAGAGACCAAGTTGAAGGGGGATCAACTTTGGTGGTGAGTGAAAAGGAGAGTGCAGCCTTGCAAAAGGAGAGTTGTGTGGCAAGAGCGAGTGTAGTGAGGAGAGCGTTAGTGATGAAGCAACTTATGTTGTTGTTGGTTTTTAAGGAAACATGTCTGAATACTAACGAACTATCTAACTCTTTGTCTAGTGTGGTTGTGTCTATTGTGCAGGACTTTGAAGATGTCTTCCCTGAGGAGATTCCAAAGGGATTACCACCTATTCGTGATATTGAGCACCAAATTGACCTTGTACCCGGAGCATCGATTCCAAACAAGCCAGCTTATAGGAGCAATCCGAAGGAGACAAAGGAACTCCAAAGGCAGGTCGATGAATTAATGGAGAAGGGGTACGTGAGGGAAAGCATGAGCCCATGCGCAGTGCCTGTGATTTTGGTGCCTAAGAAGGATGGGTTATGGAGAATGTGTGTTGACTGCCGCGCCATCAACAACATCACGGTAAAGTATCGTCATCCTATTCCTCGCTTAGATGACATGTTAGATGAGTTACATGGGTCTAATGTCTTTTCCAAAATTGATCTGAAAAGTGATATCACCAAATTAGAATGAAAGAAGGTGATGAATGGAAAACCGCATTCAAAACGAAATATGGATTGTATGAGTGGTTAGTAATGCCTTTCGGTTTAACTAACGCACCTAGTACTTTTATGAGACTTATGAACCATGTTTTGAGGACTTTTATTAGCAAATTTGTGGTTGTCTATTTTGATGATATTCTCATTTACAGCAAGAGTTTGGAAGACCATATATCTCACTTGAGGGATGTTTTAGAAGTGCTTCGAAAGGAGCAATTATATGCTAACCTCAAGAAGTGCACTTTTTGCACAGACAAACTTATGTTTCTTGGTTTTTTTGTTAGTGCATAGGGAATACAGGTTGATGAAGAAAAGATTCGTGCGATCCAAGAATGGCCTAGTCCAACTACTGTAAGTAATGTGTGGGGTTTCCATGGACTAGCGAGTTTTTACAAGAGATTTGTGAAGGATTTCAGTACCATTGCAGCACTACTTACTGAGGTAATTAAGAAGAACGTGGGGTTTAGATGGGGAGAGCAACAAGAGAAGGCCTTTCAGACGCTTAAAAATAAGCTGACTCAGGCGCCATTACTTGCTTTACCTAACTTTGCTAAAACGTTTGAAATTGAGTGTGATGCTTCAGGATTAGGTATTGGAGCAGTGCTTATGTAGGAGAGAAGACCAATTGCATTCTTTAGCGAGAAGCTAAGTGGGGCAACCTTGAACTACCCTACTTATGACAAGGAGTTATATGCATTGGTTCGAGCCCTGGAGACTTGGCAACACTATCTTTGGCCAAAAGAGTTCGTGATCCACACTGATCATGAATCCTTGAAGTACTTGAAGGGGCAACACAAGCTGAACAAAAGGCATGCTCGTTGGGTGGAGTTCATCGAAACATTTCCATATGCCATCCACTACAAGCAAGGTAAAGAGAATGTCGTTGCTGATGCACTTTCTAGAAGGTATGCTCTTATCTCTACTCTTAGTTCTAGACTGCTTGGTCTTGAGCATATTAAGGAATTGTATGCTACTGATCGAGATTTTTGTGAGGAGTATGTGCATTGTGAGAAGAGTGGTCATGGTAAGTTTTATAAACATGAAGGATTCTTGTTTAGGGAGAGTAGACTATGCATTCCAATTTGTTCTTTAAGGGAATTACTAGTGAGGGAGTCTTATGGAGGAGGTTTAATGGGACATTTTGGAGTAGCTAAAACCTTAGGGGTATTGCAGGAACACTTCTATTGGCCTCACATGAAATGAGATGTTGAGAGGATTTGTGAGTGATGTGTCACGTGTAAGCAAGCAAAATCTAGAGTCCAACCTCAAGGGCTTTATACCCCGCTTCCCATTCCTCATGAGCCTTGGGTAGATATTTCCATGGATTTTGTGTTAGGATTACCCAGGTCTAGACATGGTCGGGATTCTATTTTTGTAGTTATGGATAGATTCTCTAAGATGGCACATTTCATTCCTTGTCACAAAACGGATGATGCTTGCAATATTGCAAATTTGTTCTTTAGGGAAGTTGTGAGATTACATGGTATGCCTAGAACAATTGTATCAGATGGAGATGCTAAGTTCTTAAGCTACTTTTGGAAGACCTTGTGGGCTAAGTTAAGTTATTGTTCTCTACTACTTGTCATCCACAGACTGATGGTCAAACTGAGGTAGTGAATCGAACCTTATCTACTTTGTTGAGGGCTGTCATTAAGAAGAACATTAAAAGTTGGGAGGATTGTTTGCCGCATGTTGAATTTGCCTATAATCGTACAATGCATTCTACTACTAAGTTTACTCCTTTTGAAATTGTGTATGGTTTTAATCCACTAACTGCTTTGGATTTATCACCTTTGCCTATTTCTGAGTATGTTAATCTAGATGGCAAGAAGAAAGCAGATTTTGTTAAACAAATCCATGAGAAGGCAAGGCTAAACATTGAGTGAAGAACAGAGTAATATGTGAAACAAGCCAACAAGGGTCATCGACAAGCTGTCTTTGAACCTGGAGACTGGGTTTGGGTTCACATGCACAAAGAGCGGTTTCCTGTGCAGCGTCGATTTAAACTACCTCCTAGAGGCGATGGACCATTTCAAATCCTTGAGCGCATCAATGATAATGCATACAAGATAGATTTACCCACTGAGTATCAAGTAAGTGCTACATTTAATGTTACTGATTTGAGTCATTTTGATGCAGGCGATGATTTGAGGACAAATCCTTTTCAAGAGGAGGGGAATGATGAGAACCATGATGGGAGCTAAGCCAGAAGATGGAATGTGGATCCTCTTGAAGTGCCACCTGGACCAATCACAAGAAATCGAGCGAAACGATTCAAGGAAGCACTTAACGGGTTGACAAAGGATGCCCATGAAGTCGAAAAGGATTGGAGCAATCATGAAGCTGGAATGGATTGGAACAACCATGGGAATGCCCTTGCTCTTGTACAAGTTATACCGGATACGGGGTGAAGAGGGCGTGTCTTTACAAGGCACGACTGTGTAGGAGTCTGGAGGTTACACAGAATCATATACGGTCGTATACACGGTTCAAAGGCACGGCCGTGTATGTTGTCAAGAATTTCCACAGAAAGATACACGACTAGAAGTACACGATCGTGTACATTGGCAAGATTTCCACAGAAAGATACATGGCTAGAAGTACACGGTCGTGTACATCTCCAATGCTGGTCGTGTATATTTTCAACACCGGCTCAAGGCCGGCTCCAAGGCCGCCGGCCTTCATGTTTACACCGCCGGCCTACATGTTTGTTTTGTTGATTTTTATGCAACTTATCTAAGCTATGTCGTTTTGGGTTTTATTGTTACGAATTGTAAACCCTAATATAAAGCTCTTAGGGTTAGAATATAGAACATACAACATTGAAAGTTTGAAAACACTTTTGAGGGAATTCCTCTCTTGGTTCTTTAAAGAAATAATCTAGAACTTATCGGATTTTATTTCCGTGGCGTTCATCCCGACTTATCAATCGGTCTTTCATCCCGACTTATCAATCTTCATATTATACCAAGGTTCTTGTCTTGCTTATAGACAACGGGTCGCGGTTTCCACTTGAGGGTGTTTGGCATCTTAGGTAACGAATTCCGAACGTATTGGTATTGGGTTTCGTCACACGTTGGCGTGGTTCGTATCAGTTAGGAATCCGATCAAACCGATCTCGTATCACTTATAAACTTAAGTACTTCGATGATATTTTTAAAGAAAAGTTATGGATCTATTATTTTATTTTATTTTTTTATGAACAAAAGGGAAATTGCAAATTTGAGTAAAATTATGTGGCTCAAATTGAAATTGCACGAAATGTAGTAATTTTATGGAAAAAAAAAACAGTTTGGTGAATTTGAGCATTTTTTTTCAAATATAGCCCATTTACGTTTTAAGTGAAAATAAGGAAATTTTACAAAATATAATAATTTTACAAGGTTTAACGTGTTTTATGAAATATTATTTGGTAACGATGCTTGTAATGTATTGTGCATTGATGTTGATCATCATCTTGAGAAGGACCAACTTAGTAAATTCACTTTATTGTATTTTTCTTCTCATTGTCTATGAATGCATGGACATCACTATTTATGTTTGACACTCGTAATTTTTAGTTAGTAATGGTATATTTGAAGATGAATGCTTTTGTTTTCTGTAAGTATTATGATGTTAACAAAATACGAAAAATATATAAAAGACAATGAAAAAAACATAAATATATATTTTATTTGTATTCTAGTTTTTCATGAATAATTCTACATCTGTGTTGTATTGCATTGTATAATGTAATATCAATGTATTACAATATGTATTTAATGATTCTTTAAAATAGTATATATATATATATATTAATAGATTGCACTATTCATGTGTAGTTTCTCAAAAGAACAATAACATATATGAAAATGCAAAATCAAGATAAAAAATTTAACAATCATAAAGCAATTATGGGTACTTTAGATTAAGTGGAGTAATGTACAGTGGTTATCATATAATGTACTTAATGATCTTTTGCAATGTGGTTTCTTTAGGCAAGGAAGTTGCTGATATTTATAGTAAGAAAGAGAAGAAAAAAGTAATGGGAATGTTAGGATAGATCCTTATTCAACCAATCCAATTTGCACTAATCATGTAAGAGAAAGGATAGAATTGTCTTTACCTGGCTAGGGTCACACCTTGTCCTAAGTATCTGTACTTTCGTGTGAAATGCCTTAACCTTGCATTTTATTTTTTATTTGTTTCTTAATGTTTTCTTGCTTTTTCGCTTTTAAATAACAAGTCCTTGTGATGGAAAAAAGAAACAAAAAAAGAGTAACAAGTAGCTATCGCAATTCTTTACCTTTAACTTTAGGGACAAGGAAAAATAGGTTCATGTTTTAAAAAATGAATAAAGAGGATATAATTGTAAACATATTCTAAAATTGATTGATCAAGTATAGATAAATTCTTTAAACTTTAAAGCTATAATTTTATGTTCCATAATTTTTAAAATATACAAAAAAATTTCAAAATCTTTGAAAAAGTTTAGTTGTCTTTCTGTAAGGGGATAAAAGAAAAAAAATGGAGAAGCTTTTCTAAGAAGCAATATTGTTGATGGATGATAGAGTCAAATGTGCTCTTTCACCACAAGCCTAGAGAGACACGTTCTTTTAAACGTCATCGTAGCGGAGTTAACTCTTTAAGGAGGCGACTTTGAGTACAAAACCCTTTTTTAGAAAGTTAATTGAATTCCTATTCTATTCATCCCTCTAGAGCAAGTAAATTCCTATTCTACTTATCCCTTTAGAGCAAGTAATGTATAAGATCTTGCTTACAAGGAAAGAATATTATTGAAGGGGAAGTTAGGAAAGTGGGGTTGCAATGGATGTCCAAACAAATGAAAAATGATAATATATTATTTTTCCACTTCTTAGATAAATTAAGAGAAGAAGATAAAAAAAAAAATCAAAAGGATTACATCATTTATAATATTAACGGCTAAAAGCCTTCTTGGGATATGTTGCATTTGTATATGAAGTTTTTTTCAATCAAGTATCCAAACTTTTTTAGTGCTAATTTTAGCATCCAATCAAACTATTTAATGTTCATATTACTACCTTAATTAATTCCACCCATGCTTATCTGGAAAGCAAGCATTTTTTAACCAATATGTAACGCCCTAAAACCTAGAGCATCACAACTTGCCACATGTCACTTCTATCAAGTGACACACTAAGGCTCTAAGACTCCATCATGCTTAAAAAACCTGATCATTTACGTAATCCATCATTCTACTATAACTTTAATTAATTAAATGACTCTCAAATGATTCATTCCAAATTCTCATTATTTAATAACAATCAAATCTCAGAATAAAAATTATCTCTATCACTTCAATTTGGCTAATAAAGCTTCTAATTACAAGAACTCTTCCTCTACATAATAGTAGGGTTTTCTTCTGGTTTCATTCATATATTGCCCCACCAAGTCTCTGTTCTCATCATATTCCACTTGCTCATCATTCTCGCCTACAGCTAAAAAAATATAGGAAGGGGGGGGGAGGGGGGGGGGGCGGCTAAGCCTAAGCTTAGTATATGAGTACTACACCCACATACGCATGACACACCACATGAATATTACATGCATATGTGCAACATTTATCCTCAACACATTCACAATTTAGTTCATACATCAACACTAAAATGAATTATAACACATAGGGGTACTCATGACCTTGGTACACACAAGTTTTGTCTTAGTGGGAACTACCTCTACAGGCCTCGTCTAACCTTAATGGGAATTGCCATTGCGAGCTTCGTCTAAGCTTAATGGGAACTGCCATTATAGGCCCCGTCTAACCCTAATCTACCTTAGATCATTTCAATACACAACTCCACTAGGGATAATGCGGCATACCGATCATCGAGGTGCCCCCTAGAGATCTACCACTATAGGCCCCTAGGTCGAGCCAAGCACAAGCAACATATCTCATTCAATGCATAAAACACTGTATTATTTCATGATACCACTTAATCCACATAACTGATGGGAATCAAACCATTATAGTTACGGGACCACTCACTCAAGCTAGAACCAAAGGATTACATAACCTTACATTGAGAGTTCTACTTGATCAGATGGAACCTAAGGAAAATCATTTAGTCTCTTCATGCATTTGGCATGATTGTTTTATTTTTAATCAAATACACTTGTCATTGCTTTAGGACAACAATTGGTGATTCAAGGTTGGCGGTGCACTATTATAAGGTTGGCGGCGTAATGAAAGAAAGTTGGCGACCTACTCTCTCAAAGTTGGCGGCTTTCTCTTAAATCAGTTTATGTTATGTTTTGTCGAGTTTGGTTGCAAAATTTTGTATCTTTGTACACATTTGGGGATTGAGAAACAAATAGACAATTGACCTTTGAGATATACACTTTAAGTTTTTCTCGTAAATCTTATCAATCCTTGGATTGTGGTGAGTGACGGCATTGGGATTGTTGTGTGTTGTATTAACCATTCCATGCTAGGATTAATCCTTTTGCTAGCGTATAATATCTGGTAAGGGTTTAGGCTTTATTCTGTTATTGTGTTTAAATTGTTCAGATTAATTGTTGTGACTATTGACATTGGAATTGCAAGTGTTGGATCCTGAATTTGGAATTAAGCATATCTTATTTTGATATCAGAGTGAAGGTTGAGAATTAGGGTTTGTGTGATTATAATTAGGATTGTGACGTGGTTATTGATTGTGAATTGAAATTAGGGTTTATACTATCAATTGTGTTATAGTTTGATTGGAATTCAATTAGGGATTGAGTGGAGTTGAAAATTAAAGATTGTGTAGTTAGGGTTATTGTGGTATGTGATTTTGATATATGAACTCTTGTGTTGAGATTGCAATTTAGCGAAGCATGTCAAACGGTATAGTGAATGGAGGAATTGGGAATGAAGCCAACAATCAAGTTGGAGGAAGAGGTTAGGGACGTCATGTTGTAGGTTGTAAGAGAAATTTGGAAGAACAATTGTAGGACCTAACCACTATTATTGCTAATCTAGCAATGTGGGTCGATCAAATGACATTACCTTAATAGCTAGTGGTAAATCCACAAGCACCCCTACCTCAGGTAGCCATTAATGATGTACGTAGGGAAGGAGCATTAGGAAGAAATAGGGGTAGGCGAGTTAGAGGATATTATCACACTTACTAGAAGGAAAAGGATGATAACTTTGAGGATGAATTCTATCATAATAGTGAGTTTAGGCCACCTAGGGGTCTGTAATATGTGAAGTTACAGATGCTTTCCTTTGTTGGAAGGGGATCCGTAGAGGATCATCTTGATTGTGAGGATAATGATAGGAATCAAACCTTTGGATCTAGCAGTCGGAAGCCAATTTGAACAAATGAGCCTAGACATCCACATGTTATTTTTATTTATCTAATAATAATTTGTCTTTATATTGTAGCAAGTAAATTTGTCAGTTTTTACAAGACAGCGAGTTAATTCACTAATGCTCAATTGTGGGTCATTCATGGATCTACATGAATCAAAGAAGAACCAGTTTAATATTGTTCCATGGAGGTGCAAGAAGCCGGCTACTTATGAGGGTTTACTTGTAATTTCCTTTGGTGCTAAAATTGGCCACATTTGTTGTTTTTCACTTGTAATTTTCTTTGTTAACCCTATTTAGAGCAAGCATAAATACTTGCAAAGTAAGGTTAGAAGGGGACTTTTTGAACATTATACACTTGACTTTTGTTACCGTGGGAGTGCTCTCTTCATGCCACCTTACTCTTATCAATTTCACTTGTGAAATTGTGGCGAGTTGGCTTAAGGAATTCTTGTGAGTCATATCAAGATTTCTTAAGTTTCATCTTGTTATTGCTAGTGAGTAATATCTAGTTATAATTGGTTGATTTTGTTTGTTCCTTTCACACCAAAATTAGGGTTTTTGTATTGCTAGGTTTTCATGCCAATTGTAAGGATTGGAATTGAATTGTTCCTTTGTATTTGATTGGTATTAGAATCCAATTGAAGTACTTCTAATTTGGTTTACGCCATTTGAGGTTATTGGTTATTGTTTTCATGCCATTTGGGGTTATATCTTCTATTTTGTTCACGCCATTTTTAATTGGAATTGAATCAATTGTGTGTGTGTTCTTGTTGATTGGTATTGTGATCCCTTGAGCACATAATAATTTTTGGTATCAGAGCAAGGGTTTTGAGAAGGGATTTGCGTGATCTTTAATTTGGGATTTAGGGTTCTTATTCATCCATTTCTTAATTGAAGTAATTGTAAGTGATTGTATTGTGATATACCTTGTTGTTGCGGAATTGGAAGTTAAATTTCAGAATCAATCCTTTGTATTCTTCATCTTACCGTGAGTTGATTGTTTGTGGAAGAACGGGAAGTGCATTTTCTTGAGGATTTCAAAATTAGAGTGTATTTTCATTTCCAGATTTCCTCTTCTTGTGTGGAGGATTAGGAAACATTTTGAAATTCAAAACAATCATTAAGTTAAGAGAGTTATTGTGTATTGATCATCATGATACACTTTGACTAGTTTGAGTTATTTACTTACCATTTAGAGAAGTGTATATAATTGTTTCCATTTTATTTGTTGCCATGATTGGAGGTGGAGTGTGGAGTGTGTGCTGCACTATGAGTGTGTGTGTATGGCATAGTGTGTGTTTTGTGATTTGAAGGTTGTTGCATTGTGGGTGAGTGTGTATGTGTGAAGCCGTGGTGTGTATGCTACTTTAGTGGTGTGTGAACCGTGGAAGTGTGAGTTGTGTGTAAAGTCGTGGTGTATGTGTTGAAGTGTGGAGTGAGTGTATGTGTATGGCGTAGAGTGTTGTGGTTCGAAGGTTGCTACACTGTGAGTGTGTGTATGTACCGTTGAGTGATTATTGTGTATTTCATTTGATGTGAAGTATATTGTGTATTTTTATGTTTCAACAAATCAATTCATCAACCATATCGAAAGATAATGTGAATGGGGGAATTGGCAATGAGGCCAATAGTTAAGTTAGTGGCAGTCAAGGTCATCGAGTTGCGGGTGGAAGAACATTGGAGGAGTAGTTGCAGGATCTCACCACCATTGTTGTTACATTAGCAATAAAGATAGATTGAATGATGATTCCAGAAACACCTGTGGTAAATCCTCAAGCACCTTTGCTTAGAGTAGTGATGTGCTCAAAAGTAAGGCCAGGCACATGCAAAACCAATTTGAAAGACAATTAGATAATGTCAATCAAACTAGCTTCCAATCACATGAACAATGGCATCAATTCTCAAGATCTATAACCAATTTCACAACACCACGTGATCAATATTGAAATGAACCAAGTATGTGCAGCTCTGATACCAAATTATGGTGTGCGTAAAACCAAGATTAAGCACAAACAAATGAACCATTTAACAATCCTTAAAGGATAAGGTCAATTCAGTTCAAGGTAGAGCAAATTGTTGTGTGAACCCTAATTGCAATAGATGATTTGAATGCTATATTTCATGAAATGAAATACACAATGTTGTATTCCTCAATGAAGATCACTAATGTCCTTGAAAACCACGTGAAATAACACACAAAATCAATAAGAACCACCTCTGAGATCCCCTTTCCCAACAATGTAAACCATGGTTTAAATGAAGCAAATATTGATGCTAAATAACAAGTGCTAAAAACCAATCAATTAAGCAATAACAATTTGATTACAAATGCAATCAAACTTGACCAAGAAAACTTCAATCCAACCCTAGATATGACTCACTAGAGAAGAAAAGAAACACAACAAATAGAAATTGATATAACTCACAATTTCTCCTTGTTGCGCTTGCCACAATTCTAATTCTTGGGATTGAAATTGATAAGAGGAATTGAAATAAAGAAGAACCCTAATTCTCTCATGTAAAAGTGTATGTCTATTCTGAAAAATTCTCCCCCTCAAAACCCCACTTAAGCAAGTATTTATACGTGCTCCCTTTAGGGTTAAAAAGTTCACAAAATTACAACTATGCCACTTTTAGGGTGGTCGGTCCTAAAAGACAATTACAAGCAAATGAAAATGTCCCAAAAGAAAGATTACAACATAAAAAGTCTAAAGAAATAATTATAAATAAAAATAGTCTTCATCATGTTAGCTCTTCCATAGGATTCGTCGGCACAACTCATTGCCAGTTTAGATTAGTCCATGGATAACCCCTAAGCTGAGTCTTAGTGAGTTTGTCCATCGCCTTGTAAAGTATGATAAGTGTACCTGTTGGAATATACAATACATGAATAAGAGAAAAGAGGTTAGTAAACAAATAATTTCGGGGTTGATGTGCTCAAAATGGGCCCTCATCGCCAAGATTTGAAATCCTTTGGCTCTTGCCCTAATGATAAGTCTTAGCGAATTTTGATTCCTATTATCTCCTCGGGCCTCAAAAAGATTTTTCCTCAAATCTGACAGATTAAATGCAGTAGAGACTCTGTTTCCTCCTAGCAAGCTAACCGAAGAAGTATCATTGTAGAATCCTAATATCTGAAATACCATAGGAGGTGATTGTTTTCTCTCCTCCATTTCTAGGATGCATCTCATCTGCAACACAAATAATGATCCATTATTCACTGAGGTCTCCCCTATCTCAACCTGTTCCACCGATATTGTTTCCTCCTTTTCTAACTCATCTGTATGGCGCTAATCCTCATAGCCCTCTAATGGTTGGCTCAACTGCTCACTACCCTCTGAAACCTTTGAAGGTGAACACAACTGTCTCTGAATAGTTAGGCTCTCTAATGATAGGCTCATCTGACTTTGACCTTTAGAATCCTCCAATGGTTTACTCAATTGCTCATGAGCCTCTAGTACCTCTGAAGGTGAACACAATTATCCCTAAACAGTTTGGTTCTCTAGTAGTCTGCTCATCTGACTATGATCAACAGGATCCTCTAAAGGTTGACACATTTGTGTCTGACAAATTTTGTGCTCTAAAGGTTGGATTAACTGCTCATGGCCCTCTAATAGTCTACTGATTTGTTGATGAACCCTTTGAACCTCTGAAGGTGACATCTGATTCAGAATAATTTATTTTCCCTCCTTTTGGAATACATAAGTATTCCTGAAGCCATCATGTAAGACTCTCCTATCATATAACCAAGGCTTTCCAAGCAATATATGGGATGCACACATTAGCAAAATATCACACTCAATCTCATCAAAGTATTTATCCCCTCGACTAAATGGCACCTTAGCTCTTTGGGTCACATGCAAACTCCCCTGATCACTAAGCCAATGCAATTTATACGGTTCAAGATGTGGAGTAGTAGCAAGTTTTAGTTTCGATACTAACGATGCTGCTACCGCATTGGTACAACTATCACCATCAACTATAAGGACACATAAATTTCCTTGTACCCTACAAGAGGTATGGAACAAGTTTTCCTTTGTTCATCATCCTTAGTAGTAAATGTAGTCAATGTCTGGTGTAACACATTAGTATAATGAAAAATCTCACTAGACATGATTGTGTTCAAGCCCAATAACATAATAATTATCTTCACACTTCCACGGTTTAAGTATACAGCCAAGCTACAAGTGAAGTATTCTCAACTACTTTCAAGTTGATAGAATTAAATTTAACTACAAGTGTTTAAGTAACTAGTTTAATTACTTTCACACTTTATTGACTTGTTTAAAATTTAAATTCTACTACTCAACTTTCCTTATTCTTGCCTTGGCTTCTCACCACTTAAATATACAATTGGTAGCAATTGTACACATACACAACATGCCATTCACCACCACACAACTTTCCCTTTGCTTACGGTTCAACAATGTTTACACCACCAACAACAAGTAGCTTGACAACACATACAACAACCAACACCAAATGTTAACACCTTTTACTAAATTTACAAAAAATACAACACTACATACACACTTCTTTAAGCCACGATGCACTTCCCTCACTTTCACACAAACATCAAATTACAACTTCAACACAAAAAGGCAACCCACTTTCAAATTCAAAAGAAGTTCAATAAGTGCACAACTCCACAAATAGTAAGAGGCTTTTTCAAATTCAAATGATACACAATTAACTATGACTTAATGTGTATTTGAAATTTCAAATTGACCTCTTAATGTACACTTTCCACAAATGGTAAGATTCAATTTCAATTTCAAATTCAAATGACACACAAGTAAACAATGACTTGATGTGTGTTTTGAATTTCAAAAATCAATCACTATAACTCCCTTTCAACCACGACACATATATACACTTCCACTCCACGATAGCACCCTTCTCCTCAACAAACTCACAATATGTTGCTTTGGTCTTCTCAACACAAACTTACAACACGTTATAGCATAACTCCAATAACTCACTACACTTTTTTTTTTACACCGTAACCCATACACATACAAGGGCAGCAAACAACAATTTAAATAACTCCACTAAATGCAATCTTTTCCATAAAAGGTAAGATAATTCAAATTCAAACAACACTCCTTAATGTTACTCAATAACTACTTCAAGTTAATGGATGTGTTTGAATTTCAAATGATTTCCTATTTTCTGCTCAAAGTCAAATTTGGAAATTACAAAGAAACTCCTCAATTTCCAAAATCAAACAAGAAAATTTCACACTTCTTCTTTCTACACGAATGGAGATACTTCACACTTCTGAATTTAGGTTAAAAAATGCAATAACTCTCCTCTTCCCTTCACGGTGAAATCAACAACATAGAAGCTTCAACAAGTACTCAAAACTCACTCCAACAAGTAGCAAGTTCAACTTCCCAAACAAGACAACCATGCCACTTCAAGTAATCACAATGACAATTCAATTTTATTCTCAATTTCGGAATGAAGATGTAAGATGATGGGAAAATTTCTGGCACCGTCGACATTTTCAGAACCCGATTTGGATGATGATCCAAATTACTCATATTTTACTTTATGTCTTTTATTCTAATAAATATTTGAGAATAATCTTACAGGTACAATGATAATTCTCCATGGGATGCCAATATGTCCTACAACAGTTGATGGACACAGAACATTTTTAGGGTGACAATCAAAGACCCGCTGCGATTGTTTTCCATTCCGAGGCATTGGCTCATGAAGACTTATGATATTTTGTACTTTGTAATTTTTTTATGAACTATTTTTGGTTGTATTTGGTTTTGGGACACTTTTATTTCCTTATAATTTTCATTTAAAACTAGCCACTTTAAAAGTGGCAAACTTGTAATTTTGACCACTTTCTAACCCTAAGAGTAGCAAGTATAAATACTTGCTTAGAAGAGGGTTTGAGGAGGCCATATTTTGCAGAAATAACCTAGCACTTTCACATGTGGAATTAGGGTTCATCCTTAGTTCAAACCTCTTATCAATTTCAACCCAAGAATTAGAATTGTGGCGAGTGCGACAAAGGAGAATTGTGAGTCATATTGATTCATCTTTGTTATATGTTCATTTCTTCTCTAGTGAGTCATATCTAGGGTAGATTTGAATCTTTCTTAGACTTATTGGTGATTGTAATTCGTGGATAATCATCTTGTAAGATTGATTGTTCATTGAAATTGAATGCTCTTTAGTGATTGGCATGAATTAGAATTGTTGGAAGGATTTGGAATCACAGTTTTTGTGCTTGTCTTTTTCATCCATTTCACGTGTAATTCTCTTGTTCTTATTGTTGATTAGTGAAATTGATCATTAGTGGAAGTTAATTGAATCTTTGAACCATTGGATTTCATCAAAGTTCCATTAGGGCCACGCAATTTCCTAGTTGATTGAACTGGTTTGTATGAGACTTGAGAAGTGTTTTTCTTGAGTCATTTGATTGTGCTTGAAAGTGGTTTTGAGCACATCATCTTTTTGGTATCAGAGCACAAGTTGAGAGAAGGGATTGATTGTTGTTTGATTTCGTGATTATCATCTTCAATTAGGGTTATTCAATTTTGAACCGCAATTGTGTTGTTGTAGTTTGTGAGTTGTGAAAATTACCTTGATTGGAATTTTGATTTGCTGCTTGTTGGAGTTGGATTGGGAAGGTTGTTGTAACTTCTTGTGATTAATTTTTTCGTGGAAGGAAAGAAGCATAGAAGTGTTGTTAAATTTAACAATTTTTGAACTTGAAAACTTACCATTCTCTTGCCGTGACTAGCTTGTGGCGTGAGGGAGGTTGTGAGGCTTGTTGTTGTGATTCCATTGTGTAATTTTGAATTGGGGAAGTGCATTTTATAGATTTGCATTGAGTTGAGTAGTAAGGAATCTATTTGAATTTAAACACATTCCATTAAGTTGTGGGAGTTAATGAGTGTTATTTGAATTTGAAATTCATTTCTTACCACTTGAGGAAGGCTTGCAATAAGTGAGATTCAAATTGGAGTTGCTGCCTATTGTTAATTTCGGCTCACATTTGTGGAAAGTAGTATATTTGTTGTGTTGATATCCTTGCCGTGGAAGTGAAAGTAAATTTGTTATTGTTACCATTTATTATTGTTGCCGTGGAAGTGGAGGCATACTTGTTGTTGTTGTCACTTGTGTTGTTGCCGTGGGAGTAACTTATGGAACTTAGAAAATTTGTTGCACCGTGTTATATTAACGTGCTGTGGAGAAGAGTACTATACGTGGGTTGTAATAACATACTTGTGAAGTTAAGTGGGTTTGTTTGTTTTCTTTTTTTGTAGTTGCTATTGTATGGCGTTAAGGGAAGTGTAGTTGTGGAGTGTGTATGTCCTTGCTTCAAATTGTTTTTGAGGATTAGTATACGGGGGTCTACAACTATGTCGAATGACAGCGTGAATGGGGGAATTGGTGATGAAGCCAATAGTCAGGTTGGTGGAGGTCAGGGTCGTAATGTGGCAGGTAGGAGAACTTTAGAAGAACAACTCCAGGATCTTACTACCATAATTGCTACACTGGCAATTAGAATTGACAGAATGACATTACTACAACCACCAGTGGTAAACCAACCGACACCACCTCGAGTAGCTCCATAGAATCCTCATCGAGACAGAGTAATAGGAGATGGGAATTTGAATAGAAGGATGGGTGAGGAGCATCTTCCATACAGGGAAGAAAGGGACGACAATTTTGGGGCAAACCTAAATCAGAATAGGGATTTTAGGCCACCTCAGGGCTTGGAATATGTGAAACTACAGATGCCATCTTATGATGGCAAGGGATCAGCTGATGAATATTTAGATTGGGGGGATAAGGTCGTAGGACTCTTTGAATGTTATGAGATCGATGATAGTACCAGGGTCCGATTGGCTGTTGTCAAGTTTATAGGGTATGCTGCACTCTGGTGGAAGAATCTGATTATCAGTAGGCATCGGGATGGAGAGGCTAAGGTTCAGACCTGGAGGGATATGAGAAGGTTATTGAGGAAAAGGCTCATTCCTGAGCACTATAAACAGGAACTGTTTATGTGACTGCAGACATTGAGGCAGAGAGGCAAAATAGTGGATGATTATGTGTAGGAGTTTGAGACCCTTATGATTAGCTGTGGGTCCGTTGAACCTCTAGAACAAACTGTAGCACGTTTTGTCTCAGGTCTAAAATATGAAATAGTGTATATTGTTGAACTGCAACATTATAGTACACTTGATGAGGCTATTTAGTTGGCCCTAAAAGTAGAGAGACAAAGGAGGTCCAACTTATTTAGGGCTCTGAGTAGTAGGCCCAGTACTATTACTAGACCTATATCAGCTGACGGTCGATCAGGGGGAACAAAGGCGGTAGGTGAGGTAGTGAAGGCAGTGGAAAAGACTACCCTAACTATTATGAGAGAAAATTTACCCACTGGGAAGGGTAAAGAGATAATGGCTCCAGATGCGAGGCAGACTGTTCCTGGATCTACTAGTGGGAAGGCGCGCCAGATAAAATGCTTTAAATGCATGGGATTTGGGCATATGGCAGCACAGTGTCCAAATAAGAGGGTGATGACTGTTATGGAAGACACTGGGGAGGATATTAAGGATGACCATGATCAGATTGAACTTACAAATCTACCAACAGCACTGTAGGAATATTATGATGACCAGACTACTAACGCGCCTGAGGAGCATACAGGAGGAAAATATCTATCCCTTAATGTGTTACGCATGGCTTTATCTATATCTCCTGATACTAGTGATATTCAGAGGGAGAACATATTTCACACCTCTTGCAGAATCAGAGGTAACCTTTGTGTACTCATCATCGATAGTGGTAGTTGCACGAATGTTATATCTGCTGTGCTGCTAGACAAATTACAACTGTCTACTATCCCACATCCTAGTCTTTATCACTTGCATTGGCTAGATAATAGAGGTAGTATGCATGTTACCCTTAGGGCAAAGGTTCTTGTGAATGTCGAGCAGAATTATCATGATGAGATCCTGTGTGATGTAGTCCTTATGCATGCATTCCATTTACTATTGGGTCGGCCTTGGTTGTATGATCGACGGGTGTTACATGATGGGTTTAAATATACCTACATATTTAGCATGGGCGAATCACGCATAGTTTTATTGCCGATGACTCCATCAGAGGTCTAGGGGTTTCAGGAACAGGTCATAAATCCATCCACTACCATTGATAGCCGGAAGAGCAGGACAACAGAGATATTAGGGTTCAATTCCACAACTGATCCTCTAGATTTGAGGGCAAATCTTTCAGAAGCCCGAGGAGATGATGGGAAAATTTCTAGCACCGTTGACATTTTCAAAACCCGATTTGGATGATGATCCAAATTGCTCATATTTTACTTTATGTCTTTTATTCTATTAAATATTTGAGAATAATCTTACAGGTACAATGATAATTCTCCATGGGATGCCAATATGTCCTACAACAGTTGATGGACACAGAACATTTTTAAGGTGACAATCAAAGACCCGCTATGATTGTTTTCCATTCCGAGGCATTGGCTCATGAAGACTTATGATATTTTGTACTTTGTAATTTTTTTATGAACTATTTTTGGTTGCATTTGGTTTTGGGACACTTTTATTTCCTTGTAATTTTCATTTAGGACTAGCCACCTTAAAAGTGGCAAACTTGTAATTTTGACCACTTTCTAACCCTAGGAGTAGCAAGTATAAATACTTGCTTCGAAGAGGGTTTGAGGAGGCCATATTTTGCAGAAATAACCTAGCACTTTCAAGTGTGGAATTAAGGTTCATCCTTAGTTCAAACCTTTTATCAATTTTAACCTAAGAATTGGAATTGTGGCGAGTGTGACAAAGGAGAATTGTGAGTCATATTGATTTATCTTAGTTGTATGTTCATTTCTTCTCTAGTGAGTCATATCTAGGGTAGATTTGAATCTTTCTTGGACTTATTGGTGATTGTAATTCGTGGATAATCATCTTGTAAGGTTGATTGTTCATTGAAATTGAATGCTCTTTAGTAATTGGCGTGAATTGGGATTGCTGGAAGGATTTGGAATCCCGGTTTTTGTGCTTGTCTTTTTCATCCATTTCACGTGTAATTCTCTTGTTCTTATTGTTGATTAGTGAAATTGATCATTAGTGAAAGTTAATTGAATCTTTGAACCATTGGATTTTATCGAAGTTCCATTAGGGTCACGTAATTTCTTAGTTGATTGAACCGGTTTGTATGAGACTTGAGAAGTATTTTTCTTGAGTCATTTGATTGTGCTTGAAAGTGGTTTTGAGCACATCATAAGATCATGAACCCTAGATTTTCGAAATTCAAAATCAAATAAGCCTTCTCACAACCTCAAGCTCTGATACCAAATTATGATGTACTCAAAAGCAAGGCCAAGCACATGCAAAACCAATTTGAAAGACAATTAGACAATATCAATCAAACTAGCTTCCAATCACATGAACAATAGCATCGATTCTCAAGATCTATAACCAATTCCATAACACCATGTGATCAATATTGAAATGAACCAAGTATGTGCAACTTTGATACCAAATTATGATGTGCCTAAAACCAAGATTAAGCACAAACAAATGAACCATTTAACAATTCCTAAAGGATAAGGTTAATTTGGTTTTAGATGGAGCAAATTGTTGCGTAAACCTTAATTGCAATAGATGATCCGAATGCTATATTTCATGAAATGAAATACATAATGTTGTATTCTTCAATGAAGATCACTAATGTCCTTGAAAACCACGTGAAATAACACACAAAATCAACAAGAACCACCTTCGAGATCCCTTTTCCCAACAATATAAACCACGGTTCAAATGAAGTAAATATTGATGGCAAATAATAAGTACTAAAAACCAATCAATTAAGTAATAATAATTTGATTACAAATGCAATCAAATCTGAGTAAGAAAACTTCAATTCAACCATAGATATGACTCACTAGAGAAGAAAAGAAACACAACAAATAGAAATTGATATAACTCACAATTTCTCCTTGTTGCACTCGCCACAATTCCAATTCTTGGGATTGAAATTGATAAGAAGAATTAAACTAAGGAAGAAACCTAATTCTCTCACATAAAAGTGTATGTCTATTCAAAAAAATTCTCCCCTCAAAACCCTACTTAAGCAAGTATTTATACTTGCTCCCTTTAGGGTTAAAAAGTTCACAAAATTACAACTATGCCACTTTTAGGGTGGCCGGTCCTAAAAGACAATTACAAGCAAATGAAAGTGTCCCAAAAGAAAGATTACAACATAAATAGTCCAAAGAAATAATTATAAATAAAAATAGTCTTCATCATGCTAGCTTTTCCATAGGATTCGTCGGCACAGCTCATCGCCGGTTTAAGTCGGTCCATGGATAACCCTTAAGCCGAGTCTTAGTGAGTTTGTCCATCACCCTGTAAAGTGTGATAAGTGTGCTTGTTGGAATATACAATACATGAATAAGAGAAAAGAGGTTATTAAACAAATAATTTTGAGGTCGATGTGCCCAAAATGGGCCCTCAATGCCAAGATTTGAAATCCTTTGGCTCTTGCCCTAATGATAAGTTTTAGTAGATTTTGATTCCTATCATTCTGCTTAAAGTAGTCCCTTAGAATGTTCATAGGGAGGGAGCTGTTGGAGGTAATAGGGGTAGGATAGTGGAGGGAGATTATCATGCTCTTAGGGAGGAAAGAGATAATAATTTTGAGAATGACCTTTACCTAAATAGGGAGTTCAGATTACCTCAGGGATTAGAGTATGTGAAATTGCAGATGCCTTCATTCGATGGTAGGGGTTCTATAGTTGATTATTTAGATTAGGTGGACAAGGTTGAGGGTCTATTCGAGTGTTATGAGATTGATGATAACACTTGAGTTCGTCTTGCAGCTATGGAATTTATAGCTTATGCCGCTTTATGGTGGAAAAATTTTGTTATTAGCAGACGAAGAGATGGTGAGGTTGATATACATACTTGGTAGGACATGAAACAGGTATTGAGCAAAAGGTTTATACTTGAGCATTACAGGCAGGAGCTATTTATGTGTCTCCAAATACTGAGGTAGGGAGGTAAAACAGTTGACGATTATGTATAGAAGTTTGAGACATTGATGATCAAATGTGGGTCAGTCAAGTCTCCTGAGTAAACCCTAGCACGATTTGTGTCTGGGTTGAAGTATGAAATTGCCTGCGTTGTAGAGCTACAGAGGTATAATACACTTGATGGGGCTATCTAGTTAGCCCTAAAACTTGAGAGACAGAGGCAATCCAACCCTTTCCGAGCAGCTAGTAAGAAGTGTGGAACTTCTACTAAACCTCTTAGGTTAGATGGTCAAATGGGAGGACAAAAAGGAATAGGGGAACATACTAAGACTATGGACAAGAATACCTTTAACATTGATAGGGAGAGGGATATTTCTAAGAAAGGAAAAGAGGTTGTTGGAGCTGATTTTAGGCAGATAGTGCTAAGGTCAACTAGTGGGAAAATGTGCCAAATTAAGTGTTTTAAATGCATGGGTTTTGGACACATGGCTACATAGTGTCCCAATAAAAGGGTAATGACTGTTATGGAAGGAAACAATGAAGATAGTCAAGAAGAAGTTGTCGAGCCTATAGATTTTCCCATAGCACTACAGGAATATTATGATGATCATGATGCTAAGACACATGAGGACAAGGGAGATGATAAATATTTGCCTATTAATGTGTTACACAGGGTCATGATGATATCTCTAAACGTCAGGGACATACAGAGGGAGAACCTATTCCATACACCTTATCGGATTTGAGGTAACTTGTATATTCTTTTTATCGATGGTGGTAGTTGCACTAATGTCGTATCAGTTGCATTAGTAAATAACTTACAACTAGTCACTAGTCCACATCTACACCCTTATAAATTACATTGGCTAGATGAAAGAGGTAGTTTACATGTTACATAGAGGGTAAAGGTGCCATTTAGTATCAGAGATAGATACAATGATGAGATTGTTTGTGATGTTGTTTCTATGTGCACCTTTCATATACTGTTAGGTAGGTGATGTGCCTAAAATCCAAAGCACTTGTACACAATCCAATTGGAGAATTCAATAATGTAAAATCCCTAAATTGGTATGATGAAATGGAATTCCACTTAAGAAAAATACCAAATGGAATTACGATAAAGAAGTATGTAAATGTTCAATGGGAAATCATGCAATTTACAATAGGAAGCAATTACAAAATTGAATTGATCAAAATATGAAAATTACATCCAAATCACGTGAATAAAAGAAATCACAAATTACACTTAGATATGACTCACTAAATACAATTTGCTAACAATAAATGGAATATTGATATTACTCACAATCAACACTTGTTGAATCTTGCCACAATTTCACAAGAAATTAATAAGAGATCTTTGATTTGCAAAGGACACCCTCATGACACAAAGCATGTATTTTTCTCAAAAATGTCAAAAGCTCCCTATAAACTCTAATTAGCAAGTATTTATACTTGCTCTAATTAGGGTAAAAATGTTCAAAATATTGCACATATGCCACTAAGTGGCCGATTTTAACAACAAAATACAAACAAATCATAAGTCCCAAAAAATGAGTAAAAGTGGCCGGTTCAATAATGAAAATTAGAAGTACAAAAGATAGTCTTCAAATAGTCGGTTCTTTAAGTTAATTGAGCATAATGTGGACCATTGGATGTGAGTCCAAGGATGTCCCCAATTTGATCCCAGCATGTTTCTATTCGCCATCCTGTAGAACCGATAAATGTACTTGTCGAAATGTACAACAATTATATGATACAAAAGTAGATACCAAATTAACATCCTCAGGGTTTAGTTGTTCATAGAGAATCCTCATAGCTAGGTTTTGTAAGCCCTTAGCTTGGGCTTTGGTGATTGGTCCTATAGGAATCTGATTCCTATCATCTCCTTGGGCTTTAAGAAGATTTGCCCTCAAATTTGATAGGTCTTCATGAACGTCATCTGGTAAATATGGTGATAGATCTGTAACATTAAAAGTTGTTGATACGCCATACTCTCTTAGTAACTCTATTATGTAGGCATTGTTGTTGATGTACCTGACAACTCTAAAAGGTTCATCTGATTTGGGTGATAGCTTCTATGACTTCTTATGTGGGAACCTGTCTTTGCTAAGATTAATCCAAACTAAGTCACTAGGATTATAAATGCTGGTTCTTGTGCCTGTTTCCCTGAAGTTTTTGTTGCTCCTGAGTCTTCTAAAGGCGTTCAATTGTCTTCTCATGAAGTTGCTAAATCTCTTTGGTTTGCTCCACTCCACTTAGACTCTCTTCCTTTGTTGCTGGTCTTGCTATAAGATCCAATGGAACAGTAGGATTATAGCCATACACAACTTCAAAGGGAGACTTACTGGTTGAACTATGAGTAGACCTATTGTAAGTTAATTTGAAAATAGGAAGACACAAGTCCCAATCAGTAAGATTCTTGCCAACCATTGCTCCTAGTAATGTGCCAAGAGTATGGTTAACAACCTCAGTTTGGCTGTCAGTTTGTGGATGGCATGTGGTACTATAGATAAGTTTAGTACTAAATCTTCTCTATAGTGTCTTTCAGAAGAAGTTAAGAAACTTAATGTCTCTATTAGACACTATACTATGTGGAACACCATGGAATTTAACAATCTCCTACACAAAAATGTTAGCAATAAAAAGGGCATCATCTGTTTTGTGACAAGGCATAAAATGGGACATTTTGTTGAATCTATCAACAACCACCATGATAGAATCCTTTCCCCTTTGTATCCTAGGTAGACCCAACACAAAATCCATATTGATATTAGTATAGGGTTTGGTAGGTATAGGTAAGGGCATATATTCATCCTGAATGCCTTTCTTTCCTTTTTCCCTTTTGCAAATTCCACACCTTTCTAACACTCTATGAACATCCCTTATCATACCCTTCCAATAAAATTTTTCTTTCAACATGGCTAGGGTTCTCTTCTCGCCAAAATGACCAGACAATCCTCTTACATGTGCTTCCCTCACCAACAATTCCTTCACAAAACCACAAGGTATACATAATTTCCCAGCTTTATAAAAAAACCCCTCAATCATGTAATACCCCTCAAACATCTTATCCTCAAAACATTTCTCAATAATTGTTCTAAAATCATCATCATACATATACTGTTCCTTTAGTAATTCAAAACCCAGCAGTTTCGATCGAAGAGAAGTGATAAGTACCTACCTGCGTGATAAAGCGTTAGCTACCATATTCTAGTTACTCTTTTTGTACTTTATCACATATGCAAAACTTTCTAGAAACTCCACTCATTTGGCTTGGTGTTTAGACAGGTTTTGCTAACCCCTGAAATGCTTCAGTGACTCATGATCTGCGTAGATAATGAATTCTCTCGGAAGGAGATAATGCTGCCACATCATCAAAGCCCTAACTAAGAAATAGAATTCCTTATCATATATGGAATAGTTCAATGTTGCACCACTCAACTTTTCATTAAAGTAAGCAATAGGCTTCTTATCCTACATCAACACAGCACCAATCCTTATCTTAGAAGAATCACATTCTTACTTAAAAACCTTATCAAAATTAGGTAAAGCCAATAGTAGAGCATAAGTAAGTTTTTCCTTTACCTCTTCAAAACTCTTTTGGGCCTTCTCACCCCAAATGAAAGGAACATTTTTTTTAGTCAGTTTTATTAGTGGTCTGACAATACTACTAAAATTATGGACAAAGCGCCTATAAAAAGATGCTAGTCCATGGAAACTCCTTACTTCTGTGACTGATTTTGGTGTTGGCCATTCTCTAATAGCCCTTACTTTCTCCTCATTAACCCTAACACCACAACCAGATACAATAAAACCCAAAAATATTACCTTGATTTGGTAGAAGGAACATTTTTAGA
Organism: Laguncularia racemosa; assembly: GCA_037954665.1. Lineage (NCBI taxonomy): Eukaryota > Viridiplantae > Streptophyta > Magnoliopsida > Myrtales > Combretaceae > Laguncularia > Laguncularia racemosa. The sequence continues at coordinate 1,410,690 of JBBMOL010000096.1, read as the reverse complement.
GATTTGCAAACCATGCTCCACATGATTTTCTAGGCTTTTGCTATATATCAGAATATCATCAAAATAAACAATAACAAATTTACCTAGAAACTCCTTTATTACATGATTCATCAATCTCATATATGTGCTAAGAGCATTACTCAAACTAAATGGCATAACCATCCATTTGTATAGTACATGGCATGTTTTAAAAGCGGTCTTCCACTTGTCTCCTTCTTTCATCCAAATTTGTTGATATCTAATTTTAAGATCTACCTTGAAGAACATTTGTGTACCATACAATTCATCTAACATATCATCAAGTCTAGGAATAGGATACTTGTATTTGATGGTAATTTTATTGATGGCTTGGCTATCAATGCACATTCTCTAAGTACCATCCTTCTTAGGAACAAGAAGGGTTGGAACAACACAAAGACTGAGACTCTCCCTAATAAAACCCCATTCGACTAGCTCATTCACCTGACGTTTTAATTCTTTAGCCTCCTCGAGATTCATGCGATATGTAGGTCGATTTGGTAAAACTAACCTAGGCAAGAGGTCGATGGCATGCTTTATACCTCTCAAAGGTGGTAAACTGATAGGAATTAAAATCCGTCAAGACCTATCATTAGGGCAAGAGCCAAAGGATTTCAAATCTTAGCAATGAGGGCCCATTTTGAGCACATCGACCCTAGAATTATTTGTTTACTAACCTCTTTTCTCTTATTCATGTATTGTATATTCCAATAGGCACACTTATCATGCTTTATAGGGCGATGGATAAACTCATTAAAACTTAGTTTGTAGGTTATCCATGAACCGACCTAAACTAGCGATGAGCTGAGCCAACGAATCCTATGGAAGAGCTAGCATCTTCAAGACTAATTTTTATCTGTTTGTTATTTACTTGTATTATTTATGTTGTAAGCTTTTGGGACACTTTTCATTTGCTTGTAATTGCCTTTTTGAACCAGCTACCTTAAAAGTGACATAGTTGTAATTTTGTAGACTTTTTAACCTTAAAGGGAACAAGTATAAATACTTACTTAAGTAAGGTTTTTAGGGGAGAATTTTCATAATAGACGTATACTTTTGTGTGAGAGAATTAGGGTTCATTCCTTAGTTCAATTGCTTTTATCAATTTCAATCCCAAGAATTGGAATTGTGGCGAGTGCAACAGGGAGAAATTGTAAGTAATATCAATTCCTTTTTGTTGTGTTTCCTTTTCATCACTAGTGAGTTATATCTAGGGTTGAATTGGATGTTTCCTAGTCATATTTGATTGCATTTGTAATCAAATTGTTATTACTTAATTGATTGGTTTTTTAGCCTTCAATTTAGCCACACTTAAACAATGTATCATTTTGTGTGGGAAGTGGATCACAGAATTGAATCTAGTTGTTCTTGTGTATTTTTCACATGGATGTATTAGTGATTAGTGTTATATTGGAGGAAATCATCTTTGTGGATTTGTAATTGCAACTTTGAGCATTCGGTTCTCTTTGAATCTTCACTAGGGTTTACGTAATTTATAGTTACTTGAAGCGAGATTGGTTTAGTGCAATTGAGGTCGATTATTTGTTCCAATTGCATGTGCTTAACCCCTAATTTAGGCACATCATATTTGGTATCGGAGCTATATCATATTTGGATTTAAGATTGACTGAACCATTGTTTAAATAAATGGTTACAAGTAGTGAAGAATTGATGCCATTGTTCATGTGATTGGAAGCTAGTTTGATTGACATTGTTTATTTGTCTTTCAAATTAGTTTTGCATGTGCTTAATCTTAGTTTTAGGCACATCATTTTTACAGGATAATACTAGAGTCCGATTGGTTGATGTTGAGTTTACAGGATACGCTGCACTATGGTGGAAGAATTTGATTATTAGCAGGCGTAGAGATGGGGAGGCTGAGATTTAGGCATGGAGGGATATGAAAAGGGTGTTGAGAAAAAGATTTATTCCTAAACACTACAAATAGGAACTGTTTATGTGACTGTAGACTTTGAGGCAGGGAGGTAAGACAGTGGATGATTATGTATAGGAATTTGAAACCTTCATGATTAGATGTGGGTCAATCGAACCTCCAGAACAAACCCTAGCATGTTTCATCTCAGGGCTGAAATATGAGATAGCGTGTGTTGTTAAGCTGTAGCACTATAGTACACTTGATGAGGCTATTCAGTTGGCCTTGAAAGTGGAGAGGCAAAGGAGGTCCAACTTGTTTAGGGCTCCGAGCAGTAGGCCTAATACTACTACCAGACCTATGGCAGCTGACAGTCGATCATGAGGGGCAAAGGTGGTAGGTGAGATAGTGAGAGCAGTGGACAAAACTACCCCTAGCACTATTAGAGAAAATATGCCCTTTAGGAGGGTAAAGAGGTGATAACACCAGATGTGAGGTAGACTGTTCCTGGATCTACTAGTGGAAAAGTATGCTAAATCAAAATGCTTTAAGTGCATGGGATTTGGGCATATGGCAGCACAATGTCCAAATAAGAAGGTGATGACTGTTATGGAGGGCGTTGGGGAAGATGTTGAGGATAAGGTGGAACAGGCTGAGCCTATAGATTTGTTTGTAGCACTGCAGGAGTATTATGATGACCAAACTGTAGAAACACATGAGGAGCATACAGGTGAACAATATCTACCTATTAATGTGTTACGCAGGACGCTAACCATCCCTCCTGATGCTAGAGATATACAAAGGGAGAACATATTCCATACCTATTGTAGGATTAGAGGTAATCTTTGTATACTCATCATTGATAGTGGTAGCTGCATGAATGTTATATCTGCTGCACTAGTAGACAAATTACATTTTGTCCACTAGCCCACATCCTAGCCCTTATAACTTGCATTGGTTGGATAATCGAGGCAGTATGCATGTTACGCTAAGGGTGAAGGTGCTTGTGAGTGTTGGGTAGAAATATCACGATGAGATCTTATGTGATGTGATTCCTATGCATGTATTCCATTTGCTGTTAGGTAGACCTTGGTTGTTTGATCGGTAGGTGTTACATGATGGATTCAGGAACACCTACATGTTCAGTATGGGTGGGTCTCGCATAGTACTATCACCAATGACTACATTTGAGGTACATCAATTTCAGGGGTAGATCAGAACTACTTTCACTACATCTGGTAATCGGAGAACGGGCTAATAGAGATGTTTGGGTTCAGTTCCAGAAATGACCCTTTAGATTTGAGGGCAAATCTTTCAGAAGCCCGAGGAGATGATGGGAAATTTTTCGGCACCATAGATGCTCTCAAAACTTGATTTGGATGATGAGCCAAATCGTTCATATTTCACTCTATTTCTTTTATCTAATAAATATTTGAGTAATAATCTTACAAGTACAATAATATTTCTCCATGGGATGCCAAATAACTTACATTAGTTGATGGCCACAGGACATCATTAGATTTGTATCCAAAGGCCCGCTGCGATTGATTTCATGTCAAAGCATTGGCTCTTGAAGATTTATATTATTTTTGTACTTTGTAATTATTATTAGACCATTCTACGTTGTAATTTTCTTTTGGAACACTTTCATTTTGTTTGTAATTTTCATTTAGGACTAGTTACCTTAAAAGTGGCATAATTGTAATTTTGTGGACTTTCTAACCCTAAAGGGAACAAGTATAAATACTTGCTTAAGTAGGGTTTTGAGGAGGCCAATTTTCAGAACAAACACTTCACTTTCATGTGAGAGAACTTAGGGTTTCCTAGTTCAATTTCCTCTTATCAATTTCAATCCCAAGAGTTGAGATTGTAGCAAGTGCAACACTTGAAATTGTGAGTCATATCAATTTCAAATTGTTGTGTTTTCTTTTCTTCTCTAGTGTGTAATATCTAGGGTTGAATTGGAACATTTCTTAGTCAGATTTGATTAATTTTTGATTCAAATTAGTGAGCTTGTTTGAAGTAGTTATCACACTTGTTATTCATCAACAATTGCTTATCATTGTTAATGTGAATTGCATTTTCTATAAAGGGGGATCACGGTTGTGTTTTTGCTAAATATTCTTGAAGTTCACGTGATATTTAAAGTTTGATTAGTGTGTATTGAGGGATTTGATTCATTATGGTGGATTAGTGCATTATTTATTGACTTTGGATCTCTTTGCACCCATTAGGAATCACGTAAATTCCTAGTTTGTTGAACCGAAATTGTTGATTGCATTTAGGGTTGGTTTTTGTTCCATTTGATTGTGCTTAATCCCCTTTTAGGCACATCATCTTTTTGGTATTAGAGCATCATCATACTTGGAATTAAGATTGATCACATCATTGTTTGAGAATTGGTTCATAAATAGTGAGGATTTGCACCATTTGATTACTAGTTTGATTGTTTTTCAAATTGGTTTTATATGTGCTTAATCTTGGTTTTAGGCACATCATAAACTTGCTGGCAAATCACCAGTAAAAAGATCATTGTACTCATCTAATACCCGTGATACTTTAGAGGGTAGATGCTGATGTCCCTCTATCCTTAAGGCTATCTCAACTGCAGCAAGTATACTGGACCCTCATCTGATATAGCCTCCTCCAACTCACTCTGTGCCATCAATAAGACCTTCTTCCCTCCAGATTTATTGGCCTGTACTGGACCCCCTTTGATCTTTGATGGTCTACTGATCTGTTGTTGAACCTCTTGGACCTCTAAAGGTGACATTGGATTTAGAATGATGCGTTTACCCTCTTTCTGGAATACATATACATTCCTGAAGCCACCATGTAAGATCCTCTTGTCATATAACCATGGCCTGCCAAGCAATATATGGGATGTACATATAGGAAGAATATCACATTCAATCTCATCATAGTATTTATTCCTTATACTGAAAGGTACCCTAGCTTTTTGGGTCACATGTAGACATCCCTAATCACTTAGCCAATGCAATGTGTAGGGTTTAGGATGCGGGGTAGTGGCAAGTTCCAATTTTGATACTAATGAGGCTGCGACAACGTTAGTACAACACCACCATCAATAATAATGACACATAAGTTACCTTGTACCCAACAAGAAGTATGAAACAAATTTTCCCTCTGCTCATCATCATTAGTTATAAAAGAGGTCAAAGCCTAGTGTAATACATTAGTAGACAAAAACATGTCACTTAACATGGTTGCTCACTACTTCACAAACCAATACACTCCTATACACCCACAGTGCAATTAAGCAACCAATGCTACACACACTTCCTTACACTTCAATTATGGCAACAATAAATTGAAGCAATAATTAAACACTTCCAAGTAATATGTTATTGAATCCACACTTAAATGCTTGTTTTAAAATTTAAACTTAACTACTAAACTTCCTTCTCTAGTCACGACACACATACTCCCATACACCACGTGCAGCACCTTCCTTACATAACTCCACAATACACTCACACCGCCACACACACAACACCTCACTCATGGTGCAATTTCAATCACCATTACATACACAACACCTTACTCATGGTGCAACACCCTTCAACTCAATACACACATAACACAAACTCCACCAATTCAATACACACTTATACCGCTACACATACACACATAAGCACAGCAACAAAATCAAAATTACACCCTTAATGCAGTCTTCTCCACAAATGGTAAGAACAATTTAAATTCAAATAACATTTATTCAATGCTACTCAGTGAATTGCTTCAAAATTAAAGAAGGTGTTTGAATTTCAAATATCTTCCTTATCTCCACACAATGCAAATCTAGAATTTACAAATAACAATTGCAATTTCTGAAATTACCAACACAATTCACTCTTCTATGTTTCAAAATTTCACTTTTCCCAAATGATCATCAAGAACACTCCCTTCTTACTAATGGAAAACTCAAGGAACATAAGCTACCACAAGTTTTCCAAGTCTACTTCAATCAATCAACAAATATAACATAACAACACTGAAATCAAGTACTTTAATTCCACCTCAACACTTTAAATCAAGAAGTAAAAATTCAAGAACCCTAATTTCAAGTGAAGATCATGAAAATTCCGTTCCTCAAACCAATGCTCTAATACCAAAATATGATGTGCCTAAAATCTTAAGCACATGTATACAATCGAATTGGAGAATTCAACAATGTAAAATCCCTAAATTGGCGTGGTGAAATGGAATTCCACTTAAGCAAAATAACAAATGGAATTACGAACAACAAGTATGTAAATGTTCAATGGGAAATAATGCAATTTACAATAGGAAGAAATTACAAAATTGAATTGATCAAAATATGAAAATTACATCCAAATCACGTGAACAAAAGAAGTCACAATTGCACCTAGATATGACTCACTAAATATAATTTGCTAACAACAAATGGAAGATTGATATTACTCACAATCTACACTTGTTGAATCTCACCACAATTTCACATGATAAGAGATCTTTGATTTGCAAGGGACACCTTCATGGCACAAAGTGTGTATTTTTCTTAAAAATGTCAAAAGCTCCCTCCAAACCCTAGTTAGCAAGTATTTATACTTGCTCCAATTAGGGTAAAAATGTTCAAAAAATTACACGCCACTAAGTGGCCGGCTTTAATAACAAAATATAAACAAATCATAAGTCATAAAAATGAATAAAAGTGGCCGTTTCAATAATGAAAATTAGAAGTACAAAAGATGGTCTTCAAATGGTCGGTTCTTCAAGTCAATTGAGCACAATGTGGACTATTAGATGTGAGTCTAATGATGTCTCCAATTTGATCCTTAGTGTGTTTTTATTCGCCATCCTATAGAACCAATAAATGTACCTATCGTAATGCACAACAGTTATATGATACAAAAGTAGATACCAAATTAACATCCTCAAGGTTTAGTTGTTCATGGAGGATCCTCATGGCTAGGTTTTGTAAGCCCCTAGCTCGAGCTCTGGTGATTGGTCATATGAGAATCTGATTCCTATTAGTAGGCCTTGGTTGTTTGATAGGAATGTGCTATATGTTGGGTTTATAAACACTTATATGTTTTAGAAAGATGGTGCACGGGTTATCTTGACTCCTATGTCTCCATCCGAAGTTTGCACATTCCAAGAATAGATTAGTAAAAGTAATGGCTACTCAAGACTTCAAGCCAACAAGCACACGCAAACACGAGATTTTAGTCCAAGAAAAGACCCCTTAGATTTGAGGACAAATCCTTTAAAGGCCTGAGGAGATGATGGGAATCAAACCTCTAGATCTAGTAGTGGGAAGCCAATTTGAACAAATGAGCCTAGGCATCCACATGTTATTTTTATTTATCTAATAAGAATTTGTCTTTACATTGTAGCAAGTAAATTTGTCAGTTTTTACAGGATGGCTGGTTAATTCACTAATGCTCAATTGTGGGTCATTCATGGACCTACATAAATCAAAGAAGAATCGCTCCAATATTGTTCCATGGAGGTGCAAGAAGCCGACTACTTATGAGGGATTACTTGTAATTTCCTTTAGTGCTAAAATCGGCCACACTTGTTTTTTTAACTTGTAATTTTCTTTGTTAAATTTGCCCTATTTAGAGCAAGTATAAATACTTGCAAAGTAGGGTTAGAAGGGGACTTTTTGAACATTATACACTTGACTTTTGTTATTGTGGGAGTGCTCTCTTCACGCCACCTTACTCTTATCAATTTCAGTTATGAAATTGTGGCGAGTTGGCTTAAGGAATTCTTGTGAGTCATATCAAGATTTCTTAAGTTGCATTCGATTATTGCTAGTGAGTAATATCTAGTTATAGTTAGTTGATTTTGTTTGTTCCTTTTACGCTAAAATTAAGGTTCTTGTATTGCTAGGTTTTCACGCCAATTGTAAGGATTGTAATTGAATTGTTCCTTTGCATTTGATTGGTATTGGAATCCAATTGTAGTACTTTTAATTTGGTTCACGCTATTTGAGGTTATTGGTTCTTGTTTTCACATTATTTGGGGTTATATCTTCTATCTTGTTTATGCCATTTTTAATTGGAATTGAATCAATTGTGTGTGTGTTCTTGTTGATTAGTATTGTGATCCCTTAAGCACATCAGATAAGGTGGAAGGACTTTTTGAGTGTTATGAGATCAATGACCATACTCGAGTACGTTTGGTAGCAATTGAGTTTATATGATATGCTGCTTTATGGAGGAAGGGCATTATGGCCAATAGGTGGAGAGATGGAGATGCTGAAATACGTACTTGGTAGGAGATGAAACAGGTTATGAGGAAGAGGTTTATACTAGAACATTACAGATAGGAGCTATTCATGTGTCTCCAAACATTAAGATAAGGAGGCAAAATCGTAGATGAATATGTCCAGGAGTTTAATACACTAATGATTTGATGTGGAGCAGTTGAACGTCCTGAATAGACGATGACATGATTTGTGTCTAGTTTGAAATATAAGATTTCTTGTATTGTGGAGCTACAACGATATGACATGTTGGTTGAGGCTATTTAGTTGGCCTTCAAAGTTGAGTGATAGAGGTGTTCTAATCCCTATAGAGTTGTGAGTAATAGGTATAGATCCTCTAGTAAATTGTATGGGTCAAACATTAAATAAGCTGATAAGGGGGGATATAGTAGGAATGTGGAAAAGAATACTGTTATTCCAAACATTAGAGGGGAGAAGGAGTTTGCTAGAAAAGGAAAAGAAAATGCTAGGAATGAGAACAAATAGGTGATAGTCGGTTTATCAGGAGGAAAGAATCACCAGGTTAAATGCTTTAAATGTTTAGGTTTTGGATGTATAGCTGCTTAATGTCCAAACCAAAGGGTGATGACTACCATGGAGGTAGAGAGTGAAGAAGAAGAAGAAGAGATGTGTGAGCCCACAGATTTATCAGTTGTATTAGATGATTATTATGGGGATGCAAATGCTGAGGTACATGAAGACAAAGGGAATGATCAGTGTTTGGCTATCAATGTGTTGTGCAAGTTGATGACTACTTTTCTTGCTAAGGAGGAAGGACAGAGGGAGAACCTATTCCATATTTCCTATAGAGTCCAAGGTAACCTTTGTGTTCTTATCATTGATGGTGGTAGTTGCACTAATGTAGTGGTTGCTTCACTAGTTAATAAATTAAAACTAGTCACTACCCCACATCCTAAGCCCCATAAATTACACTGGTTGAGTGAACAAGGCAGTTTGCATGTCACTTAAAGGGCTAAGGTTTCATTCAGCATAGGGGAGAAGTACCATGATGAGATTATCTATGATATTCTTCCTATGTATGCATCACATATACTGCTTGGTAGACTATGGTTATATGATAGGAGGGTGTTGTATGATGGGTTTAGGAACACCTATATGTTCTAAAAGGAAGTTAAGCGCATTGTATTGAATCTCATGTCACCTACTGAAGTATAAGAGGCATATAGACAAATTAATAAAACTATTAAAAAGAAGACCTTGTTTATGGGTCAACATGAACTGGAAGAGGCAATCTAGAAAGAGAGGCCAATGTATCTATTACAAATGAGATATGTGTTGGAAGTGGATAGAAGAGAATAGTTATCCCCAGTTGTGAATCGGGTGCTAGATGAGTACATGGATATGTTCAGCCTAAGGGATTACCACCAGTGAGAGGCATTGAGCATGCCATTGATTTTCAGCCTAGATTAGTCTTACCAAACTGACTTGTATATTGCATGAATCCTAAAGAAGCTAGAGAATTAAAGCAATAGGTGGATGAGTTAATAGAAAGGGGTTTTGATAGAGAGAATACTAGCCTTTATGCTAATCTTACACTTCTTATTCCAAAGAAGGATGGCATATGGAGAATGTGCATTGGCAGTAGAGCCATCAACAAAATCACCATCAAATACAAGTACCATAGTACTTTCATGCAACTAATGAATCGTGTCATGAAGGAATTTCTAGGAAAACTTGTTGTGGTCTATTTTGACGACATTTTGATATTTAGTAGAAACATGGAAAGTCATGTAGAACATTTGCAAGCAGTCTTCTTAGTATTACGGAAATAGTAGTTGTATGGGAATCTTAAGAAGTGTTCATTCTGTCAGTTAGAGCTAAAATTTCTGAATTAACCAAGAAGAATGCTCCTTTTGTTTGGGGAGATTGGGCTTAGAGGAGTTTTGAGGAAGTGAAGGCGAGGTTAACTAGTGCCCTAGTTTTAACACTATCGAATTTTGATAAAACTTTTGAATTGGAATGTGATGCATTTGGGGCAGGGATCGATGCTATGCTAATGTAGGAAAGGGGGCATATTACATATTTCAGTGAAAAACTAAATGGTGCACTTATAAACTATTAGGTATATGTTAAGGAATTTTATTCCTTAATACGTGCATTGATGATGTGGCAACATTATCTTCTCCCTAAGGAGTTTGCAATATATACAAACCATGAGTCACTGAAGCACTTCAAAGGCCAACAACATTTATCTAAACAACAAGCCAAATGGGTGGAATTTCTAGAGAGCTTCACTTTTGTGATTAAGTACAAAAAGGGGAGTATAAATATTGTAGCTAATGCATTATCATGCAGGTATTTACTTATCACTTCTCTCTAATCAAAGTTACTTAGGTTTAAGTTAATGAAGGAATAGTATGTTCATGATGATCACCTAAAATTGATTGTTGAGCGGTGTTCTAGAGGAAATGTGGTGGAGGGGGTATTATATGGTAGATGGTTTTCTATATAGAGTAGGAAAATTGTGTATACCCTGTAGCTCTATTAGGGAATTGTTGGTTTGGGAAGCTTATGCTGGAGGGTTATTTTGGCATTTTGGTGAAAAGAGGACATTAAAGTTGTTAAAGGAACATTTTTACTAGAGAGGTATGCTGAAAGATGTCCAGAAGGTGTTGGAGAGATATGGTGTTTGTAAGAGGGCAAAGGTAAAGAAGGGAGCTTAAGGTGAATATATGCCTTTACCTTTACCTACACAGCCTTGGATTAATATCAGTATGGATTTTATCTTGGGTTTTCCCAAGACACAGAGTGGCAAAGACTCCATCATGGTGGTTGTTGATCGCTTCAACAAAATGTCACACTTCGTACCTTACCACAAAACAGATGATGCGCTTTTTATTGCTGACATTTTTGTGCAAGAAATTTTGTGATTACATGGTATTCCTTATAACATAGTGTTTGATAGAGATACTAAGTTTCTCAGCTTCTTTTGGAAGACACCTTAGAAATGACTTGGTACTAAACTCATGTATAGTACATCTTGTCATCCTCAGGTGGACGGCTAAATAGAGGTTATCAATCGTACTCTTAGGGTCTTACTAAGAGCAACGGTTGGCAAGAATCTTATCGATTGGGACTTGTGTATCCTTATTGTTGAGTTCGCTTACAATAGGTCAACTTATAGTTTAACCAGTAAGTCTGTCTTTGAAGTCGTGTATAGCTATAATCTTACCCTTCCATTGGATTTAATGGCCAACTTAACAACGAAGGAAGAAATTTTGAGTGGAGTAGATCATGTCAGGGAGATTCAGAAACTTCACCAATAGGCTTTTAAACATCTTAAGAAAACTCGGCAGCAACAAAAACTTTAGGGTAACAAAAATAGGAAAGCCATGGTTTACAATCTAGGTGACTTAGGTTGGATTCATCTCAACAAGGATAGGTTGGATTCATCTCAACAAGGATAGGTTTTCTCATAAGAAATCACAAAAAAATTCACCTAGAATAGATGGACTATTCAAGATATTGAAGCACATAAACAACAATGCTTATAGGGTGGAGTTACTAAGAGAATATCGTGTTTCTACTACACTCAGTGTTGTAGACCTATCAACTTACTCATTAGAAGACCTTTACAAAGAACCATCGGATTTGAGGGAAAATCTTCCACAAGCCCGAGGAGATGATGGGAATCAAACCATTCTAGTTACGAGACTACTCACTTGAGCTAGAACCAAAGGATTACAGAACCTTACATTGAGAGTTCTACTTAATCAGATGAAACCTAAGGAAAATCATCTAGTCTCTTCATACATTTAGAATGATTGTTTTATTTTCAATCAAATACACTTGTTATTGCTTCAGGACAACAATTGATGATTCAAGGCTAACGGTGTAACTACTCTAAGGTTGGTGGTGTACTATTTAGTTTGGCCATTAAAGTTGGCAGTGTAACTAAAGAAAGCCAGTGGCCTACTCCCTTAAAGCTGGCAACTTTCTCTTAAACTGGTTTATGTTATGTTCTGTCGAGTTTGGTTGCAAAACTTTGTATCTTTATGTACATTTGGGGATTGAGAAACAAATAGACGATTGACCTTTGAGATATACGCTTTGAGTTTTTCTCTCAACTCTTATTAATCCTTAGATTGTGATGAGTGATGGCATTGGGATTATTGTGTGTTGTATCCACCATTCCATGCAAGGACTAATCCTTTTGCTAGTATGTAATATCTAGTAAGGGTTTAAACTTTGTTTTGTTATTGTGTTTGAATTATTCAGATTAATTATTGTGACTATCGACATTGGAATTGCGAGTGTTGGATCTTGAATTTGGAATTAGGCATATCAATGACACCTTAATATTTCATTATTTCACATATAACTCATTAGATAACTACTTATCAATCACATACAACGAGCAAAGTAAACATGTACTTTGAATCTTAGCCTTAAGCACTTTTTGTCCCAAACTTAAGCTAAGTTGATATCTATATAATCATCAACACATCATTCTTAATACTAATCTAAACATAATATAACTCTCATAATTCCTCTTAATCTATTAGGTTATCTATGGTTATACTAATTGTCTCAGCTGGGTGAAACCTGGTTAAACAATATGGTAATTTGATATATATTGATAAAGGCCATCACTTAACACGACCATGTTGGAGGTTGTGTTGCCCAACATGGGCTAGTACATGATCATGTTAAGGGTCATGTATCTGTAGGTGAGATTTGGTTTTAACACAGTTGGAACATGGCTGTGTTGAGAGGCTATATTTTTCTTGATTCAATACGGTTGGAACATGGTTGTATTAGGAGGCCGTGTTTCTTTTGATTCAACATGGTCGAAACACGATTGTATTGGGAGGCCATGTATCTTTTGGCATAACTTTTGAATTTAACATAGTTGAAACATGACTGTGTTGGGAGGCCGTATATCTTTCGGCATAACTTTAAATTCGATACGGTCGTAACACAATTGTGTTAGGAGGCCATGTATCTCTCAGCCAATTCCACGAACCTTAATTATTTTACTCCAAATTCTCCTAAACTCATTCCTCTTTATCCTTAGACTCAATTAAATCTTTAAAATCTCCTTAATTAATATAAGTTAGAATACTTACATCTAACTTCCTGCATATTAACTCTTTGATCTAGGAATTCCCTTGTTCATATGTTCCTTATACACAACCAAAAATCGTTCCATGGTTGGGTCTTCACTTGTTAGAATAATTCTTGCAATGATTCCAATCCATTACCTTTTGTTATGTTGCGATATCACCTCGGATTACTTTAAGTTTTCCTAAAGAGGCTTTCTCTCTCTCTCTCTCTCTCTTTTTGTGGCACTCGATCTCTCTAGGCTGCTATGAATGGTTAAGTATGCAAAAGGAGAACCCTAGGTTAGTTTAGTATATATATATATATAGTCCAGTCAATAAAAGACAAAACTGCTCCCGTATTTTATCTTTATTTACATGATGGCCCTTGATCTTATATTATTTATTTATTTTTTTATTTAATATTATAATTTGATAAATATGTGCAAAAAAATTTTAGAACCATGTATTAAACAATAATAGCATGACACATGTCTAAATAAATTAGTTAATGTAGAATAGCTAAAGTAGACATCTATGTGGCATATTAGTTTGTTTATATCTAACGCCCTAGAACTTGGAGCATCATAACTCACCACGTGTTACTACTATCAAGCTATACGCTAAGGCTCTAAAACTCCATCATACTTCAAACTAGCTCATATATATATCATCCATCATACTACTATAACAATAATCAAATGAATAATTCACAGATGAGTCATTCCATATTTCATTATTTAATAACCCCAAAGTCTCAAACTATAATCTATCTCCATAATTCTAGTTTAACGATAAAACATCAATTTATAATAAATCAAAATTCTTATCACTCTTCCTCCATATAGTAATAGTGTTCTCTTCCCATCTCATCCATGTAATGTCCCACCAAGTTTCTATTTTCACCATACTCTAGTTGTTCATCATTTCAACTACAGCTAAAAAAATATATATATATAGGAAGGGGGGTAAGCCTAAGCTCAATATGTGAGTACTACATCCACATGCGCAAGATATACCACATTACTATCACATGCATATATGCAACATTTGTCCATAACTCATTCACAATTCAATTTACACAGCAATACCAATAATAAATTACAACACATGGGGTACTCATAATCCTAGTACACACAACATTTTTCCTAGTGGCAACTGTCTTTGCGGGCCCTGTCTAACCCTAATCTACCTCTGATGAGAAATTTTCCTACACCGCCTATACCTTCAGAACTAGATTTGGATGATGATCCAAATCGCTTATAATTTTACTTCATATCTTTTTATCTAATAAATATTTGAGAAATAATCTTACAAGTACAATAATAATTCTCCATGAGATGCCAATATGTCCTACACTAGTTGATGGCCACAAGACATCTTCAGATTTACAATTAAAGACCCATTGTGATTGTTTCCATTTCGAAGCATTGGATCATGAAGATTTATGATATTTTTGTACTTTGTAATTTTTCTATTGACTATTTTATGTTGTATTTTCTTTTGGGACACTTTCATTTTGATTGTAATTTCCATTTAGGACTGGCCACCTTAAAAGTGGCATAGTTATAATTTTGTGCATTTTCTAACCTTAAAGGGAGCAAGTATAAATACTTACTTGTAGTAGGGTTTGAGGAGGCCATATTTTTTAGATTAGAACATCACATTTTCGTGAGAGAGCTTAGGGTTTCCCTAGTTCAATTTCCTCTTATCAATTTCAATCCTAAGAGTTGAGATTGTGGCGGGTGCAACAATTGAAATTGTGAGTCATATCAATTTCTAATTATTGTGTTTTCTTTTTCTTCTCTAGTGTGTAGTATTTAGGGTTGGATTAGAAAATTTCTTGGTTAGATTTGAATTGGTATCAATTCGAAATAGTGTGTTTATTTTGAGTAATTATCATACTTGTGATTTACCATCAACAATTGTTTGTCATTTTGAACCGTGAATTAGAAATTGTGGGAAAGGAGGTTTTCAGAATTGGTTCTTGTTCATCTTGGTGTATTTTACGTGGAATTCATTTGTGATTATTGTATATTGAAGAAATTATCTTTGTGGAATTGTAATTGCAACAATTAAGCATTCGGAACTTATTACATTTTCACCATGGATTCACGTAATTTCCTAGCTTGTTGAACCGGATTTGATCTTGTGAATTGAAGTTGTTTCTTTGATTCATTTGCATGTGCTTAATCTTGGTTTTAGGCACATCATCTTTTGGTATTAGAGCTTGAGGTTTAAGAGGAGAGATTTGTCAATTGAGATTTCAAAAATTAAGGGTTGTTGTATTATCATATTGAACCAAATTGTAGAAGTGGAAATTGAAGTATTTGATTATGTTGTTAAGGTGTTATGATTGTTGCTTGTTGATGTAGATGTGGAGCATTTGTAAATGCTTTTTCCTCTTAAGTTGGCCGTGAGTGATTTAGGGGAAGTGAACATTGTGATTATTTAAGGAAAGTGGAATTTCGGAAATTGATTTTGTTATCTTCATTCTTGCCGTGAGTTAAATGTTTGAGGAAGAAGGGGAAGTTCTTGAATTGAATTTCGGAAATTGAGGTTGTTATCTTCATCTTTGCCATGGGTTATTTATTTGAGGAAGGAGGGGAAGTTCTTGAATTGAATTCCATAATTTGGGGTTCAAATAGTTGAAGCATTGTTAATTAGTGTATGTTGTTTGCTTTACATTGCGGAATTGGAAGTGTCAATATTTTTTGCAGAATTGTTCAACTTGCATGGAGAATTAGGAAACTATTTTGAATTCAAACCAATCATTAGTTATAGATTTATTGTATATTAATCACTTTAATTGCACATTAACTAGTTGGAATCAATTGCTTGCCATTTAGAGAAGTATCCATATTTGGTTCCATTTTGTTGTTGTTGCCGTGGAGTGAAGTGCTACACCGTGATTGTTAGTGTTGTGTGTAGTAAAGGGTTGCAACGTGTTATAGTTTGTTTGTGTTGAAGTTTAAGAGTGTGTGAGTGTACCATAAAGTGTATGTTATGGTTTGAAGTGAAATTGTGTTGTGAAGTGAGTGTCTTGTGGATTATAGAAGTGTTGCAACGTATTGTGTTGATTTTGTTGTGGAGAAGAGTGCTACACGTAGATTGTAAGAGTATACATGTGCCTTGAGTGAAGTTAAGTGGAGTTGTGTGTTTTTCTTTTGTAGTGGTTGTTGTGTGGCATTAAAGCAGTGTGATTATGAGGTGTACCCCTTTACTTTAAATTGTCCTTGTGGTTCAATATACTGAGTCTACAACTATGTCGAATGATAACGTGAATAGGGGAATTGACGATGAAGCTAATAGTCAGGTTGGTGGAGGTCAGGGTCATAATGTTACTGGTAGGAGGACTTTAGAAGAACAACTCCAGGATCTTACTACCATAGTTGCTACTTTGGCAACTAGGATTGACAGAATGACATTACCACAACCACTAGTGGTAAACCATCAGGTACTACCTCGGGTAGCTCCATAGAATCTTCAGAGAGACAGAGTAGTGAGAGATGTAAATTTGAATAGAAGGATGGGTGAGGAACATCATCCATACATGGAAGAAAAGGATGACAACTTTGGGGCTAATCCATATCAGAATGGGGATTTCAGGCCACCTCGAGGCTTGGAGTATGTAAAACTATAGATGCCTTCTTATGATGGCAAGGGATCAGCTAATGACTATTTGGATTGAGAGGACACGGTTGAGGGTTTCTTTGAATGTTATGAGATCATGATAATACCAGAGTTCGATTGGTTGCTGTCGAGTTTATAGGATACGTTGCATTATGGTGGAAGAATTTGACTATCAGCAGGCGTAGGGATGGAGAGGCTGAGATTCAGACATGGAGGGATATGAAAAGGGTGTTGAGAAAAAGATTCATTCCTGAGCACTACAAACAGGAACTATTTATGTGACTGCAGACTTTGAGGCAGGGAGGTAAGACAGTAGGTGATTATGTGTAGGAATTTGAAACCCTCATGATTAGATGTGGGTCCAATGAACCTCAAGAACAAACCGTAGCATGCTTCGTCTCAGGCTTGAAATATGAAATAGCGTGTGTTGTTGAGCTGCAACGCTATAGTACACTTGATGAGGCTATTCGGTTGGCCTTGAAAGTGGAGAGGTAAAGGAGGTCTAACTTGTTTAGGGCTCCAAGCAGTAGGCCCAATACTATTACCGACCAATAGCAGCTGACGGTCGATCAGGGGGAACAAAGGCGATAGGTGAGGTAGTGAGAGCAGTGGACAAAACTACCCCAAACACTACTGGAGAAATTTTACCTACTAAGAAGGGTAAAGAGGTAATAGCACTAGATGTGAGGTAGACTATTCCCAGATCTTCTAGTGGAAAGGCACGCCAGATTAAGTGCTTTAAATGCATGGGATTTGGGCATATGGCAGCACAATGTCCAAATAAGAGGGTGATGACTATTATAGAGGGCGCTGGGGAAGATGTTGAGGATGACGAGGAACAGACTGAGCCTACAGATTTACCAATAGCACTGCAGGAGTATTATGATGACTAGACCGTAGAAACACATGAGGAGCGTACATGATACGAACTACGCCAACCCGTGACGAAACCCAATACCAATACATTCGGAAATTCGTTGCTTAAGACGCCCAAACACCTAAAGTGGAAAACCGCGACCCGTTGTCTATAAGCGAGACAAGAACCTTGGTATAAAAGTGAAGACGCCACAATCGGGATGGAAAACCGATTGATAAGTCGGGATGAACGCCACGGAAATCAATCCGATAAGTTCGAATTAAGTTCTTGAAGAACCAAGAGAGGTGTCTCTCAAAAGTGTTTAATGTTCAATGATGTCTAATCTCTAATGTTCTAAACCCTAGGAGCTTTTATACTAGGGTTACAATTCGTGTAAAAACAAGTCCAAAACGACGTAGTTTAGTTAAGTGACATAAAAACGCGAAACAGAACAAGCTGGCCGACAGGGAATACACGGCCGTGTACTTTGACCGTGTATCTGTCTGTGCAATTTCTGGCAACATACACGCCCGTGTACTTTAGCCGTGTATCTTTCTGTGGATTTGCTTGACTCCATACACGGCCGTGCCTTTTGACCGTGTATCTAGCCGTGTATGATTCTAGGCAATCTTGAGAGTCCTACACGGCCGTGCCTTGAAAGTACACGCCCTCTTCAACCCGTGTCCGGTGTGACTTGTATAAGAGCAAGGGTCTTCCTATGGTTGTTCCAATCCATTCTAACTTCATGATTGCCCCAATCCTTCCCGGCTTCATGGACATCCTTTATCAACCCGTTAAGTGCTTCCTTGAGTCGTTTCACTCGACTTCTTGTGATCGGTCCAGGCGGCACTTCAAGAGGATCTCCATTCCTTCTTCCGGCTTGACTCTCATCATGGATCTCATTAGTACAACTGAACAATATCTACTTATTAATGTGTTACGCAGGGCTTTAACCATATCTCATGATACTAGAGACATTCAGAGAGAGAACATATTTCACACTTCTTGCAGAATCAGAGGTAAGCTTTATGTACTCATCATCGATAGTGGTAGTTGCATGCATGTTATATCTGCTGCACCGGTAGACAAATTAAATTTGTCTATTATCCCACATCCTAGCCCTTATAACTTGCATTGGTTGGATAATCAAGACAGTATGTATGTTACATTAAGGGTGAAGGTCCCTGTGAGTGTTGAGCAGAAATATCATGATGAGATCTTATGTGATGTAATCCCTATGCATGCATTCCATTTGCTGTTGGGTAGACCCTGGTTGTTTGATCGGCAGGTGTTACATGATGGGTTTAGAAACACCTACATGTTCAATATGGGCGAGTCTCGCATAGTACTGTCACCAATGACTCCATCTAAGGTACAACGGTTTTAGGAACAGATCAGAACTACTTCCACTACATTTGATAGCTGGAAGAGCAGGTCAACAGAGATATCAGGGTTCAGTTCCAAAATTGATCCTCTAGATTTGAGGGCAAATCTTTCAGAAGCCCAAGGAGATGATGAGAAATTTTCTGACACCGCCCATACCTTCAGAACTAGATTTGGTTAATGATCTAAATTGCTTATATTTTTACTTCATATCTTTTTATGTAATAAATATTTGAGAAATAATCTTACAGGTACAATAATAATTCTCCATGGGATGCCAATATGTCTTACACTAGTTGATGGCCACGGGACATCTTTAGATTTACAATCAAAGACCCACTGCGATTGTTTCCATTTCGAAGCATTGGCTCATCAAGATTTATGATATTTTTGTACTTTTGTAATTGTTCTATGGACTATTTTATGTTGTATTTCCTTTTGGGACACTTTCATTTTGGTTGTAATTTCCATTTAGGATCGGTCACCTTAAAAGTGGCATAGTTGTAATTTTGTGCATTTTCTAACCCTAAAGGGAGCAAGTATAAATACTTGCTTATAGTAGGGTTTGAGGAGGCCATATTTTTTAGATTAGAACATCACATTTTCGTGAGAGAGCTTAAGGTTTCCCTAGTTTAATTTCCTCTTATCAATTTCAATCCTAAGAGTTGAGATTGTGGCAAGTGCAACAATTGAAATTGTAAGTCATATTAATTTCTAATTGTAGTGTTTTCTTTTTCTTCTCTAGTGTATATTATTTAGGGTTGGATTAGAACATTTCTTAGTCAGATTTGAATTGGTATCAATTCGAAATAGTGTGTTTATTTTGAGTAATTATCATACTTGTGATTCACCATCAATAATTGTTTGTCATTTTAAACTGTGAATTAGATATTGTTGGGAGGGAGGTTTTCGGAATTGGTTCTTGTTCATCTTAGTGTATTTCACGTGGAATTCATTTGTGATTATTTTATATTGAAGAAATTATCTTTGTGGAATTGTAATTGCAACAATTGAGCATTCGGAACTTATTGCATTTTCACCATGGATTCACGCAATTTCCTAGCTTGTTGAACTGGATTTGATCTTGTGAATTGAAGTTGTTTCTTTGATTCATTTGCATGTGCTTAATCTTGGTTTTAGGCACATCAACCTCAAATCATTTCGATACATGGCTCTATTAGGGACAACATGGCATATTGATCATCGAGTGCCCCTTAGGCCAAGCACAAACAACATATCTCATTTAACCAATAATATGGTATTACTTCATGATACCACTTAACTCACATTATATCCTAACAATTCATTATTTTTCATACATATCAATATATAACTTCCTAACAATCACATACAACAAACAAAGTAAACACGTACCTGGAATCCTAGCCTTATGCACTTCTTGTTCTAAGCTTAAGCTAAATCAATATCTGTATGATAAATAAATAGATCTTAGTACTAATCCAACGTAATATAACCCTTCTAATTCCTCTTAATCTATTAGGTCATCTAAGGTTTTACTAATTGTTTTGGTTATGTGGAACTTGGTTAATTAAGAAGATAATTTGATATATAATCATAATGTTCATCGCTTAACACAACTATGTTGGAGGTTATGTTGCTTAACACAAGTTAGTACACGACCGTGTTAGGGGTCATGTATCTCTCAGTGAGATTTGGCTTTAGTACAGTTGGAACATGATCGTGTTGAGAGGCCGTGTTTCTCTTAATTTAACACGGTCTAAACACAACCGTGTTGGGAGGTCATGTATCTCTTGATATGACTTTTGGATTTAACATGGTCGCAACATGACCATGTTAGGAGGTTGTGTTCATATTTTAACATGGAGGTAACACGACCGTGTTGATTGGTCGTATATCTTTCGATATACTTTGTACATTCAACATGAGAGCAACACGACCGTGTTGGATGGTTATGTATCCCTTGGTATGTCATTCGAACTCTAATTTTTCTATCCTTAATTCTTCCAGTCTCCTAATTTTCTAATCCTAAGCTTAATTAAATGCCAAAAACATGAATTAGAATCTCTTACTTGATTAGAATCTCACTCAAAACTCTAAATCCAATAATTCTTGTACTTGTTCAATCCATCCTCAAGCTTAATTCCTATAAATCCCTATACACAACAAAACCGTTCCGTGATTGGGTCATCGTTGTTAAAATAGGTCTTGTAATAGCTCCAAATCATTGCCTTTTCATTACATTGCGATATGTCCTTGGATCACTTTAGGTTTTCTTGAAGAAGATTTCTCTCCCTTTCTCTCTTTTATGTCTTTAGGCGGCTATTGTAAACATGTATAGAAAAGAAAGGAACCTTAGGTCAGTTAGCATATATATATATAGTCCCATTAGAAAAGATAAAACTATCCCCATCCTTTATTCATAATTGTGAAATTGGCTAGAACCTTATATTATTTATTTATGTGTGTGTATGTGTATATAAACTATGTATTACATTCTGCGCCCTTTATTAAAACTTTTGTCCTCGAAAGTTACCTAGAATTGGGAAAA
Source organism: Laguncularia racemosa (assembly GCA_037954665.1). Lineage (NCBI taxonomy): Eukaryota > Viridiplantae > Streptophyta > Magnoliopsida > Myrtales > Combretaceae > Laguncularia > Laguncularia racemosa. Next base: position 1,389,075 of record JBBMOL010000096.1, on the reverse strand, counting down.
GTTCTGGATGCTTTTTCTTCATTTCTTCTTCTAATTCCCGTGTCGCCTCTCACTCTATTTGATTTGTCCATTGCACTTTGACATAAGGAATACTTCTTCTTCTTAAAACTTGTTCCTTGGTATCCACTATCTTTACAGGTCTTTCTATACAGGATAAGTTTGGCTGTACCTTTAAAGGTTCTAAGGCTATCACTTAATCTGGGTTTGGTACAAGCTTTCTTAACATTGACACATGAAATACATCATGTACTTTGGCCAGACTCTACGGTAGTGCCAACCTATACGTGACTATTTCGATTTTCTTTGGAATTTTGAATGGACCCACATATCTTAGATTCAGCTTATCCCGCAGTCCAAACTTGATTACCCCTTTAGTTGGAGATATCTTTAATAAGACTTTATCTCTCACTTGAAACTTTAGAGGTTGTCGCCATTTGTCTACATAACTTTTCTAGGGACTCTAGGCTAATAAGATTTGTTGCCTTATGACCTTAACCTTGTCCACTGTTTCCTGTACTATCTCTGGCCCCAATACTTGTCTTTCTCCCACTTCATCCTAGTGTAAGGGAGATCTGCACTTCCTTCTATATAATGCTATGTAAGGAGCTATTTGTATAGTAGCCTGATAACTGTTGTTATAAGCAAATTCTACTAAAGGCAAATGATCACTCTAATCACTGCCTTAATCCAATGTACAAGCTCTTAGTAATCTTTTGGAATTTAAATAGTTCTTTTAGATTGCCCATTTGCTTAAGGATGAAATGTCGTACTAAACTAAAGTCTAGTTCCCAAAGCTTGATGTAGACTTTTCTAGAACTTACTCACAAAACCAGTATCCCTATTAGATGTAATTTTAGCTGGATCCTATGTAACCTGACAATCTCCTTAATATACATTTGAGCAAACTTTTCTAGTCTGTAGTCCACTTTAATTGGCAAGAAATGTGCGGACTTGGTTTATCTGTCTACTATCACCCAAATCGCATCATATTTCTCCCTTGTTCTCAGGAGTGCTATGATAAAATCCATAGTTATTTGTTCCCACTTCCACTCAGGTACAGGAAGAGGTTGTAATTCATCAGCTGGTCTTTGGTGTTCATTCCTTATTTGTTGACATGTGAGACACCTAGATGCATATTCGTCTATCTCTTGTTTCATATTTCTCCACTAGTAAGTGATCTTAAGATCCTTGTATATCTTGGTGCTTCCTAGGTGTACTGTATACCTTGAGTAATGAGCTTACTTCATAATCTTCCTCTTTAATTCTATGTTGTTTAGAATACACCATGATGCGCAAAACCCTAGGTATGTCAAACCTAGAACCCAATGATCGTAATTGAAATCGGAATTCCTATAAATCGTCTTAAATAAGTTGTAATTCATAACTAGACGCCAACCACACCTGTTGATTGAAACTTAAGCTATCAATGATTTTCCCAAGTGTTTATGTTGAAGAAAACCGTGGAGTTCTTTCTTAAAAAACGAGAGCTTTTCCATGAAAAGATATGTTTTCAATAATATGATAATTCTCCTTTGTTTCCTCCTATTGCCGTGATATATAATGCTATCACATGATAAAAGAACATCCTAAGTTTCTAAACATAGAAAAACTGACCTTCATTCTTAATGACCAAAAATCTTCTAACTAAATATATTAAAAACACAAACCAAACAAATAAAATAAGTCATAACACATAAAACCGAGTGCTTCTCCCTTTTCGGTTCAAGTTTCCTATTTTTCAAACTAATTTATTCTAAGACTTCTATATCCTTGCATCCCTTCATGGAAACGTGAATCAAGTTGATAAAGGTTAGTTCTCCTTTAGTGTAACTTAGTTCCTTCGCTTGTAGATCCATAACTAATCCTTATAAAGCTTCATTCATTCGCTTAGCTCTAGCTCGGGTCATTGGGCCTCTAATACCATGTAATGGATCTTGGGATTTAGGTTCCTTCCTCTTAGATGCTAGTTGATCATCATCATTCCCTCCTATCTCGAAAAGATTTATCCTCGAATCACCTGCATCATAAAAGTAGTGCTTACATTACCTTAGTGATTTGGCAAGTCAATCTTGTAAGCGTTATCATTGATGTGCTCCACTACTTGGAAAGGTCTATCTCCCCTAGGATACAATTTAGACTTCTGCTGCTCTACAAATCTTTCCTTTCTCAAATGCACCCAAACCCAATCTCCTGGAAGAAACATGGTCTTGACACATCCTTTATTGGCTTGATGAGCATAATGCTCATTTTTCTTCTCAATATTAGTTTAAACCTGAGCATGCAATTCCCTAACAAATTCTACCTTTTTCTTTTTATCAAGATCAACAAACTCATTAGTGGGTAAAGGCAAAATATCCAATGGGGTCAAGGGATTAAAGCCATATACAATCTCAAATGGAGAATATGATGTAGTGGAATGTACTGTCTTATTATATGCAAATTCTACATGAGGCAAACATGTTTTCCATTATTTCAAGTTCTTATGAATTACAGCATGCAACAAGGTTAAAAGTGTCCTATTGACTACTTCCGTCTGACCATCAGTTTGAGGGCGTGCAACAGTAGAAAACAATAACTTGGTGCCTAACTTATTCCACAAGGTTCGCCAAAAATGGCTAAAAAATTTTACACGCCTATCACTCACAATGGATTTAAGCAAGCCATGCAATCGTATAATCTCCTTAAAGAACAAGTGAGCAATGTGTCGTACATCATTAGTTTTAGAACAGGCAATGAAATGAACCATCTTACTAAACTTATCAATAACAACAAATACGAGATCTTTGCCACTTTGAGATTGTGGTAACCCTATTATGAAATCTATAGAGATGTCAGTCTTAGGCTGATTAGGCACAGGTAATGGAAGGTATTCCCCATGGGGCATCACTCTAGACTTAGCCTTTTTACATGCAATGTACTTATCACACACATTTTTTACATCATGTTTCATCTTAGGCCAATAAAAATGTTCATGCAAAATGTCTAAAGTTTTTCTAACACCAAAGTGTCCCATCAAACTGCCACCATGTGTCTCCCTTACCAACAGTTCACGTATGGAACTTTTTGGCACACATAACCTACCTTTCTTAAATAAATACCTATCATGCTTATAAAAGTCAGCATATCCAGATTTAGAACAAGCAGCCCAAATTTGATCAAAATCAGCATCATTCTCATACAATTCTTTCGTGTATTCAAATCCAAGTAGTTTAGTATGTAAAGAAGTCAAAAGAGAGTACCTTCGAGATAGTGCATTGGCCACCACGTTTTCCTTCCCTTGCTTGTATTTAATTACATATGGAAAGGTCTCGATGAATTCCAACCACTTGGCGTGCCTCTTGTTCAACTTAACCTGATTTTTCAAGTACTTTAAACTCTCATGATCTGAATGATGATGAACTCCTTAGGCCATAAATAGTGTTGCCACGTTTATAGGGTCCTTACTAAAGCATACAATTCCTTATCATACACTGGATAATTTAAAGCAGTACCATTGAGTTTCTCACTAAAGTATGCGATTGGCTTGGAATCCTGCATCAATACACCACCAATACCTCTCTTGGAAGCATCATATTCAATCTCAAATACTTTCTCAAAATTAGGTAATACTAATAAAGGTGTGTTAGTTAACTTACCTTTTAGAGTTTGGAACGACTGCTCATACACTTCGGTTCACTTGAAGTCAGCATTCTTCTTAACAAGGTCATTGAGAGGGGTAGCTATGGAACTGAAGTCCCTCACAAATCTCCTATAAACACTTGCTAAGCCATGGAAGCTCCTAACCTCATTAGCATTCTTCGGTGTTGGCCACTCCCAGATCGCCTTTACCTTCTCCACATCTATGGCTATCCCATTTACACCTACAACAAAGCCAAGAAAAACCACAGTTTCCATACAAAAAGTGCACTTCTTTAAATTAGCATACAACTAGTTTTCCCTTAAAACATTAAACACACACTGTAGATGCTGAACATGATCATCTAATATCCTGCTATAAATTAGAATGTCATCAAAGTAGACAACAACAAATTTTCCAATAAATTGATGCAGAACATGATTCATTAGCCTCATAAAAGTGCTAGGTGCGTTTGTTAACCCAAAAGGCATTACTGTCCATTTATATAACCCGTGTTTAGTTTTAAAAGCAGTTTTCATTCATCTCCCTCTTTCATATGAATTTGGTAATAGCCATTCTTTAAATCAATTTTGGAAAATAAATAAGCACCATGCAATTTATCAAGCATATCATCTAATCTAGGAATGGGATGTCTATACTTAATTGTTATCTTATTGATTACTAGGCAGTCGACACACATTCGCCATGTCCCATCCTTCTTAGGAACCAAGATGACAAGAACTGAATATAGAATGAGGCTTTCCCTTACAAATACTTTCTCTATCAAATCATCAACCAGCCTTTGAATTTCCTTTGCTTCCTCAAGATTAGTTCTGTAAACTGGTCGGTTAGGAATAGATGCACCTAGCAAGAAATCAATATGATGCTCGATACTTCGTAGTGGAGGTAGGCCCTACGGTATTTCTCTAACAAACAAGTCTTCATATTCTTGCAAAAGAGACACCACCATATTAAGCAATGAAGAGTTAATGCTAGTATTAGTAAAATAAATATCCTTGTACATAAGTACAAGTAGTTGTTTCCTCGCCAACATCGCACTCTTCACCTCACTTTTTTTTGGCTATTTTCTCTCCTCTCAGTGTTTCAGACTCTTTTCCCTCATGGCTCACCAATGTTTGTCTCTCACTCTTTTCTTTCTTCTTATCCTTTTCTCACACACTTACGTGTTTCTCTCTGAATTCTTTTGCTATCCTCACTTGATCTTCGCAAGCATCCCATGGTTTTTATGGAGTTAGAACTACCTTCCTTTTGTTTAGAACAAAAGAATATTGGTTCTTGTACCCATCGTACATAACCTTCTTATCATACTGCCATGGTCAACCTAGTAATAGGTGACTAGCCTGCATGGGGACTACATCACACATCATCTCATCATGATAACTTCCTATGGAAAAAGTAATAAGAACTTGCTTGGTTACCTTCACTTCCCCACTCTCATTCAACCATTGCAACCGATATAGATGGGGATGTTTCACAGCCTTTAACCGCATCTGATCAACTAATAAGGTGCTAGCAACATTAGTGTAGCTGCCACTATCAATGATCAAGCTATATACCTTGTTCTGCACGTGACACCAAGTATGAAAGATGTGTTCACGTTGAACCTTTTCACCATCATACTTTGGTTGAGCACTGAGGACTCGTCTTATAACATATAGCTCACCACTCACAGGTCCCTCCAAGTCGACATCATCATACTCCTCTGAGGGTGATGTATTAACCTCCTCAGAACTAATACTCTCCACATCTCCATTATCGTGAATGATCATAACTCTTTGATTTGGACATTGAGATGCAATATGTCAAAATCCCTAACACCTGAAACATTTAATATCACGAGTTCTTGAAGTTGTTTAGTGTCAATTTTACCTTTAAAAGCAGTGACTGGACTCTTAGCCTTCACATCCTCTTTAGACTTTGAGTCTATAGGATTCTTCTTCCAATTGGACTTCCATGAAGAGTTGGAAGCCGCTCTAGACTTTAGATTGCTCTTATACTTTAATTGTCTCTCTACTTTAATTGCCCTATGCAACAACTCCTCCATATCTAAATAGTGATGCAAATCCACTACGTCAGCAATTTCCTTGTTCAATCCATTAATGAACCTAGCCATTGTAGCATCATCATCCTCCTCCACTCTGTTTTTAATCATGGCTATCTCCATCTCTTTATAGTAGTCCTTTACACTCTTGGGCCCCTGTGTCTACCCCTGAAACTTCCTAAGCAAATCCCTATGATAATGACTAAGGATAAACTACTTCTATATAATGGTCTTCATCTCATCTTAGGTACTAACAGGTTTCTCTCCATACCTATGTCTATTATGTACTAGCTGGTCCCACTATACACTAGCATAATATGAAAATTCAACTGTAGCCAATTTAACCTTATTCTCCTCAGTATAATTGTGGCACTCAAATGCATGATCTATGATGTGCCTAAAACTAAGTCTAAGTACATATAAAACCAATTTGAAAGACAATTAGACAATGTCAATCAAATTAGCTTCCAAATGGCGTTAAATCCTCAAGCTTGCAACCAATTCCACAACACCACGTGAACAAGATTGAAATGATGGAAATCACAATGATGAAATCTTCAATTGAAAACACTAAACACAATTAAAATTCCACTTGATTAACACATAAAAACAGCAAGGACCAATTCGAGATCCACTTTCTAAACAAAGTTAATCCACGGTTTAATAGGTAGTAAAATTGATGGTTAAAACTAAAGGCTAAAACCAATCAATTATAACAACATAAAAATGATTACAAATGTAATCTAATCCAACCAAGAAAACATCCAATTTAACCCTAGATGTAACTTACTAGTGATGAAAAAGAAATTGCAACAAAGGGAACTTGATACTACTCACAAATTCACCTTGAAGCTACTCACCACAATCTCAAATTTGGGATTTGAAATTGATAAGAGCAATTTCAGAATTAGGAAACCCTAACCCTCAACATGTGAAGTGTTTGTTCTATTTCTGAAAATTTAGCAAAAGTTCCTGAAAACCCTACTTAAGCAAGTATTTATACTTGCTCCCTTTAGGGTTAAAAAGTCCTCAAAATTACAACTATGCCACTTTAGGGTGACCGGTCCTAAAAACATAATTATAAGCAAATGAAAGTGTCCCAAAAGCTTACACATAAATAATCCAAAGAAATAATTACAAATACAAAATAATAAAAATCCTCAAAGAGCTAATGCATCAAAGTGATGTTGATCACAACGGGCCATTGGATGAGAATCTGATGATGTCCCTAAGTAATCAACAATGAGAGTCATTTGGCATCCCGTGGAGAAATATCATTGTACCTATAAGATTATCACTCAAATATTTATTAGATAAAAAGAAATGAGAGTAAATATGAGTGTTTGGATCATCATCTAAATCAAGTTTTGTAGCCAACTAGGTCACTGGAAAAATTCCCATCAATCTACCTTTCTCTCCTACTTCAAGTACAATTCTAGATCATTTTTCCCCTGAAATGAGGGTATCTTCGTTTTAATACTTCCTAGGTTATTGTCTTACCTCTGAGTGTTCCCTCTCTACCTCATATAATTATACTTTCCTAAATCCATTTCTTCACCCTCTTCTATTCTTACTCCTTCCCTTAAAGGTCTACTCGCACCTCGCCTGACAGTAGTACTACTAGACGGTTCCCTACTCTGTTCCATCTTATCCATCCTCTCATGGATTTGTTCTAACTCACCACTCAAAATTCTCTTCATCTCCTTCATCAACAAATCAAACATCAACCTATTTTCCCCTCCTCCATTCTTACCTCCAGTTGGACTTTATCCTGACATATCTCTATAGTCAAGAAAGAGATTAATAACACAAATATAATATATATCTCACAATTCACTCGTGTGTTGCTCGCAGTAGTAGTTCTCACAAGTCACTCGTGTTTAGCTAATAGTAATAATGTTCTCACAACCTGCTCTTACAATTCTTTGATGTGAACTTGGATTGAGAAACTTCTTCAATGCAAACCACTAAAGCAAATCTATTGACTAATTATTGGTTCCAAGTCATGTCAAGTAAGGATACAATTACGGATTAATTGATTTGACAAGACTCACTTTAAAAATTGGAAACACAAGCCTAGAGATATCCACAACATGAAATAGGAAAGTATAATATTGCATAGAGAATGTAATGGAATAAAATGTAATTTGGTTATAATATGGAAAAGGCAAGATAGTGTTGAAGGTAAGAATTAGAAAGTGTATTTATATCACTTGATTATGTGATTTCAAGCATGAATTTTTTTTTGTCTTGTACTTGGCAATTCAATATTTCACGGTCGAATTTTGAATTTTTTTCTTATTTTTTTTATACGACTTTCCAAGAACAAGGAACAAGAATTAAAGATTGGATTTCAATTTGCTAAAATAACAAATTGTTGTTGTCGGTCACCAATAGACTTTCTATGACCGAATTAGAAATTCTTTTTTTTTAATACAAATTTCTAGGTTATGAACAAGTAATTAACAAAGGATAGATGTTACTTGATTCAAGAAACTGAAGCTCTGATACCAAATGATGCGCAAAACCCAAGGTATGTCAAACCTAGAACCCGGCGATCGTAATTGAAATCGAAATTCCCACGAATCGTCTTGAACAAGTTGTAATTCATAACTAGACCCCATCCACACTTGTTGGTTGAAACCTAAGCTATCAAAGATTTTCCCAAGAATTTGTGTTGAAGAAAACCATGGAGTTCTTTCTCAAAGAATAAGAGAGAGCTTTTCCATGAAAAGATATGTTTTCAATAATATGATAATTCTCCTTTTGTTTCCACCTATTGCTATGACATATAATGCTATCACATGGCAAAGGAATATCATAAGTTTCTAAACATAGAAAAACCAACCTTCCTTCCTAATGACCGAAAATCTTCTAACTAAATATACTAAAAACACAAACCAAACAAATAAAACAAGTCATAACACATAAAACCGAGTGCTTCTCCCTTTTCGGTTCATGTTTCCTATTTTTCAAACTAATTTATTTTAAGACTTCTATATCGTTGCATCCCTCCATGGAAACGTGAATCAAGTTGATAAAGGTTGTTTCTCCTTCAGTGTAACATGGTTCCTTTGCTTGTAGGTCCATGACTAATCCTTGTAAAGCTTCATTCATTTGCTTTGCTCTAGCTTGGGTCATTGGGCCTCCAATACCATGTAATAGATCTTGGGATTTTGGTTCATTCCTCTTAGATGCTAGTTAATCTTCATCACACCATCTATTACCATACTTAACTATGCCTTCGGTGTTTAACATAAATTATGTGGCTTCCCCTTATTCTACTTTGTTCCTTATCATATGAATTTTAGGGTCTTCCATTTATGCACTCTTAATCTGATCTAGAAGATTGGGTTGGATAATAAGTGTAGCTAACCTATTTCCCACTTCTCTTTTCACGACTTCCAATTTCAACTTATCCATGTCTTCTAATATCTTCTTCTAAGACGTGATTAATCCTGAAATATTTATATGTTTCTTCCTACTTAAAGCATTTGCAACCACATTTGCTTTTTTAGGGTGTCAATGAATTTCTACATCATAATCATTTATTAGTTCTAGCTACCTTCTTTGCCTCATATTCAACTCCTTCTAAGTAAACAAATACTTCAAACTTTTATGGTTTGTCAAGATTTTACACTTCTCCCCATAAAGATAATATCTATAATTTCAGTGCTAAAATCATTGCAGCTAATTCTAAATCATGGGTGGGGTAATTCTTCTCATATTATTTTGATTGGTGGGAAGCATATCCAATGACTTTCCCATTTTGCATAAGCACACACGCCAAAACTTGATTTGATGCATCACTAAATACTTCAAATTCTTTTCCCATCTTCGGTAAAGCCAACATTAGAGTGGTCGTCAATTTATTTTTCAATGCTATGAAGATGCTCTCATATTCCTTACTCCATACAAACTTGGCTTTTTTCTTTGTTAATGGAGTTGCTAACTGGGACGCTCCTTCAATGAAGCATCTGTAGTACCCAGCTAATCCTAGAAAACTCCTTACTTCTATTACAATTCTTGGTCTTGGCCAGTCACTCATTGCCTTCATCTTCTTAGGGTCTACTGATATTCCATTCTTATTTACCACATGTCCTAGGAAGGATACCTGATCCAACCAAAATTCGCACTTACTGAATTTTGCATGAAGTTTTTCTTCATTAAGTCTTTCCAGTATGGTTCCGAGATATGCTTCATGTTCTTCTCTTCTTTTAGAATAGATGAGGATATCATCTATAAAAACCACTACAAACTGATTTAATTAGTCTTTGAGCACTCTATTCATGAGGTCCATGAAGGCTGTTGGAGCATTTGTCTAACTGAAAGGCATCACTCGAAACTCGTAATGCCTATGCCAAGTCTTGAAAGCAGTTCTCTGTATGTTTTCCTTCTTAATTCTTAACTGATGGTACCTCGACCTCAAGTCAATTTTAGAGAAGACTTGAGCTTCTTGTAATTGATCAAATAAATCCTCAATCCTAGGGAGAGGGTATTTGTTCTTGATTGTGACTTGTTTTAGTTCCTTGTAATCTATATACAGCCTCATACTCCCATCCTTCTTCTTGACAAATAGTACTAGAGCACCCCATGATGAGACACTCGGTCTTATAAACCCACTATCTTAAAGCTCTTGCAGTTGAGTCTTCGGTTTAGATAGTTCAGTAGGTGCCATTCTATATGGTGCTTTGGATATGGGTGCCATTTTCGGTACAAGATCAATATAAAACTTTATCTCTATGAATGGTCGTAAACTTAGCAAGTTCTCAGGAAAAATATCTGTATACTCCTTCACTACTTGCATAGTTCTCAATTCTTTAACTGGTCCTGTCTCTATTGATAAGGCTAACAATCTTCCTTTATTCCACAACTTGTATGTTGGAAGAGTCGCGGGCCTCTGTAATCTAACTTGTATAAAATTTGCTCCTCATCAGGAAAATCAAACGTAACCCCTAGATTGTGACAATCTATAGTGGCATGATACTTATACAACCAATTCACCCCTAAAATTAAATCAAACTCTATCATCTCTAATACAAACAATTCGGTTGGCATTTTCTTGCCATATATTACAATCTTTACATTTTTACACATTTGATCTAATTCCCCCCTACTTTAAATGGAGTATTTACAATCCTAGCATTCTCTAATACAATAGGTTTTAGTCCACATATATTCATAAATACAAGTGACATACGAGAATGTGTTGCACCCATGTCAAATAGTACATAGGTAGTGTTTTAAGTTTATGAGCAGTGTACTTGCTATGGTATCTTGATCATGGGCATCCTGTTGTTGCTAGTATTGTTATAATGCGAACACTTTACCATGTGCCCTCTATCATGGTCCCGCATTTTTTATTTCTACCTAGTGGTCTTTTGAGCACAGTCCTAATAGGTTGTGGGGCTTGTGGGGGTGCAGTTGTTTGAGCGTGTTGAGCACCACACTCAAATGATCTATGTCCTCTCTACTTACAAGTTTAGTAGAAAGTTTGAGGGAGGGTCCTTTCTATACAGTTCCTATTAGTATTTCCTATTTTGCCACAGGAGAAGCAAGCTCCTTCTAGCCAATTACATTATTGTAGATCATGCGGTCTTAAACATCTAGGACATCTTACACCTTGGCTTACCTATGGTGGGGGAGGTAATGCTAGAGGTGCGAGCTTCGTTTAAAGAGGTCTAGGTGCATAAGCCACAAGTTTGGTTGGATATACTACTGGCCTCTTCCTTTTATCTGGATAAGGTATGTTGAAAACAGGCCTTTTTCCCAGAACTGACCTTGTTCTGCGAGATACTTGTTCCTCTTTTCTCTTTTTTGCTTTGCTCCAAGTATTTGGCTTTGTCAACTACTCCTGCATAAGTAGTCAATTGAAAAGCCCTCACTTCATGTTGTAGAGTAGGCTTTAGTCCCCTAAGAATCTTTTAGCTTGGGAGGCATCATCTCCTCTCATCACCTCTAGCAAAAATTTGCTCAAGTGGTTCAGCTTTGCTTCATATGCCTCAACAAATTTACTACCCTACTGGCAGTTATAATAGTTCGCCTCCATTTTGTCCCTAATGCTACTAGGGAAGTACTTCTCATAAAAGAGTTCCTTAAACCTTTGCCATTGGTTAGGAGCTTCTGTTAGTCTAAACATACTAGTCCACTAATTTGTAGCTGCTCCCTTCAGCATATAAGCAGCATACCTCACTTTTCTATCATCTGGGACCATGAAGGCTTCAAAGGTCCTTTTAGCCTCAATGATCCAATATTCAGCCTCTATTAGATCATTAACCTTTGGGTGAAACTCCTTAGCTAGTCTTACAAATTTGTCTAGCCCACAAGGTTCCTCTACAGGCCTGACAAGTCTCACAGCCTATTGTTGTTATAGTGCTAACATTCCTACTAGAGCATTTATAGTCTCTAGCAATTGAGCAACGGTGACATTAGCTTGCTTTAAGGTTTCCTACTGAGGTGGTCTTTGAGGGTTCCTATCCTCTATGGTATCTCTACCCTATCCAGCACTAGATGAACCCTACCTAACATTTCTTCTTGGAGGCATTCTATGTAAATTGAGATAGCAGAATGATTCCAGTTTTAGAATTTATAAGGGGAGTTATTGATAATATACATCTAGGTATACTCAAGCTCAAACATAAGTATATTCCTATAAAAAAATAAATAGGAATATTCAACAAAATACATCCATATAGAATATTAGAATTAACACAACATAATAGTTATCCCTTAATTTACCCACTCTCTTCATTAGTCAATTCTAGAAGGCATAAATTAAATCTCTACTATATCTGATGGGAAAATTTCTAGCACCGTCAACATTTTCAAAACTCGATTTGGATGATGATCTAAATCACTTTTATTTTACTTTATGTCTATTATTCTAATAAATATTTGAGAATAATCTTACAGGTACAATAATAATTCTCCATGGGATGCCAATATGTCCTACAACAGTTGATGGACACAGAACATTTTTAGATTAACAATCAAAGACCCGCTGCGATTGTTTTCCATTCCGAGGCATTGGTTCGTGAAGACTAATGATATTTTGTACTTTGTAATTGTTTTATGAACTATTTTAGGTTGTATTTTCTTTTGAGACACTTTCATTTCATTGTAATTTTCATTTAGGACTAGCTACCTTAAAAGTGGTAAACTTGTAATTTTGACCATTTTCTAACCCTAGGAGTAACAAGTATAAATACTTGCTTATAGTAGGGTTTGAGGAGGCCATTTCGCAGAATATACACTAGCACTTCACATGTGGGAATTAGGGTTCATCCTAGTTCTAATCCTCTTATCAATTTCAACCCAAGAATTGGAATTGTGGCGAGTGCAACAAGGAGAAATTGTGAGTCATATCGATCTCTTTCTTTGTTGTTTTTCATTTCTTCTCTAGTGAGTCATATCTAGGGTGGATTTGAAGTTTCTTGGACATATTTGTGAATGTAATTCATGAACAATTGTCTTGTTTAAGATTGATTGTTCTTTTAGTACTTGAAATCAATATCCTTTTATTGTTGGCGTGCATTGGAATTGAATGGAGAGTTGAAATCATGGTTTTGATCCTTCCATTTTGATTTGAATTCACGTGGATCTCAATTCATTTTTTTGTCATTTGGTGAAGATTACAAATAGGGATCACAATTACATCATTTGAACTTCGGTTTCCATCTAAATTCCAAAGGGATTTCACGTGATTTGTGAACCAATTGGACCGGTTTTGTGATTGATTTGTGAATTGTTTTCTTGAGTCATTTGATTGTGCTTGAACTTGATTTTGAGCACATCAATATCACATCTTAAATTCTAGGAGCATCAAAACCTAGTGCTCTGAAACTACTTACTACTTTTCTTTTGATCAAAACCTAAGCTTCTAGGGATCATCAACCTATGTTCCTATGGATCATAAACCTAAAGCTCTGATATCACTTAAGCTGTAATGCCCTAGAACCTGGAGCATCATAACCCGCTACATGTCACTACTACTAAGAGACATGCTAAGGCTCTAAAAATCCATCATACTTCAAACTTGCTCATATATATATCATCTAACATACTACTATAACAACAATAAAATGAATGACTCATAGACAAGTCATTCCACATTTCATTATTTAATAACCGCAAAGTCTTAAACTATAATCTATCTCCATAATTCTAATTTAACAATAAAAAATCAATTTATAATAAATCAAAATTCTTGTCACTCTTCCTCCACATAGTAATAGTGTTCTCTTCCCATCTCATCCATGTAATGTTTTACCAAGTTTCTGTTTTCATCATACTCTAATTCATCATTTTCGCCTGCAGCTAAAAAAGAAAATATAGGAAAAGGGGTGAGCCTAAGCTTAGTACGTAAGTGCCATACCCACAACTACATGACATACACTATCACATGCATATATGCAACATTTGTCTATAACTCATTTACAATTCCATTCACACAGCAATACCAACAGTAAATTACAACATATGGGGTACTCATAACCTTAGTAAACACAACATTTGTCCAAGTGGGAACCGCCTCTGTGGGCCCTATCTAACCCTAATCTACCTCAAATCATTTCGATACACGACTCCACTACGGACAATGCGACATACCAATCATCAAGGTGCCCCCTAAAGATCTACCACTGTGGGCCCTTAGGCCGAGCCAAGCACTAACAACATATCTCATTCAACCAACAATATAGTATTACTTCATGATACCACTTAACTCACATTACATCTCAACAATTCGTTATTTTTCATACACATCAATATATAACTTCCTAACAATAAAATACAACAAATAAAGTAAACACGTACCTGGAATCCTAGCCTTACGCACTTCTTGTTCCAAGCTTAAGCTAAATCAATATCCATATGATCAATACATAGATCTTAGTACTAATCCGACATAATATAACCCTCCTAATTCCTCTTAATTTATTAGGTCATTTAAGGTTTTACTAATTGTTTTGGTTGTGTGGAAATTGGTTAATTAAGAAGATAATTTGATATATAATCATAATGTTCATCACTTAACATGGCCATGATGGAGGTAGTGTAGCTTAACTCGAGCTAGTACACAATCGTGTTAGGGGTCGTGTATCTCTCGGTGAGATTTGGCTTCAATACGGTTGGAACACGGTCGTATTGAGAGGCCGTGTTTCTTTTAATTTAACACGATCGAAACACGACCGTGTTGGGAGGTCATGTATCTTTCGGTATGACTTTTAGACTTAACATGGTCGAAACATGACCGTGTTTGGGAGGCTATGTTCTTATTTTAACACGGGGGCAACACGACCGTGTTGATTGGTCGTATATCTCTCGGTACACTTTGTACATTCAACACGAGAGCAACACGATCGTGTTGGATGGTCATGTATCCCTCGGTATGTCATTTAAACTCTAATTTTTCTATCCTTAATTCATCCAATCTCCTAATTTTCTAATCTTAAGCTTAATTAAATCCTAAAAACATGAATTAGAATCTCTTACTTAATTAGAATCTCGCTCGAAACTCTAAATCCAACAAGTCCTATGCTTGTTCAATCCGTCCTCAAGCTCAATTCCTATAAATCCTCGTACATAACAAAACCGTTTAGTGATTGGGTCATCGTCATTAGAATAGGTCTTGTAATAACTCCAAATTATTACCTTTTCATTGCGCTGTGATATGAACTTGGATCACTTTAGGTTTTCTTGAAGAAGATCTCTCTCCCTTTCTCTCTTTTTGTGTCTTTAGGCAGCTATTGTGAACATGTGCAGAAAAGGAAGGAATTGATAGGAATCAAAATTCAACAAAACTTATCATTAGGGTAAGAACCAAAGGATTTCAAATCTTGGCAATGAATGCCTATTTTGAGCAAATCAACCCAGGAATTATTTGTCTCCTAACCTTTTTTTCTCTTATTTATGTATTATATATTCCAATAGGAACACTTATCATGCTTTACAGGGCGATGGACAAACTCACTCAGACTCAGCTTGTGGGTTATCCATGGACCGACCTAAACCAGCGATGAGCTGGGTCGACGAATCCTATTGAAGAATTAACATGTTGAAGACTATTTTTACTTGTAATTTATTTTCTTTGGACTATTTATGTTGTAAGTTTTTGGGACACTTTTCATTTGCTTGTAATTATGTTTTTTAAGACCGACCACCCTAAAAAAGGCATAGTTGTAATTTTGTGAACTTTTTAACCCTAAAGGGAGCAAGTATAAATACTTACTTAAGTAGGGTTTTTGAGGGAGAATTTTTCAGAATAGAACTCCACATTTCACGTGAGAGGGTTAGGGTTTATTCTTAATTCAATTGCTCTTATCAATTTCAAATCCCAATTTGAGGTTGTGGCGAGCGTCATTAAGGTTAATTTGTGAGTAATATCAAATTTACTTTGTTCCAATTTCCTTTCTTGTCTAGTGAGTAGTATCTAGGGTTGATTTGGATGTTTAATTGACCGAATTTGATTGCCTTTGTAATCAAATTCTTGTTGCTACAATTGATTGGTTTTAGCTTCATTTGAACTATTGATCATTTTGTTGAGAAAGTGGATCACAGAATTGGATCTTGTTGTTCTTATGTGTAATTCACGTGGAATGACTTGTGATTATTGTTATATTGGAGGAAATTATCATTGTTGAATTGTTAATTGCAACTTTGAGCATTTGGATTTCATTGTATCTCCATTAGGGTTCACACAAATTCTACTAGTTTGAATCGAGATTGGTTTAGTGCATTTGAGGCTTATAATTTACACCAATTGCATGTGCTCCCTAATTTAGGCACATCATTATTTGGTATCAAAGCTGCACATACTTGGTTTATTTTAATCTTGATCACGTGGTGTTGTGGAATTGGTTATAGATCTTGAGAAATGATGCCATTATTCATGTGATTGGAAGCTAGTTTGATTGACATTTTCTAATTGTCTTTCAAATTGGTTTTGCATGTGCTTAATCATGGTTTTAGGCACATCAAGAGCCCTAGGTCAATTAGCATATATATATATTACCCCATTGGAAAAGACAAAAATACCCCGTCCTTTATTTATAATTGCGAAATTGCCTCGAACCTTATATTATTTATTTATTTGTGTGTGCATATATATATATATATATATATATATACCGTGTATTACATTATATCTTGCTCTTGTTTTGCTTTTTGTTTTTGTTTGTCTTTTACTTCTTCTTTCTCTTCTATCTAATGTTAATTATTGTTAAAAGTTAAATCTTTATTATATAACAGATAATTAAGACTTGAAATTATGAGAAATTTGTTAAAAATTGAAATTCCATATTCCCAAAAGAAAAACCTACCAAAAATTAATTTTTGGCGAACATTAATTTTCAAAACTAATAGAGGCAATCATATAGACTATGTTAATAGTTCATTGCTTGATAAAACACGAAAGAAGAATCATTCAACAATTACACCCCCAACATAGATATACCACCTATTTCTTTTGCAATTCATGTAAGCTTGACTTCATTTTCCTTTTAGATAACCCATTTTCATCCTTTTCACATTTTAGTTATTAAACTTGAGGAGACGTACATGAACATTAAAATATAGTGATAAATAAAGATTTTATCACTATATTTCTTCTAAGAATGTTTTTTCATTTCTATGTATAAATAAAAAAAATAAATAAAGAAAATAGTGATAACATATGTCGTAGAAGTTTGATGATGTTTGAATAATTTGATTTTAAAGAAGAAGGAGAAGAAGAAGAAGAATGTCAATTTTTACACTATCAATAGAAATGTCATGTCATTATTGGTTAAAAATGCTAGTGCAGCTAATACACATATACGAAGTTAAGTGAGGTAGTGATGTTAACATGGAAAAGTCTAATTAAATATTTTTATATTTATTATTTTACCTAAATACTATTGTAATACCTGAATATTTTTAATGATGTATTAATGCATATATATATGTATTAACATTATAACTTAAACCAAGGCTAAGGTGGGGAATTCATAAAAATTTAAGGGACAAATATGTCTTTTCATGATTAGAGTATAAATACTCTATAATAACCCTAGGTCTCCTCTTTTCACTTTATCAGTAACCACACAGTGACAAGTAGGAAAAGGAGGAGACACTTTTGTCAGGAACCTTAAAGACGAAAGGAAAAAGGAGCAACCTAATTTCAAATACGAAAGGTAAGGAATCTTATATGAATTTCAATTTAGGTTATTGGAATTAGAGTTTATATATGAGTTTTGTAGGCACATCACGACCCGAGATTTGAGAAGGGACGTTATGAGAAAGGGTTCAATGGCTTAAGGATACAATTTGTGGAATTTTTGAAGTAAGTAATCTAATCTATATAATTTATTTATAATTACATGTTTTAGAGATGTAATCGAGCTTAGGAATAGAGAGAATTGAGTTTAGGAGAAATTGGAATGAAGGATTAGGAGTTCGTCGAGATTGTTAAGGGTAACACAACCTACTAACACAATCGTGCTAGTAGTATTTCGACTGTGTTGAATTCAAAAGTTACATTGAAAGATAAATGGCCTACCAACTTGGTCGTATTTAAGATCGTATTGAGTGTGATGGTTACACTGAAAGATATATGGCCTCTTAACAAGGTTGTGTTTCGATTGTGTTGAGTCAGGTGTGTTTCAACTATATTGAATCAAGAAGAACTTGCCCTCCTAACATGGTCATGTTTTAACCGTGTTTAAGCTAAACTTTACATCGGAAAATATATGACCCTTTACATGGTTGTGCTTTAGCCCAGGTTGAGCAACATGGTCCCCAACATGGCCGTTCTAAATAAAGTATAATGTAATTATATATTCTTTTAACTAATTTCCACACAACCTAGATGGCTAGTAAGGCCCTAAAGGAATTAAATAAATAAGATAAGAGAAGTAAGAGAATGATATTGATCTTAGATTAAGTACTAAGAAGAACTTGTTGATTTGTATAGATTTCAAATTTGTTTAAGTCTAAGGCCGAAAAGTGCTTAAGGCTAAGATTCAAGGTACGTGTAACTTATGTGATGATTTATGCTTGTTTAAGTTAGTTTATGCATTCAACTTGATTAAGTTAAATGATTTGGATCAAGTGTTTAAATTATATGTTACATGTGCTTGGCTCGACTTAGGGGCTCATAGTGGCAGATCCCTAAGGGGCACCTCAATGATCTTTGTGTAACGTTGTCTTTAGTGGAGTTATGCTTAGAAATGATCTGGGCTGATTGTTGGTTAAGAGGTTAAGTGGACATGGGTGTGGGGTCTATAGTGGCAGTTCCCATCACCAAGTTTAAGGTTTAAGTAGACATGGGTACAGGGCCTGTAGTGGCAATTCCCATCACCGAGTTTAAAGATTAAGGGATCATGGTTATGAGGCTCGTAGTAGCAGTTCCCATAACCAAATCATGTTCCAGTGTGTTAAGCATGTTAAGGGGGTCATGAGTACCCTATTTTTGCTTATGGGTATAAATTGTATCATGAAAGGGTTATTTATGTTTAGGTACTATATAATGTGTGTGATTCTTGTTTATGTTTGTTCATGCGTGTGTGTTTGTGTTATATGTACTGGACATTAGCTCACCGTTCGAGGAACATTTTTAGATGCAGGTGTTGAGGGAGATGAAAACCTAGAAGATAACTTGGGTTTGGGTGAATCACAAAGAGAGGAAGACAAAGATTATCCTTATTATTATGGTGATTAGAATTTAGGAGATTTAAGTCATTTAACTGTAATAGATAGTATCTTTTGAGGAATGATTACTTTTGTGTTCAAAGACTTCCGTTGCGTTAGATATTTGATATGGTGTAAGTCATTATTTGAATTTTAGGGATGTATGAAATTATTTTATATAGGAGTTATAGGTTAAAATGCATTAGAGTTGATTTAGAGCCTTAACGTGTTCTTATGAGATAAGGACATGTGGTGAGCAATAGCGTAGCCCGAGTTTTGGGGCTTTATAGCTTAAGTGGTATCAAAGCTTTAGGTTTTATGATCTTTGGGGACTTAAGCTTGAATCTATAAAGAATAGGTTGATGATCCTTATGACTGAAGTTTTGTTCTATAAAGCATAAGATGTTGATCTTGAAGAGCTTAGATAATGATCTTTAGGATTTAGCGATAATCAATAGACATAAGTTTTAAATAATAGAGTCTAAGATATAATCTTTAAAAGAGTTAATTACGAATCTTTAAAAGATGTAACAAAAATTTCATTTAATCAATTTAAGATTCCTTTAGACATCTATAAACAATTAGTTTCTCTAAGAAACTTTTTTAACCAACATCACAAGAAAGTCAACTTAAAGTTAACTTCTTAAAGAAAGATATTTCACTAACTTCTTAAGGAAGCTTACTTGGTCAACTTCTCAAGTAAGACATTAAAAGAAACTTAGCAAAGAAGTATAACTTCTCAAGGAAGTCATCTTGATAAACTTGATGACAAAGTTTGTCAAAGAAAGCCAAAACTTCTATCAGTTAGTGCCAACTTCCTATACTTCCATTTAATCCTAAACCAAGCTATTAAATGATAGCAAGATCCTTATCTGAATTAGGGTATCTTATGGAAAACAAAAAAACATATGAATAAGTGATAGATTTGGCTTAAAAATTAAAATCAAAGATCAAATATTCTAACCCAAATGTCATATATAATTTCTAATAATTTTTGTAGGTAACATTTTTAGAAATCCTATTATATAAGCAACTACATTTGGAATTTAGCTCCAAATGAACTTGAGTAAGGTCCACAAGCTAGAGGAGATTCAATATTCTAAAAGTTGACCAAAGTCAACTTAGTCAAATTAAAAGTCGACTTGAGTCAATTGATTCAATTCAATGTATTAACTTAAGTTGTCCATTCGACACCCCCGAGAAGACTTAAGCAGACTTGAAGCATTAGAGCTAAGACCTAACTTGACTTAGGGAAACCTTAGTAAATGAGACACCAAGGATTCATATGATACTCTTTTTTGATGGAATCAGTGAGTTTAGCTTAGCAAAAGTTCAGTTGAAAGCTATCAACTGTGCTAATTTCCACCAAATTCCCTATTCGAGAGTTTAATATTATTCTCGATATTTCACCTAGTAGACTAAACTTGATTTTTTTCAAATTTCATATGTAAGACTAGTACTTAGCCCCAAACATTCCTTGCGTGTTAAATCTAAAAACCCAAACTTGATTGACTAAAGTCTACTCCCATTTGGCTTAAGTCAACCTTTGATAAGCAATTAGACAACTCACAAAGACTTGTGATGGGAATTTTTTCAGCAACCTAGATGTTTTCAGAACTTGATTTGGATGATGATCCAAATCACTCATATTTCACCTTATTTCTTTTATCTAATAAATTTTTGAGTAATAATCTTACAGGTATAATAATATTCCTCTACGGGATGCCAAATGACTTACATTTGTTGATCACTATAGGACATCATCAGATTACCATCCAATGGCCTACTGTGATTGACATCGCTTTGATGCATTGGCTCTTTGAGGATTTATATTATTTTTTAATTTTGTAATTGTTCTTTGGACCGTTTATGTTGTAATTTTCTTTTGGGGTACTTTCATTTGCTTGTAATTGTATTTAGAACCGGCTACCCTAAAAGTGCTATAGTTGTAATTTTGTGAACTTTTTAACCATAAAGGGAGCAAGTATAAATACTTGCTTAAGTAGGGTTTTAGGGAGCTTTTGACATTGTGAGAAAACATCCCTTTTGTTGCCATGAGGGTCCTCTTTACTTGCAATTGATCTCTTATCAATTTCATCCTTGAAATTGTGGCGAGAACCGACTTGAAATCGACTGTGAGTAATATCAATCATTTCTTATTGTTTACAAATTGTACTTAGTGAGTCATATCTAGGTGCTATTTGCTGTTCCTTTCTTTCATGTGAATTAGGGTTCATAATTTTTAAATTTAAATTTAATTCAATTTGATTGGAATTCTAATTTATCCATATTTATCTATTGTTCATTTTGCTATTACATTTATCCATATCACAATTTGGTATCATTTCCATTTGAATCCACATAAATAGGGGTTCTAGTCAATTGTTGTTGATCACGCCAATTGTGGAATTGCTCCCATTTGTTATTTGATTGTGCTTAGTCATTTTTAGGTACATCATATTTGGTATCGAAGCACAAGTTAAGAGAAGGGATTTAGTATTGGTTGAATTCGTGATCTTCATTATCAATTAGAGTTCTTCACTTTGATCCAAAATTGTGTGTGTTGAGGATTGAATTGCGTGAATGTGTTGTTGAGGAGTTGTAATTGTTGTATGTTGAAGTAGAATTTGAGATCTTGTTGTAGCTCCTTTGTTGTTGAATTTACCGTAAAGGGAAAGGAAGGAAGTAGTGCATTCTTGAACCAAATTCGGAATTAGGAAGTATCTCAATTTGTGAAGAAAGAAGAAGTGTGATCCTTGCTTGATTGTTTTGGAAATTGAGTAGTGTGTTTGCAATTTTCAAATTACATTATGTGGAAAAAAGGAAATCATTTGAATTCAAACATCCATTAACTTGAAGTATTTATTGAGTAACATTAAGGAGTGTTGTTTGAATTTGAATTATCTTACCTTTTATGGAAAAGATTGCATTTAGTGGAGTTATTTGAATTATTGTTTGCTTCCCTTGTATATGGATTGTGGTATAGATTGCAATGTGAAGTGTTGTATTGGGAAGGTTGTTGCACTGTGGTTGTATGTGTGTGAAGTGCAGTGTAAAAAGGAGAATATTGAGTTGTTAGAGTTGTGTTGTGTGTGTCGAATAGAAGGGTCATTTTCATCGTGACTTGAAGGTATATATGTGTAGAGTTGTGTTTTGTAAATTTAGTGAAGATTGTGTGCATTTGGTGTGTGACATTACAGACAATTGTGTTGGAGGCATAATTAGAGTATAACCATGAGTAAAAGAGGAGTAGTGTGGCGGTAGAGTTGTGTGTTTTTGTATGTGTTGAGGTGCTGCACATTGTGGTTATTTGTAGTGTGTAACCATGACAAGAAAAGGAAGTTTGAGTAGTAGAATTTGAATTCAAACAAGTCACTAAAGTGTGAAAGTAATTGAACTAATTACTTAAACACTTGTAGTTGAATTTAATTCTATCTACTTGAAGGTAGTTGTGTGTGTGTACTTCATTTATTGAACTTACTTGGAGTACTAGATTATTTCCTTGTGCCTCTAAAGCTTTTTGAGATGTGAGCTATTATATTATTGTAGTTGTTAAAACGTGTGGGTTGGTGTTGTTGAAGGAGTGTGCTGTAAATTGTGGGACTACTTCAAATCACAACATGTCTAATGAAAGTGTGAATGGAGGAATTGGCAATGAGGCCAATAGCCAGGTTGGTGGGGGTTAAGGTCATAATACTACAAGTAGGAGGACTTTGGAAGAATGGCTCCAGGATCTTACTACCATAGTTGCTACTTTGGCAACTAGGATTGATAGGATGGCATTATCACAACTACCAGTGGTGAACCCTCAGGCACCAACTCGGGTAGCTCCATAGAACCTTCAGAGAGAAAGGGTAGTGGGAGAAGGAAATCTGGGTAGAAGGATTGTTGGTCCCAAATATATTAATCAAGAGGGGGGTGAATTGATTAATAACTTAAATTTTCAAAATTTAACAATTTTACCAAAAATCTCTTGATAAAAGAATGTGAATAATAACTAATGAAAACAATAACATGCAACAATTAAAAGAGTAAAGAAGAGAAAGTGCTCAGAGATTTATAGAGGTTTTGCCTCAAGCGTCGGTCCTCTCTTCCAGCTTCAAGCCAGGGTCCCGGTTGTCTTTACCAGTTGTGTTTCACTATATCAAAGGATAAGAGAGTATACAAAACAAGCCTCTTCAAGGCAAAGTCTCACTACTGAGTCTCTCCAGCTTCTTCACTAAGCTAATCACTCAAACTACAGTGATGAAACTACTCTCAATTCCTCGTACAAGAAGTGAAACAACAAAAATATTAAGTCTTCTTTTCAATAAAAGTAAGGACTCTTTGTCGAGTCTAATTTTTGATTTCCCATTCCTAATCCGATCTATACTAGACCCTATGCTCATCTAATGTAGATCATCGACTTGAGTTAGGAATTTCGTTTAATTTTGGAGTCGCCACCCAACTGTGGTAGGGAAAAATTGAATTAAGACTAATGGAGCGGATTAGTCTTAATTTGGACCACTAGTCGTCGTGATTTCCTCTTCTCGTTTTGTGAAAAGAGGAAAAGGGAAAACCAGAGTTTCTAAGTTCGGAGGCTAACCTATTAAAACCCTAAGGTTACCACCTAATCTCCTAAAATTATCCCCATTTACAAATGTTTTTTATTTTATTTTTGTTTCCTTTTATTGTGTTTTTGAGTGAATTATTCTAAGAAAATGAATTTTTTTATTCTTTTTAAGGTTGCCCCAAATGGGTGCCTACATACTTGCTATTCAGGATCAAACAAGCCGTAGTTCTCTTTTCCTGAAAAGATTTAGTGTGTTTATGAATTTTAATTGTGAAATCTCTTTTGATTTATGTTTTTACCATTTCGGGATTTTTTCTAAAAAATCTAAGCCTAAGCTTTAATTTGATTTTTGAAAATAATTTTAAGGAAAAAACATCAATTTTGGATTTATTTTGAGAAAATAATTTTTCTAAGTGATAAAACTCATCATTTTTTTTTTATTTTTTGACTTATTTCTACTATTATAAGTTTTTATTGATTTTTATTAATTTTTGTGGATTTTTATAATTTTTTATTAGTTTTTATTAATTTTTCATAATTTTTATTTAAAAAAAATTTCCTCCTAGATTCTTATCTATCCTATTTTAAAATCTAAAGTTTTATTATCATTTTTCTAATATTTTTATAATTTTCTACATTTTTATTATTTATTATTTTGATTATATTTTTATTTTAATTTATTATTATTTTTATATTATTAAATCCTAAAAAATCTAATTTCTAACATTTTTCTATTTATTGAAATATAAATAACACATAAGTAAATAAATAAATAAATAACAAGTAACAAATAAATAACAAATTAACGAATTAATTCGGAATAAAATAACCCAAATAAATAAACAAAAATATTAAAAAAATAAAAAAATCCGACTTACCTGGATCCGGGTCAGTGCGCGAGTCGGATCGATCGGGTCGAGTCGGGTCGAAGCGGGTCAGGCCGGGTCGATCGGATGCGGCGGTAGGGAGTGCTCATTGACGGCGTTCCGACGGCTTTTTTCAGCGGTTGAGGTGTCGAATCCTAGGTTATCGATGGTGAGGAATCCAATGGTGGTGGTGGTTTGCTTCAGAAACACCTCCTGGTGGTTGCCCAACTCTTGATCGGCGGTTACGGCTTCGAAAAACTCCGGCAGACTTCGATTCTCTCTTTTCTCTCACTTTCTCTCGCTTTTGATCTGTGTTTCAGCTTCCTCACTTCATCCTCTATTTATAGGCTTTCGAAATCGAGCTGGATAAGCTCGGATTTCCACCGATCGAGGCAAATCGGGTTCACAGTTAAACGAACCAACTCCGATTCGTGTAAATCCGTCGATTTGTTGAGATTTGATTCCAATTGGATGATGTTTATCTCAATTCTATTGAAGATCTGTTGGATTTGTGCAAAAAATCGAATCAAAACGGCTGAAATTCGAATTTTTCCCCTCGCCGGCGATCTCGGATCGAGGTTGAAGACGATCACGCGCCCGGCGCGTGCTTTTGGTCCAGCCAATCATGCGCTGCCACGTGGCAGCTCCAGGGAAAAGAAGAGAAAAAATTTCCGAGCGCAAGCGGGGGGGATTCAAACTTGGGACCTCAAGCTTCACGCACGATTCCAGGCATACACACGAGCCAGCTGAGCTGGCCTAATTTCCCGATTTTAATTATTTCGCAAATTGTATATATGCGATGCAATTTTTCCATTTTTTTGTATTTTTTGGAATTTCAAAAATTTGTAAAAAATTATTCATTCTTTATTATTGCCATTTCTGAAATTAGTTTTCAAAATTGATGTGTTTTCCTATTTATTTTTATTTTTTTTTGAATATTTTCCTTATTTTTTCTAAATTAGAGAAAATATGAAAAATTAGAAAAAAAATGGAAATTGATTATTAGGGCAAAAATGGGGTGTTTACAGCTGCCCCTCTTTGTAGTAAAGTTTGAAAAACTTAACTACAAAGACAAGAAAGATGTCATTTTTAGCCTCTTGGTTGGATAACGCCTTGGTTTGGCTGGTTATCTGGAATTTGGCTTTTGGTAGGAAAATGCTCCATGAGCTAATAATCCCACGAGTCTGAAATGGTCCTAAGAATCTAGAGTAATGTATCCTCCCAAAAAGTGCTATATGGGATGACTAATTGGCAATAGGAAATATCTCGATAATTGTTTAGGAGTGTAGAATAACTGATGATAGGAAGCGTCTTATTAGACTAGCAACCTTGGAGAGAAAATTATCTTAGGAAGCGCCCTTATGAGTTGGCTACCTGTCAACAGAAGCGTCTGACTAGACTAGCGACTGTTTGGAAAAATACCTCCGAAAAGTGCTCCTATGAGCTGACTAATCAGTCATCAAAAGTGCACTTATGAGCTGATTAATTGATAAATTCGAAAAGTGCTCCTTTGAGCTAACTAATCGATAGATTCGAGAAGTGCTCCTATGAGCTAACTAATCAAGGGGTTCGAAAAGTGCTCCTCTGAGCTAACTAATCGAGGGATTCGAAAAGTGCTCCTCTGAGCTAACTAATCGATGGATTCGAAAAGTGCTCCTTTGAGCTAACTAATCGAGGGATTCGAAAAGTGCTCCTCTAAGCTAACTAATCGAGCGATTCGAAAAGTGCTCATCTGAGCTAACTAATCGAGGGATTCGAAAAGTGCTCATTTGAGCTAACTAATCGATGGATTCGAAAAGTGCTCATTTGAGCTAACTAATCGAGGGATTCGAAAAGTGCTCCTTTAAGCTAACTAATTGAGGGATTCGAAAAGTGCTCATTTGAGCTAACTAATCGATGGATTCGAAAAGTACTCCTCTAAGCTAACTAATCGAGGGATTCGAAAAGTGCTCCTCTAAGCTAATTAATCGAGGGATTCGAAAAGTGCTCCTTTGAGCTAACTAATCGATAGATTCGAAAAGTTGTCTAAGAAAGTGCCCCTTCTTGGGCTGACTGACCTATAGCGGGAAGTGTTTTTCTTAGACTCACGACCTTGGGGCAAATGTCTCAAAAAGTGCCCCTATGGGCTGACCTTGAGACAAGATATTTAGGAGAGTGCCCCATTGTGGGCTGACTAACCTATAACACAAAGAAATGTTTTCAAAAACGTACCCTTGTGAGTTGACCTTAAAAGAGGATGTCTAGGAAAGTGCCCCTCTATGGGCTAACTAACCTATGATAGAATATCTCAAAAAGGTGTCCTTATGGGCTAACCCTGAGAGGATATTTAGGGAAGTGCCCCAATGTAGGCTGACTAACCTATGGCAGGAATACATGTCTTGAAAGGTGCCTTTATAGGCTGACTTTAGGAGGAGATCTAGGAAAGTGCCCCTCTTTAGGCTGACTAACCTATTAAAGGGGATGTTTAGACAAGTGCCCCATTATGGGTTGACTCATCTTATGCTCTTGAATATGCTTCTATTGACTGGGCTAAATGATGTGATGCTTTTCATGATATGATGATAGTTATTCATTTTAATGTGCTTGCCAATTTATCGTGGATAGCAACCAAACAACCGAACCTTCGTGCTGGTTTGCTTCCGTTTCGCTCACTCTTGCTTTGACATGAGGTTGAAAATCTTGATGTGCTTCCTTTCTTCTGCGCATGGCTCTTTCGACGATAATGTTATCCTACTAATGCACTAGTTTTGATGCTCAAAAGTAGATAGAATTATATTACAGGATTTATTGAGATTCATTATCATTTTAGTGTTTATCATTCGTTGGTGAAGTGATGGGTAATGTGTTTAGGAATATTTGTTGTGATGAGAATTGGTTGGAATTATTGACCATTCAGGGATATTAACTTTGCTTGTAAAAAAATAAAAACTAGATTCAACGAAATTTGCATCGAACATTGGCTTTCATAAACATTGGCAAAATTTCAATTCCCTTGCCTAAGGATAGTACATCTTTACAGCATCTGTGTTAATGGGGTCTCTCAATTCTGGACCATCCATTTGAGTCAGTATCAGAGCACCTTATGATAGAACCTTTTTCACCACAACATAGGGACCTTCATAGTTTAGGGTGAATTTTCCTCTGGAGTCTTGGGCATTCGGGAGAACCTTCCTTAGCACAAGATCCCCTTCTTTGAAGTATCGAGGCTTCATTTTTTTGTTAAATGCTCGGGCCATCCTTTGTTGATAACACTGGCCATGACATAGTGCGGTAAGTCTTTTTTCATCAATTAGATTCAGCTGATCAAACCTCTTCTTTACCCAGTCTGATTCAGTTAGCTGAGTTTCTGACAGAATTCTGAATGATGGTATCTCGACTTCGACTGGTAGCACTGCTTCCGTACCATATACCAATGAATATGGGGTAGCTCCAGTAGATGTTCTTATTGAAGTCCTATAAGCCATAAGAGCAAACGGCAACATCTCGTGCCAATATTTGTAAGTAGTTGTCATTTTTTCGATGATCCTTTTGATATTCTTGTTAGCTGCTTCTACTGCCCCGTTCATCTGAGGTCGGTAGGGAGTTGAATTTCTATGGTTTATGTGGAATTGCTGACATAAACCTGTCATCGACTTGTTATTAAGATTGGTACCATTGTCAGTGATGATGGACTTAGGAACTCCATATCGAGCTATTATGTCTCTTTTTAAGAAATGGACTATTACCCCTTTGGTGACATTGGCATATGAAGAAGCTTCTACCCATTTGGTGAAGTAATCGATTGCTACCAGTATAAACCTGTGGCCATTAGATGTCGTCGGAGTGATTAGGCCGATTATGTTGATTCCCCACATGGAGAAAGGCCATGGTGCTGACAATAAGTATAGCTCGTTGGGCGGAGCATTTATCCGATTTGCGTATACTTGACATAGATGACAGTGCTTGACATATCTTATGCAATCTGATTCCATGGTTAACCAATAGTATCCCAACCTCATAATTTTTCGGGCCAACATGTAGCCGTTCATATGAGGTCCTCATACTCCTTCATGTACCTCTTTCATCAGCTCGCATGCTTCATTTTTGTTCACACATCTCAACAAGGTGGTATCAGATGATCTTTTGTAGAGTATAAACCCACTTAAAAAGAAATGGCTTGCTAACCTTCTGAGTGTTCTTTGGTCACTCTTGCTAGCCATTTCAGGGTATTTACTCTCTTGGAGAAAGGTTTTGATGTCGTGATACTAGGGCTTGTCGTCTTGTTCTTTTTCAATTATTAAACAGTAGGCGGGCCGATTTTCACTGTCTATCTTCATCGATTGGACTTCGGCTCCCCCTGTTATCTGGATCATAGATGCTAGTGTGGCTAGTGCATCTGCAAACTGATTCTGAGTTCTCGGGATATATGTGAATGTGATTGCCTTGAATTCTTCGATCAGCTCTATCAAATGTTGATGATACGGTACTAGTTTGGGGTCTTTAGTCTTGTATTCCCCTCTTGTCTGTAGTATGATGAGCGATGAATCTCCGTACACTTCTAATTCGCGGATTTCCATTTGGCAGGCCATTTTGAGGCCAAGAATGCACGCCTCATATTCCGCGATATTATTGGTATATGGAAATGTGAGTCTTGTCACTTTAGGGAATTGTGTGCCGTCTGGGGATATCAATACTGCCCCGATCCCGCAACCGAATACGTTGGCAGCTCCATCGAAAAAAAGTTTCCACTTTGGGTTCTGCTCTATCCCAAAGTCTTCTACCGTTATATCTTCTACTGTTAATATATTTTTGCTCGGGAATTGGGCTTGTATTTCTTAGGAATCTGTCTCAACAGGGTGTTCTGCCAATTGGTCGGCTAAGGCTTGCCCTTTCATTAAGTTCTAATTCACGTATGTGATGTCAAACTCGGATAAGAGCATCTGCCATTTAGAGATTCTCCCTATCAAAGCTGGTTTCTCTGCCAAGTATTTCAAGGGATCATGTTTTGTCAGTAGCTCAATATGATAGTAAAGGGTATATTGCCTTAGTAGATGCATGACCCAAATTAGAGCACAACAAGTCTTCTCCACCTTTAAGTACCTTTGTTCCCCTTCTGTGAATTTCTTGCTTAAGTAATATATGGAACGCTCTCTTCCCTCTTCATCTTTCTGCCCTAGCACACAACCCATGGATTCAGGGAGTATAGTGAGGTATAAGAATAAGGGCTTCCCCTGCTTCGGGACTATTAAGACTGGAGGTTTTATAAGGTAGTCTTTGATCATCCTGAATGCTTCTTCGCATTCGTTGTCCCATTCTATGGTGGCATTCTTTTTCAACAGACGGAATAGTGGCTGGCATTTATCAGTGAGCTGTGAGATAAAACGAGCTATATAATTTAATCTTCCCAGCAAGCTTCTTACTTCTTTAATGGAGCGTGGGGAAGGTAACTCTAATATAGACTTTACCTTGTCAGGATCGATTTTAATGCCTTTCTAGCTTATGACAAACCCTAACAATTTCCCCGTTGTGACCCCGAAAGTGCATTTCTCTGGGTTTAACTTGAGATGGAATTTTCTCAGTCGTTTAAACAATTTCCTCAGGATATTTATATGGTTTTCTCCTTCCTTATATTTGGCTATCATGTTGTCAACGTATACTTCAACCTCTTGATGCATCATGTCATGAAGTATCGCGACCATGGCTCTCTGATACGTTGCCCCGGCGTTTTTCAAACTAAAGGGCATGACTTTGTAATAGAAAGTTCCCTACGTTGTGATGAAAGTCGTTTTGGTTTTATCTTCTTCAGCCATTTTTATTTGATTATATCTTGAGAAACCGTCCATGAATGAGAAAAGATGGTTTCCCGCAGTGTTGTCCACTAAAACATCAATGTGAGGTAGGGGGAAGTTATCCTTTGGCGTAGCTTGGTTCAAGTCCCGGAAGTCTACACATACGCGTACTTTTCCATTCTTTTTCATAACAGGAACTATATTTGCCACCCATTCCAGATAATCGGATACTTCGATGAACCCTACTTCTAGCAGTTTCTTGACTTCTTCTTTAATCTTTAGTAAGATGTCAGGCCTAAATCTTCTCAGTTTTTGTTTTTTAGGTTTGACATCTTCCCTTGTGGGAAGCCTATGAACCACTATTGATTGGTCTAGTCCTAGCATGTCGCCATATGACCAGGCGAACACATCTGCATATTCTGTTAATAGCTCGGTTATCTTACACTTTTGCTCGGTACTTAAACTGGTCCCAATTTTGAGGTTTTTAGGTTTTTCCATGCTTCCTAGATTTACTGTCTCCACCGGCTCATCAATTGAAATTCCGCTTTATTCATGTTTTTGCCAATTTTCTTGTATTATTTCATTATCAAGGATATCGCCTTCAACAACTGACCCAACAGCATTGGAAGCGATATTAGCGTTTTTTATTTTCTACCTGCACGAAATATCCCTGATGTTCGATGGTAGGAGATTTGGGTAAAGTAAAATAAAAGCATGTATATAAGAAAAACAGACTGTAATTGAATTAATAAAGAGTCTCAATAAAACTTGTTCAATAATTGTTCTCTATTTTTGAGCTGACCTAGAGCTATTGATAGGAATACAAAACCAATTATTCAGAGCTGGATGCTGATTGGATGTGCGGGGGGTTGGGCTCCCGTTGCTGACGACAGCTTCACTTATCCGAGGCTCTTGAATGATATTTGCTTTTCGGAAAGATTGTTGGAGAGGTAGAATACACATCTGGGTGTTGCTTGGCTTTTCCTTTATTCTGCCTTTGACACCTCTTGCTTGTGCTTCTTCTCTGGTTGTAGGAACGTACCTTAGTCCAAACGTCCCTTGTTGCCCCTCCTTAAACTGATGGCCTTCCTTGCTGGTCACAACGTTCACTTCATTAAAAATTTGTAGACCAAGGTCTTCTGAACCTTCCTCCCCGATATATGGTATGGCAGTTTCCTTATATATGGCGTAATCTTGCTTGCCCAACACGGTGACTATCTAGCCACTTGCAATAAATTTAACCCTTTGGTGGAGACTAGAGGGGATGGCTCCAGCAGCATGTATCCAAGGTCTTCCTAAGAGTAGGTTGAAAGATCTTAGGATATCGAGGACCTGGAAAGATATGTGGAATACTTGTGGACCAATCTGCACTGGTAGGTTTATCTCCCCTACTATATCTCTTTTTGACCCATCAAAAGCTTTGACCACCGTTGAGCTAGGTGTTATATTGCTTGGATCGACCCCCAATAGGTCGAGGGTAGCCAGTGGGCAAACGTTGAGGGGCGATCTGTTGTCGATGAGTACCCGGGAGACAATTGTGTCGTTGCACCTGACTACTATGAACAGTAGTTTTGTATGTTGGTCTCCCTCCTCTCCTAGCTCTTTTGGAGAGAAAGATATTTGGTCCAATGTGAAAATAGAATCCGCCACGTGACTTATTTTGTCTGTAGCTATGCCTTTTAGGACCGGAATCTGTTTGTGCACTTTGAAGAGTGCTTCCCTGTAGGGCTCAGATGCTGTAAGAAGGCCCATAAGCGATATCTATGCTGGAACTTTATTTAGTTGTTCCATTATCTTGTATTCACTCGCCTTGACCATCTTTGTAAACGCAGCGAGCCCCTCTTCCTCTTCCTCTCCTTTCTCCACGTTGGGCTCTTCGGTCGGGGCTTTATTCTTCAGGTCGTATATTCTCCCAGAGCGGGTGATTCCTCCCACCATAGGAGGTCGCTCTTGTTCGAGGGTCCAATAATCGAAAGGTGCAGCCTTATACCTCTCCGCCGGTATCGGGACATTAAATACATATCTTTTCTTCGGGATCTATACCTCGGTTAACTGTCTCTCATAGCATTTTATGACCCTAGGCTTTTAATGATAATTGATCATGTTTATAGTCTTCTCCTCTTCCTTCAGCGGGTTGTCCTCCTTCTCAAACTCTAGCCCCCATCCGCTAGGCGACCCATATTCAGTTGGGGTGTAAGAATAGTTCACCAAATACTCGAATCTCCCATGTGATTCCCCCAAAGTGCCGACTGTTGGGTCTCCGGCTAACCATCTTCTTTTGATATGTGACTTTGGGGCTTTCTTTAGAACTTGACGGGACTGTTTTTTCTGTTGGTCCGTTGTCTTCTGCTTAGGGGCTTCTTTGGAGTTGACTCCTCAGATGTGATCATGTTGATGGTGGGCTTATGATTGGGCAACAGATTGGTGTTAACATTGGGTGTTGGGGTGCTCACAAAATCCAGTTGAACAATTCCTGCGTCGATTAAGTCCTGGATTTTATGCCAGAGCCTCCAGCATCTATTTGTAGAGTGGCCCTCTTGGCCTATATGGTAATCACATTTGAGGTTTGGGTCGAAGTTCTTGGGTTTATACCGGTTGTTAGGGATTTCGAAGCTGATCAAGTTGTCAGCCCTCAATCGAGCAAAGACCTGGCTGAGCAGGATGGGAATTAGAGTGAACTGCCTTGGGGCCCTGGTGACTTGGGTATGACTGGTCGTGGAATGCTGGACTGGGGCACTCGTGGTCTGAAATGTCACATGTGTTCCGGCCCTTTCTGCCTTACCGGAGTGGACCGTGCTGACGGTAGACTCTTTGGCTCTGTTACCTCCTAAGGGCCTTTGTGTTGGTGTAACCCTAGGAGAATCCATTATTTGGAGTCTGCCGGTGGTGATGGCACTTTCGATCCAGCACCCTGTAGCTACCACCTTTGCAAAGCTAGATGAGGTCTGGCCTACCAGATGTGAAAAGTAGGTCTTATTTAAGGTGTTGACAAATATGGATGTCAACTCCTTCTCAAAGATTAGGGTTGCTACTCTGGCGGCCTGGGTTCTCCAGCGCTGAGCATACTCCTTAAACGGCTCAGTGTGTCCTTTCCGGAGACTCCCCAGATCAATCATGGAGGGGGCGACCTCAATATTGAACTTGTACTGGTCATAGAATGCCCGGGCTAGCTTTTCCCAGGTGTTGACATGATTGAAGTCCAAGTGGGCGTACCAGACCAATGCAGGGCCCGTGAGGCTATCTTGGAAAGTCTGGATCATGAGTTGGTTGTACTGGGCATACTTGCTCATTTTTCGGGCATATAACCTTGTATGCATTTTAGGGCACCCCGTCCCATCATACTTTTCAAACTCCGGGGTCTTGAACTTCTCAGGATATACCTCTTCCTCGTATATTGGCAGACTGGTGATTTCAGCTTGCTCGAAACCATCAGGACCCTCAATTGTTTTCATTTTGTCACGGAGCTGCTGGAAAAGTCTTTTCTCCATCTCTTTCTGTCTCTCTTCCATCTCTATCTTCAAGTCATCAGAGGTTGGCCCCTGGTTGATTATCGGCTCATATTCAAAGGCCGGGTTGAGGTGGTAATTGATTTCTTCATACTCCGGAGGCTGTCCCTCCACTGCCTTCCCTTTCCTGGCCCTTGAATTTTCTTCCTGGGCTGGCTGGGTAGAGCGAAGGAGGCCGATGCTTTCAGTTAAGAGGTGGACCTGGGCAGCCAATTGTTGGACCGTTTGTTCTAGGGATACGATCCTGGAGTCTGAGGCAGCTTCAGCATTTGTGTTATTGCGATTGTCGCTACTGTTTGCCATTTTCACTCTTGAACGTGTGTGAATCGGGCTTCTGGGAGGGTTCGGTTGTTTGGGAGCTATCTTGATAACTAGCGCGCATTTTGTTTATTCTTTAGTATAATGTATGCAAATGCTATGCATGTGTCACACGGATGCTAAAAATAAAAGGGTCGACAATTGATTGACGATGTAATATTGAAACTTTACTTTTATTAATATTGAAAATTTTTGGAGTTCGATACTCAAAGAAAACAAATAAAATATTACAATGATAATCTATTTCCTAGCTTTCTTGGTCTTCTGTTGTGGAGGCTCAAGCTTCCCGTTGATGACAGCTTCCAATTCTTTGACTCTGGCTTTGGTTGAGTGGGAGTGATCTCGCGTGGCCCAATGAAGAAAGCCGCAGGCTCTACTTCCCATAAGTGGAGCATGGACCGTACCAAGGGCAAGTTCACCTCCATCTTTGTTAGTGAGAGGATGGGCCCTATTTTCTACTGGATGAAGGCCTGCTCCTCTGGATTGAACAGGGTGAACCAGTGGTCCAACACCAACTTTGGGTCCAAAGGTTTGTATACCCGGATCTCTTTGCGGAGGAGGCGGTCAACTGCGATACTAGCCATCTATTACAACAAGAAATTTCCTAATTACAACCAGAACTATGAAAATATTACAAGGAAATAGATCTGAACTCCATGAACAAAACAACTAATATTACATTATTGTCAATTGTTAACCCGTGACTTTATGTATGCAAGTAGGTTGGTTCTAAGTGGTCCACAAACTCTATGGCCTCCCGCATTCTCGGAGAAATGGATCTCAGGCCATATCGAAGCATTGGGTGGGGTAGCTTAATCGGTCCCGAACGGTGGTCAACTCACTTCGCCCGAAACCTACACAATGGCTCCCCGTCTTAGGATCCTAGGATGGTTCGGGTTCAACCGCATCTATTCACACAAATGCATGCATGCAGACTCAAAACCGAATCATAAATCTAGCTAATTCCTAAAAAGTTAGCAACAGAATAATCGAAAGACATTTCTTAAAGAAAAAGGAACAATTTGAGGAGATTCAGGTGGCTAGCCTACGGGAATGGGTCCCCTGTGAAGTCGCCATCCTGTCGAGTCTAATTTTTGATTTCCCATTCCTAATCCGATTTATACTAGACCCTATGCTCATCTAATGTAGATCATCGACTTGAGTTAGGAATTTCGTTTAATTTTGGAGTTGCCACCCAACTGTGGTTGGGAAAAATTGAATTAAGACTAATGGAGCGGATTAGTCTTAATTTGGACCACTAGTCGTCGTGATTTCCTCTTCTCGTTTTGTGAAAAGAGGAAAAGGGAAAATCAGAGTTTCTAAGTTCGGAGGCTAACCTATTAAAACCCTAAGGTTACCACCTAATCTCCTAAAATTATCCCCATTTAGAAATGTCTTTTATTTTATTTTTGTTGCCTTTTATTGTGTTTTTGAGTGAATTATTCTAAGAAAATGAAATTTTTTATTCTTTTTAAGGTTGCCCCAAATGGGTGCCTACGTACCTGCTATTCAAGATCAAACAAGCCGTAGTTCGCTTTTCCTGAAAAGATTTAGTGTGTTTATGAATTTTAATTGTGAAATCTCTTTTGATTTATGTTTTTACCATTTCGGGATTTTTTCTAAAAAATCTAAGCCTAAGCTTTAATTTGATTTTTGAAAATAATTTTAAGGAAAAAACATCAATTTTGGATTTATTTTGAGAAAATAATTTTTCTAAGTGATAAAACTCATCATTTTTTTATTTTTCGACTTATTTCTACTATTATAAGTTTTTATTGATTTTTATTAATTTTTGTGGATTTTTATAATTTTTTATTTTTTATTAGTTTTTAATAATTTTTAATAATTTTTATAATTTTTATTTTAAAAAAAATTCCTCCTAGATTCTTATCTATCCTATTTTAAAATCTAAAGTTTTATTATCATTTTTCTAATATTTTTATAATTTTCTACATTTTTATTATTTATTATTTTGATTATATTTTGATTTTATTTTTTTTATATTATTAAATCCTAAAAAATCTAATTTCTAACATTTTTCTATTTATTGAAATATAAATAACACATAAGTAAATAAATAAATAAATAACAAGTAACAAATTAATAAATTAATTCGGAATAAAATAACCCAAATAAATAAACAAAAATATTAAAAAAAATCAAAAAATCCGACTTACCTGGATTTGGGTCGGTGCGCAGGTCGGGTCGGTCGGGTCGAGTCGGGTCAAAGTAGGTCCGGCCTGGTCGGTCGGATGCGGCGGCGGGGAGTGCTTGTTGACGGCGTTCCGGCGGCCTTCTTCAGCGGTTGAGGTGTCGAATCCTAGGTTATCGATGGTGAGGAATCCAATGGTGGCGGTGGTTTGCTTCAGAAACGCCTCCTGGTGGTTGCCCAACTCTTGATCGACGGTCGCGGCTTCGAAAAACTCCGGCGGACTTCGATTCTCTCTTTTCTCTCACTTTCTCTCGCTTTTGATCTGTGTTTCAGCTTCCTCACTTCATCCTCTATTTATAGGCTTTCAAGATCGAGTTGGATAAGCTCGGATTTCCACCGATCGAGGCAAATCGGATTCACGGTTAAACGAACCAACTTCGATTCGTGTAAATCCGTCGATTTGTTGAGATTTGATTGCAATTGGATGATGTTTATCTCAATTCTGTTGAAGATTTGTTGGATTTGTGCAAACAATCGAATCAAAATGGCCGAAATTTGAATTTTTCCCCTCGCCGGCGATCTCGGACCGAGGTTGAAGACGATCACGCGCCCGGCGCGTGCGTTTGCTCTAGCCAATCATGCGCTGCCACGTGGCAGCTCTAGGGAAGAGAAGAGAAAAAATTTCCGAGCGCACGCGGGGGGGATTCGAACTCGGGACCTCAGGCTTCACGCACGATTCCAGGCGCACACACGAGCCAGTTGAGCTGGCCTAATTTCCCGATTTTAATTATTTCGCAAGTTGTATATATGCGATGTAATTTTTCCATTTTTTGGAATTTCAAAAATTTGTAAAAAGTTATTCATTCCTTATTATTGCCATTTCTGAAATTAGTTTTCAAAATTGATGTGTTTTCCTTTTTTTTTTGGAATATTTTCCTTATTTTTGCTAAATTAGAGAAAAATATGAAAAATTGGAAAAAAAATGGAAATTGATTATTATTGATTCTTAGGGCAAAAATGGGGTGTTTACACTCTTCTTTTTTTTTTTTCTCACAACAAAAGCTGATTGTTTTTAAAAACTCAGATGTGTTCGCTTGCTGTATTGTTTTCGTCTTCTTCTTCCTTTTGATATATATCAGCTTCCTTGTTGAGAAACTCTCGGATGATAACGGTTTTGTTTCTTTTTGAAATTCAAAAAGATTTGTTCAATAGAAAATATCTACGGATGCTTCGGAGTCTCCTAGATTTTCAGAAGATAATCTTCCGATAGATATAAGTATCAAAGAAAACATTTTTGCCTTGATCTCCTCCGGATAAAACTGATTTGAAGTAATCTCTTTTAAAGATGAAAACCCTTTTTGACATAATCGTGTTTTAAAGATAAGATCTAATTTTGACGTGATCCTCAAAAATAAAAAAGTTCGTGATCTTCTTTTAACGTTATCTTCTAAAAGATAGAAATTGTTTTTGACATGATCTTAAAAAGTCTGACGTGATCCTTTTTTTTAAAAGAACTTTGTATAAAAAAAATCATCCCCATGAGATACAATCCAACTTAAGTGAAACACATCAAGTATATTACCCAAATATACTTGACACAAGAAGCTGGGTCTTGATTCCTTTAAAAACATTTTTTACTAAGCTTAAAAAAAACTTTGTGATAGAAAAAAAATTTTGTGACAGACATGAAGGTTCTAAAAAAGCTTCTGACAAAAAAAAAAACACTGTCTTCTATCCTTTTTCCACAAAGGTTCTGAAAATGCTTCTAATTGATTAATAAGAAAAATATCGATATATTTCGAAACTTCTGAAACACTTTCTAACTAAACATAAACATTCAAAATATGTTAAACCTCTTTTGTTATCATCAAAACTAAATTAGAGAACTTAACATTCTCCCCCTTTTTTATGATAACAAAACATTTGTAAATAAAACGAACGGATATAATCACACAAAAATCTAACAAGAACATATATGTCAGGCAACCATATCAAGCAAGCAATTATGTGCTTCCTGCTACTCTATGCTTTCTTTTTCATATAGTGATTATGCTTTGTTTTTATATTTTCTCCCCCTTTTTGTTAATCATAAAAAAAATTAACTCCCCCTGAATTGATGCATAAAGAAAATTAAAGGTCTTTGAATCATGAGTCTTAAAAAAATAAGTCTGTAAGAAACAAGATCAGTGTAGAGAAAAACTAAGATTTTCGGATCGAGTGACCCGTGAAGTTGAAATTGTGGTGGAGGGTTTGGAAGAACATTTGTTGGATGAAGTTTCCAGATCAATGACATGAGCTTCCTTACGAACATAGTCTGGAAAATATTTTGACAGGAACAACTTGATCTCCGCATGAAGGCTGGTGACGACTTGTGATGTTTTGTCAGTCTTTGAATCTAAAAGTTTGAACGATGTCGTGACTGATTCTCTAATCTTTTTTACTTGAGAAACAAAGTTATCAAAAGCATAAATGTTGTTGGATAAATCCTTTTTGGTTGCTGCACTAAATTCATCATACAAGAGTTTGTAATGATGAAATTCAGTGAGTATCTTCTCTGAATTTTTCTTGATGTTCGAAATTGCTTCTGATTGTTCTTTAACTTTCAATTCCAAAGTTTCTAAAACCTTAACATTAGACGTTTAAGAAACTGAAAATTCTTCTTTGATAGTTTCTTTCACAACCGTTGAAAGCTCGTCTTTCATAGCTTCTTTCACCAGAGATTTCATTTGTTCTAAATTAACATTGAGCGTAACTTCTTTGGTTCCACTTATTCCAGCTTGAGAATCACTAGGTTGTGGCTGAACATACGAAAGTTCTTTTGTTGGCTTTGTTCTTGGTTCTGAACCATAATCTAGAGCTTCTTCTTGAATAAGTAATGAAGAGGTTCCAAATGGAACAGTTCATTTCTTATATCGTTCATGTATGTAATGAGAACCATCGTTTGCATACCACAAACAATCTTTAACATAAATTGACATATGATGAAGCACTTCTTTCCCAATTCGTTTCAATTTGATAGGTTCTATGGAACTAAGGGGCAAAACAATCCTTTTGAACTCAAAGATTTTCATCAGAACACTTCCAAAAAAAAAAGACTTTCCCTATTCCTCCAAATTTGATCAATTATCCGTGATGCCATGTCAGTTGTGCTCCCTTTCCGTAGACAAATACATGCAATGATAATCTTATGTAGAATTCGTAGAAACAACTCGAAATCAATTATCATTGCCTCCTTTCCATAATCTATCTGTAGACCTCCATTCACTGCAGCATACAACTCATTTCTAGATAGATTATGCATTTCCACATCATCATTGACATTTTGCATGTGTAAACACTTAAGAATATTTTCTCTAGAGATTCTGATTTCTTGATTACATACCTTTGAGAATAGAACATTTCCTTCCAATAGATTTAAATTCCTATAGAACTCTTTTATACACTCTTCATAAACAAGAACTTGAATAGAACATAGATTCATACAGCCAATATGTTCTAACAACTCATTCAAGTAAAAACCATTATTTGTAAAGAAACTAAAGTCTACAAAACAACAGGAACAAACCTCGTTTTTCCTTTTGCCAAAAGACTTTCCCACTGAAAGTTGAGAGCTTTGTAAACTTTTCTTTTTGGTGTCTTTCTTTGTCGTCTTCTCTGAAGAAGTAGTTTCTTGAAAAACCTTTTCTTTTCCTTTCATAGAAAGACATTTCCTTTTTGAAGAGGTTTTTGAAACAATAAAGGATTCGGAACTGGATGTTGTTCCCTTTTTGGAGAGGTTTTCTTTCATTGTAGGTTCGGAAGATTCATCATGAATGATTAAAGGTTTACTTGAGGGTTTTGTTTTGAATTTCTTTGTTTGATTCGTTCGAAGGTTTTGGGGGCTATGGTAAATGCAAAAGTGAGAGAGAAAGAGATGAATAGTTGTGACCGAAAGATAGGGTAAAAAGAAGTAAAACAAAGATTACAGTATTGTCCCTTTTTAAAAAAAATCAGAAAAGAAATGAAATAAAAAGGTTTAAAAGGTTTTAAAAAGGATTGCAAATTCCTAATTCATTCCTTATAAATTCAAATTTTATCTTTTCAAGGGGTTTTGTAAAAATGTCTGCAAATTGATTTTCAGTTGGAACAAATTCAACATTTATATCTCCAGTATTCACGTGATCTCTGATAAAATGATGTCTAATTTCTATGTGCTTTGATCTTGAATGATGTACTGGATTTTTTGTCAAATTAATTGCACTCGTATTATCACATTTAATTGTCATAGTTTTAAAATTTATTCCATAGTCATTCAATTGTTGTTTAATCCATAAAACTTGTGCACAATAGTTACCAATAGAAACATATTCAGCTTTAACTATGGATAAAGCAACAAAGTTTTGTTTCTTTGAAGACCGAGAAATTAATTTATCACCTAGAAATTGACAAGTACCAGATGTGCTTTTTCTATCGATTTTACAACCGACATAATCTGCATCAGAATATCCTATTAAGTTAAAATTTTGATTTTTGGGATACCAGATGCCTAAATTTGAAGTATGAAAAAGGTACTTGAAAATTCGTTTTACAACTGATAAATGAATTTCTGTTGGTGCACATTGAAATCTAGCACATAAACACACACTAAACAAAATATCAGGTCTTGATGCTGTTAAGTACAATAAAGAACCTATAAGACTTCTATAGAGTTTCTCACTTACCTTCTGTCCATTAGAGTTTGATTCTAACCTTGTTGAAGTACTCATCGGTGTTGTAACCTTCTTGCAGTTTTCATATCCAAACTTTTTTAGTATTTATTTTGTGTATTTTTCTTGATAGACAAAAATTCCTTCTCTTGTTTGTTTTATTTGAAGTCCCAAAAAGAATGTTAATTCTCCCATCATTGACATTTTGAATTCTGCCTGCATGGTCTTTGCAAATTCTTGACATAATAATTCTTTAGTAGATCCAAAAATAATATCATCCTCATATATTTGCACAATCAACATATCATTAGCAAGTGTTTTTAGAAATTAAGTTGTATCAACTTTTCCTCTATGAAAACCTTTAGAGATTAAAAACATACTTAACCTTTCATACCAAGCTCTTGGGGCTTGTTTTAAACCATATAAAGCTTTATTTAGTTTAAAAACATAATCAGATTTGAAAGGATCTCTAAAACTAGGTGGTTATTCTACATAAACTTCTTCTTTTATAAAACCATTTAAAAGGCACTTTTTACATCCATTTGGAAAACTTTAAAATCCTTAAAAGATGCATAAGCAAGCATTAATCTTATTGCTTCTAGTCTTGCAACAGGTGCATATGTTTCATCAAAATCTATTCCTTCCTCTTGTGAATAACCTTTGGCAACTAATCCTGCTTTATTTCTTATAATTTTACCATCTTCATCTAACTTATTTTTAAATACCCATTTAGTTCCAATTATAGATTTTTCTATAGGTCTAAGAACTAATTTCCATACATTGTTTCTTGGAAATTGTTGTAATTCTTCTTGCATAGAGATAATCCAATTGTTATCATTTAAAGCTTCTTTTATATTACTAGGTTCAATTTCAAATAACAACACAAAATGATTTTCAAAATTTTGTAAACTAGCTCTTGTTTTAACACTAGAATTAACATTACCGATTATTTGATAGAAGGATGTGCAGTTTTGTAT
This sequence comes from Laguncularia racemosa, assembly GCA_037954665.1. Taxonomy (NCBI): domain Eukaryota; kingdom Viridiplantae; phylum Streptophyta; class Magnoliopsida; order Myrtales; family Combretaceae; genus Laguncularia; species Laguncularia racemosa. Next base: position 1,346,908 of record JBBMOL010000096.1, on the reverse strand, counting down.
CTCCAAGCTCTAGAAGTTTCTGGTTCATTTATTATAACTCTTGAAGTACCTTCTGTATTTGCCTCTGAAACAGGTTCTGAATGACTAGTTCCTTGAATGTTAACAGCAGGTGCTTCTGACTTAGGTTTTGTATCAGCTTCTATTTTAGAATCTTTTTCTTCATCTGAATCAATATCCTTTAGATCTTCATTAAATTTAACATTTATAAACTCTTCAATAGTTTTTGATGATTTATTAAAAACACGATAAGCACGACTATTTAGCGAATAACCTAAAAATATAGCTTCTTCAGACCTTTCATCAAATTTACCAAGATTAAGAATATTCTTTTTCACAAAACATTTAGATCAAAAAATATGAAAGTATGAGACGTTTGGTTTCTTACCTTGAAACAACTCATAAGCGGTCTTTGATGTCATTGGTCGAATAAGAACTCTATTAATGATATAGCAAGCTGTAGAAACTGCTTCTGCCAAAAAATACTCAGCAATACCATTTTCATTTAACATAGATCTAGTCATTTCTTGCAAAGTTCTATTCTTGCGTTCTACTACTCCATTTTGTTGAGCTGTATATGGAGCCGAAAAATTATGAGATATACCATGTTCTTCACAAAAATTTTAAAAATTTGTATTTTGAAATTTTGTTCCATGATCAGTTCGAAGACTAATTATGGATACTCCTTTTTCATTTTGTATTTGTTTTGCGAATTTCTGAAAAGAACTGAAAGTATCCTTTTTGTGTTGCAAGAATCTAACCCAAGTGTATCTTGAAAAATCATCAACAATAACAAGTCCATAGTTACTTCCACCTAAGCTTAATATTCGAGTAGGTTTAAAAAGATCTAGATGCAATAATTCAAGTGGTCTCTTAGTTGAAATTACATTTTTACTTTTATGAGAAATAGAAACTGTTTTATTCTTTAAACAACTATCACATTTTATTTCTTGTTTAATATTTATTCTAGGCAATCCTTTAATAATATTTTTCTTAGATAATTTTTCTAAGTGATTAAAGTTAACATGTCCTAGTCTTTTATGCCAAGTAAAAGCATAATCATTTAAAGATAGTAAACAACAATCATTATCAATTTCAGCTGGTTTTATAAGATAGATATTTCTTTTCCTAATTCCTTCAAATAATCTTTCACCATTTTTATTAAATGCATAGCACTTGTCTTGTTCAAAAATCATTTTATATCCTTTATCACATAACTAATTAATACTAAGTAAATTATGTTTTAATCCTTGCACAAGATATACGTTTTCAATGAAGAAGGTAGGCATACCAATTGTTCCAATTGCAACTATTTTACCTCTACTATTATCTCCAAACTTTACATATCCTTTTTCTTCCCAAATTATGCTATTGAACAATGAAGCATCTCCAGTCCTATGTCTAGAACATCCACTATCCAAATACCATGTTCCTCTTATTTTAGCTTCATGTTCCTACACAAATAGAAAAGATTAAGTCCTTTTGGGAACCCAAACCAATTTGGGCCCTTTGAAAGATAAGCTCATTTGATTACTTTGATTTTCTTGTTGGCTGCTGAGCTTGTTTCTTTTATAATAACAGAATTTTTCTACATGGCCTAATTTATTACAGAAAAAACATGCATAAGAATTGTCATTCTTATACCTATTGTTTACCTATCTCTTGTAGTTCTGATTTGTATAACTTCCGTTATACCTTCTGGGATTGCTTCTGTAGTACTCATTGCATGAACACTTCTTATCAGCGTAACTTCTGTAATAGTCTCTGGTATTTCTTTTCTTAACATAATTTGCATTCGATAGATACCTTTTGACATTAGATTCATTACTCATAACTTGTTTAGCCTTGACAAAAACTGTATTTTGGTTTAACTTAGAACTCGAACCTTGCTCATATCCTAATCCATATCTTTCATTTGAAATTCTTTAAGACGAGATTAACATGTTTAGCTTCTTATCACTCTCATCAAATTTCTTGAAAGTAGTTTTCAACGAGTTAGATAAATCTTCAATTCTTTCTTTCAGATTCTTTGTTTCTTCTTTAAGCAGATGATTTTCTTTTCTTAATCTTCCAAGACTAACATGTATAGATTTGTTTTCTTGTTTTAGGGTATCATTTTCATTGGCAATTACTGAAATTGTTTGTTTTAATACTTCTTTTTCATCCTGAAGATCTTTTATTTCATTTTCATATTTAGCCAATTTTATATCAGCCTTATTTAATGTCTTTAGTAATTTACTTATTTCTACTAGCATGTCAGTATCATTCACATCATCATTAGATTCAGAGTATACCTCGGAATTAGCCATTAAACAGAGATTTGCTTCATCCTCTTCTTTCGATTCTTCTGAACTTGATTCTGTGTCCTCTAAGTTATCCCATGTAGCTAGCATTGCACGACCTTTCTTCTTGTAATTTTCTATTTTCTTGATCAGTGTTGGACATTCATATTTGATATGTCCTGGCTTTTTGCATTCATAGCATTGAATTTCCCTTTTTTCTTTCTTCTTTTCTTTCTCCTTGTAGACTTTTCTTGCATCATTATTCTTGTATTCAATACTCTTTTAAAATGTACTAAATTTCTTACCTCTTTGTTTCTTGAACGGCCTGTTAAGTCTCTATGCTAGAAGATTAATATCTTCTTCTTTCTCATCATTGTTGTCTTCTGTTTCTGTTTCATTTTTCATTATTTCCTTAGCTTTAAATGCAATTCCTTTGGTGCTGCTTTCTGCTCCTTACGTAGTTTTTATGTGAGATTCATATGCCATGAGCTTTTCTCTTAACTGAGAGTTAGACTGTTGAGATCTTGAGCTTCTTCTATGGCTGTTTTCTTTGCATCCCAAGTTGGTGGTAATATCCTCAATATTTTCCTTACAAGATCAGGATCTAGAAGTTTCTTTCCAAGTGATGAAGCTCATTTGTAATAGCTATAAACCTGTTAAAAACATCTTTCACAGTTTCATTAGATTTAAACTTAAATAATTCATACTGTTGAATTAAAGAATTTATCTTTGTTTCTTTGATGGTATTGGTTCCTTCATATGTCTCGGATAAAATATCCCAGATTTCCTTTGCATTTTCACAAGATGATAACAAGTAGAACTCTGATGGAGCAATGATAGTTAGCAACAAATTTTTTTGCTTGATTGTTCTTCTCTATGATCTTCTTCTCCGAATCTGTCAAAGTTGAATTTCCATTCAACGTGATCACATTGTCTCCCATTGAAATGACCTGCCATGAATCATAATCATTAGCTTTAATATAGGTTTCCATGCGCATCTTCCAATATGAGAAGTTTAAGCCATCAAAGTAAGGTGCTCGGTTGATTGCAACATTGTTTTCCGTCATTTTTCAGATCACTCAAAATAAATGAGTCCTGCTTTGATACCAATTGTTGATCCCAAATATATTAATCAAGAGGGGGGTGAATTGATTAATAACTTAAAATTTTAAAATTTAACAATTTTATCAAAAATCTCTTGATAAAAGAATGTGAATAATAACGAATGAAAACAATAACATGCAACAATTAAAAGAGTAGAGAAGAGAAAGTGCTCAAAGATTTATAGAGGTTTTGCCTCGAGCGTTAGTCCTCTCTTCCAGCTTCAAGCCGGGGTCCCGGTTGTCTTTACCGGTTGTGTTTCACTATATCAAAGGATAAGAGAGTATACAAAACAAGCCTCTTTAAGGCAAAGTCTCACTACTGAGTCTCTCCAGCTTCTTCACTAAGCTAATTACTCAAACTACAGTGATGAAACTACTTTCAATTCCTCGTACAAGAAGTGAAATAACAAAAATATTAAGTTTTCTTTTCAATAAAAGTAAGGACTTTTTTTTTTTTTTCGCACAACAAAAGTTGATTGTTTTTAAAAACTTAGATGTGTTTGCTTGTTGTATTGTTTTCGTCTTCTTCTTACTTTTGATATATATCAGCTTCCTTGTTGAGAAACTCTCGGATGATAACGATTGTGTTTCTTTTTGAAATTCAAAAAGATTTATTCAACAGAAAATATCTATTGATGCTTCGGAGTCTCCTAGATTTTCAGAAGATAATCTTTCGATAGATATAAGTATCAAAGAAAACGTTTTTGCCTTGATCTCCTCCGGATAAAACTGATTTGAAGTAATCTCTTTTAAAGATAAAAACCATTTTTGACGTAATCTTGTTTTAAAGATAAGATCTAATTTTGACGTGATCCTCAAAAATAAAAAGTTCGTGATCTTCTTTTAATGTTATCTTCTAAAAGATAGAAATTGTTTTTGACATGATCTTAAAAAGTCTGACGTGATCCTTTTAAAAAAAAAAAACTTTGTATAAAAAAATCATCCCCATGATATAAAATCCAAATTAAGTGAAACACATCAAGTATATTACCCAAATATACTTGACACATGAAGCTGGGTCTTGATTCCTTTAAAAACATTTTTTACTAAGCTTAAAAAAAAACTTTCTGACAGAAAAAAAATTTCATGACAGACATGAAGGTTCTGAAAAAGTTTTTGACAAAAAAAACTGTCTTCTATCCTTTTTTCATAAAGGTTCTAAAAATGCTTCTGATTGATTAATAAGAAAAATATCGATATATTTTGAAACTTCTGAAACACCTTCTGACTAAACATAAACATTCAAAATATGTTAAACCTCTTTTGTTATCATCAAAACTAAATTAGAACCAAACTAGAGAACTTAACAAGGATGGAGGGAGATCATCACCCCTACAGGGAAGAGAGGGACGACAACTTTAGGGCTAATCCTTACTCGAATAGGGATTTCAGGCCACCTCGGGGACTAGAATATGTGAAGCTGCAGATGCCTTCTTTTGATGGCAAGGGATCGGCTGATGATTATCTGGACTGGGAGGACAAGGTTAAGGGTCTCTTTTAATGCTATGAGATCGATGATAACACTCGAGTCCAACTGACTACTGTTGAGTTAATAGGATATGCTGCCTTATGGTGGAAAAATTTGATTATCAACAGGCGTAGGGATAGGGAGAGAGAGAAGAAGGCTACCTTTTTACACTTCAAGAATATAGGGTTTTTCTTTGTTTTATTTGATTTCCTTGATGATGCATGTTTATACATCATTGAAGATTGGTACTTTTAATATGATTGAGCTTAAATTTCTCTTAGTATCTAGACTTGTGAATCCAAGGATTATTATGTGACTAAATTTCTACTATTCGATGAATTCTTAGATTTCTTGATTCATGCATGTGTTATTAAATTTGATTAGATTATTATTTCTAGAGTATTATTTTACCTATTTGATATTATATATTACAATTGAGAAATTTGATTTGTAATTAGATCTAGCGTCGTCATGCCCTAAAGGTTACCCTAGTCATAACAGCTTGTCGTATACTATATTGAAGTCTATGATTAGCTGGATTTTAGTACACACAAACTTCAACATGGTACATAAGGCATTGTGGCTCCAGAGACTCCCATAAAGATAATAGTTCTACTATTATTAAACTTAACATCTATTAATATAAAGCATAAAGTTCTACATGCATAATATGTAGAGAAATAAGTTTAGATGGTTAATATTACATTCATCCCAAAATTTTATTCAAAATTAAAAATATCTATTCTAAGTATCGTCATCCTCATTTGCCTAGCTATCATCATCTTTGAAGGGTTCTCACTGCTGTTTGGATTCTACCAAGGTAAAACTAGAACAGTGCTTGCAAAAAGGGTAAACTGAAGGGGGGTAAGCTATAGTGAGATCCCAACTTATAACCACCTTTTAAGCAAAATAAGCAAGTTAACATTTTTAATGCATGAATGCATGAACAAACATATGCTAAGCATCTCATGTAGTTAGTCGGAAACTACATGAAGTCTAAGGATATTTCTGACCAATGTACCCCTCCTTTGACCTTAGGTTGAGGATCATTTTAAAGTTCCATCAGAGTTCAAGCTACTAATTCAGTTACACTTGCATGCATCCTTGGCTTCACAAATTAGAGCGACGCTCTATATATATCAATAGTTATGCTAGAAGAATGATCTTCTTAGTAAGGACCCGGGACAAACCAAAAGAAAATAATGTTTTCCCTACCTGCACCCAAAATAGAATAATGAATACTGATTCATACTAATACACGACGATCCTCTAGTAATTTGTGTATTATTATAATAGGACACTCCCTCAGGACATCCTCTCGTTATCCATGTAACTGTGATGGAACATATGAAAATATGCAAGAAGATGCTATGCTTGATCTATTTCAAAATAAGTATTTTGATATGCTTAACATAAGTTAGAAGGTGACCAAACAATTTTAAACACTCCATCAACTACAAAAATAGCCTTAAATACAAGCAACTTTAATTTCTTTTCCTTTAGGCCTTAATAAGCAAACAATAAACCAAATCAAGCACATGCATGGGTTTATTAGTATTCAAATTTAGATGCTACTAAAATTACAAGCACAAATCAAGTGGCAATCATCGTTGGTACTCACCTTGCCATCCTTGTTTAAGGATCATAGTAATCCTTAGGTAAAACCTAGCAATCTTCTAAAAAACCTATAAACATAGAGAAATATATATACATATATAAGAAGTCACTATTTTTAAGATAAACTAATCTAGTATCCCAAAGTTAACCCCATATTTTATTAGAGTCTTTTAATGTTAAGTCTTTCATTTAGGGAATCGATCCATCATCAAGGTCTGTGCGTAGGTCCTCATTTGGGTAAAGTTTGATCTTTACCATAATAAGGCAAATATATGTCAAAAGCAAATGTCAAGATCAAGTCCATGAATATGTCCATAAGATGTTTAAGATATGTCAAGAATATGTTAACAAATGTCTAATAGATCATAGACAGTCATATGTTCTCATGATTTAATGATAAGGCTTTAATATCTTCTTTTTGCACTTTTGTATTAGGAGTTTGAAACATGTCTAATATTTAGGGAAATATTCTAAATGAAAGATAAATAAGATAATCTTACAAAGATGAGTTTGTTTGATCTAGGATAGTGATTAAAATCTACAATTATTACATACATGTAGTAGTAGCGTAAATATGATGAATATACTATGGAAAATATTTTGGGTAAGTTGGGATTACCTTACTTCGATGGAAATCCCTAAAGTAAAGTTCCTAAAACATAGAAAATAAGTTAGGTTAGTAACTTCCTTAAGTGATCTAAAGATAGCTCAACCTTATTGGAAGTTACTTACCTTAGTTTCTTAAAATTAGTAGTTCAAAACTATGATTGTCTTTGGGGATGTAAAGGGAGTTATTTTTAGGTGAAACCTTCTAATCTTGTTGGGAAATATGAGGTGAGTTTGGTGGAAATTTGGTGGAAAATATTCAGAGGAATTGGGCAGCAATTGGCGTGTGAAAGGTGGGGTGATTTTGGTGGGAGTAAATTTGCTTTTTACCTCCTTTTTATACTAGTTAAGTTTTGATGTTTTGTAATTAAATTTGAGTTCTGATTTGGCACACCTAAAGGGATAAGATTGGGTAGGTTGTAGAGTAATAATTGGCCGAAGGTCTCATAGGATAAGCTAGGGTAGTGATTGTTAGGGCTGGTGCACATGAATAAGTTAAAGAGGAAGAAAAATAAAGGTGCTGCCCCCTTGAGACCCTCGCCGGGGCAGCTTCCCTGGACCCCCGCCCGCTCAGCGTGGAGTGGGACCCACGTAATTTCCTATTGTAGGGGAGTATGAGCCACAACCCAATATTCTCCCACTTAGTGAATACTTCCCATGCCTTTTTAAACCCAAAACAGTTGTAAACCATTCAAACTTTTCAACATTCACTACCTTGGTAAAAAAATTTACATTATTCACTTATATGTCAACTTTTTCCAGCACTATAACTTTTTGTTCTAATTTCTCTCAAATGAAGTGATATTGTATGTCAATATAATTTGTTCTTGCATGAAAACCAGAATTTTTAGCAAAAAATATAGTACTTTGGCTATTACATCCAATCTTCACTTCTCTTTGTGTAAAACCAAGCTCTCTACACAATCTGCTTATCTAGATCACTTCCTTAGTAGCATGAGTAAGAGCCATGTATTTTGCTTCAGTACTAAATAAAGCAACCATGCTTTATCTCTTGCTCATCCAACTTACAGCTCTACTGAATAAGGAAATAACATAACCGTTGGTCGACTTTCTACTATCAATGTCACCTCCCAAATCAGCATCAACAAAACATTTTAGTTCTAATGCTTGGTGTTTATTTGAGCTTTTGATGCCTTCATAACATAACTCAAAATCAAATGTACTGTGAAGATAACGTAGTACCCTCTTTCCAACTATCTAATGCTCCTTTCCTGGATTGGACATATATCTACTTAATACTCCCACTACTTGAGCAATATCTAGATGAGTATATACTATAGCATACATCAAGCTCCCCACTGCGCTTGCATATGAAACTGTTACCATCTCTTCAATTTCCTCTTCAGTCTTGGGACATTGGGACGCCAATAACTTAGAACTTGTGGACATAGGAGTCTTTACTGGCTTACAGTCTATCATACTGAATTTTTTCAATACATCTTCAACATATTTCTTTTGACTTAACCACAACTTTCCATTCTCTCAGTCCCTTTTTATCTGCATGCCTAAGATGAAGTTTGCTAGGCCTAAGTCTTTCATCTTAAACTGTTTTCCCAACAATCCCTTCATAGTACTAATCATACTCATACTATTCCTAACTAGTAGCATATCATCAACATATAAGGTTAAAATAACAAAATCATCGTCTAACCTCTTCACATAAACACAATGATCAGCGTCACAACAAACAAAGCCAAGCTTCAGTGCATAGGAGTCAAACTTTTGATACCACATTCTTGGAGATTGTTTTAGGCTATATAAAGACTTGTTTAGTTTATAAACAAAATTTTCTTTTCCCTTGACCATAGACCCATTCGGTTGCTTCATGTAAATATTCTCCTTCAAGTCACCATGTAGGAAAGCTGTGTTTACATCAAGATGCTCTACCTCTAGATTGTATGCAGCTACAATAGATAAAACAAGTCCTATAGAATTTAATTTAGCAACTGGAGAAAAAATCTCACCATAATCGACTCCTTCTATCTACGAATATCCCTTCATAACTAGACGAGCTTTATATCATTCTATAGCTCCATCTACTGATACCTTCTTCTTGAATACCCACTAACAACCAATTGCCTTCCGATCTGTAAGTAATTTTATTAAATTCCATGTTCCATTTTTACCTAATGAGTCTATCTCATCTATCATGGCTTTCTCCCACTGTTTTGCATCTTCAACACTTTTTGCTTCCTTAACATTATTTAGATCATCACCTGTAATACTTAGAGCACAATCTTCATTACTTGCAAATAAAGTATACCTCTCAAGTGGTCTTCTTTGTCTTGTGGACCTCCTTAAGGCCGATTCAAGTAGAGCTTCAATTTCAAACTCAGTATCAGAATCTACAATATCATCCTCCACATCAGGCTCATCATTTTTAGAATCTAAATTTTCTATTTCAACTTGTGTAGCCTCTATCTTTCCTTGTAAACCAACATCTAACTCAACTATTTGTGGTTCTTTAGGAGCCTATGAAACAATTTGATTTATCATAGATTCTCTAAATACCACATCTTTGCTGTAAATGATGTGTTTAGTATCAGGATTCCACAGCTTATATCCTTTAATACCATCTTTGTATCCATTGAAGATGCACTTCTCTATCTTGCTTTCAAGCTTATTCCTCTTTTCCTTAGGCACATGTACATACGCTTCACAGCTAAATACTTTAACATAGGATATATTTAGCTTCTTCTTGAATAGTGCCTTAAATGGTGTCTGATCCTTTAAAGTTGATGTGGGAGACCTGTTCTTCAGATAACACGCAGTAGCCACTACTTCTACCTAAAATTTAGTTGCTAAGTTTGCACTACTTAACATACTCCTTACTTTCTCCATGAGGGATCGATTAAGTCTCTTTGCTTCCCCATTCTGTTAAGGTGAATATGGTGTGGTTTTCTGCCTCGCTATGCTACTAGTTGCATAGAATTGATCAAATTTCACTGAACAAAATTCTCCTCCATTGTCAGTTCGCAACACTTTAATCTTTCTATCAAATTGATTTTCCATGAAAGCTTTAAATTCATGAAATTTTTCTAACACATCATCCTTTCTCTATAAGAAATATATCCACACATATCTGGAATAATCATTAGTAAAGGAAACATAATACCTTGATTTTCCAAACGATGCTACAGGTGAAGAACCAAAAACGTCACTGTGAATTAAATCCAGAATCCCTTTTGCTTTCCCTCCTACAGATTCAAAAGATACCCGATTCTCTTTTCCATGTAGAAAATATTAACAGAATCCAAAACCCATTGAATAGCTTAGGATTCCATCCGCTATCTTCTTTGAAGCAAGGGTCACCAATCCTTTCTCACCAACATGACTCAATCTTCAATGCCATAGCATTGCAGAATCTTCTGTCACCTACTCTGTGATATAACTCCCACTACTAATCACTGTGCTTCCCAACAATTTCCACAGCTTCCCACACCGTTCACCTCTAACAATCACCATAGATCTACAAATTAGCTTACATGAATACTTATCATTGATGAAAGTAATACCGGCATCTGCCATAGTTCCAATAGAAATAAGATTCCTAGTAAGACCAGGAATATGCATCACATTTGGAAGATTCTTGACTGTCCCATCCTTCATCTTTAGCTTCATCTGTCCATGGCTGACAATGTCAAGTGTCGAATTATCTCCCATTCGCACTGTACCTCCTTGATATGGTTCATAATAGCAAAACCAATCTCTATGAGGTGTCATGTGAAAAGACGCTCCAGTATCAATTATCCACGCACTGCGGTCAACTTGAGATGAGTTGTAGATGAGATACATGTCTCCCACATTACTGTCATCATCTTTCTTTGTACTAAACGATGATGCATCATCTCTCTTCTTTGGACCCACACTTTTGCTTCTATAATCCTTCTTCAAGTGTCTAATTTTTCCACACTTCCAATACTTTATTTCGAATCGAGCACGACTTTTAAATCTTCCTTTAGACTTATTCCTACTAGCAATCTGGATTTGGATCATTCACTATTCCTTCCTCTTATGAAAAGAGCATCATTCGTTGTATTATCAGAACCTACTCTTCTCATCTCCTCAAACAATAAAGCAGACACGACATTCTCAAATGGTAGCACATTAACACTAGTGCCAATCGAAACAATTATATGTTCCCATGAATTAGACAACGAACACAGCAAAGTACATGCTTTATCCTCCTCATCTAGATTAACATTAATAGATGCAAGTTGCCCACAGATAGTATTAAAGTTGTTTAAGTGTGTAGAAAAGGAATCACCTTCACTCATCCGAAGGTTGTATAGTCGCTTCTGCAAAAATAACCTATTCACAAGCGATTTGCTCTGATAAAGGCTTCCCAATTTAATCCAGAGATCCTTCGCTATCTTTTTAGAGGTCATGTTCACCAAGACGTTATTAGTGAGGCATAGCCAAATCGGGCTTCATGCTTTCCGATTGTTGTTGATCTACGCCTTCAATTGAGTGGATGCAATCGCTATCTCTTCCTCCTTCACTTTCTCCTTAGTAATTAACTCAGTTTTATCTTCTTCAATTACATACCATTGATCTCTATCCACGAACAGAGCCTCCATCTTCAACTTCCATAACTCAAAACCCTTTATGCTAAACTTCTCCACTTCAATCCGTGATTGACTGGCCGACATCTTCCCAAGATTTTTTCTTTCTTTTTGGATCTCTCTTCACTAAGAAAATCCTAATCTCAAACCTCACTCTGATACCAGATGTTAGGGTCGACGCACATGAGTAAGTTAAAAGAGGAAGAAAAATAAAAGCACAAGAATTTACCCTAGTTCACTCGTTAAATAGGGCTACGTCCAGTAGAGGATTCCACTATAATGCACCTCACTCTCTTATTTTCTCATCACACAATTACAAGTGAAAAAGAGAATATATAGTAACAGCTACTCATGGGCCCAAGTTTAAACTTTTAATAAACAAATATGGGCTTAATTGCTAAAAGCCCCCTGGTGTCATTGGGGAGTATGAGCCACACCCCAATAGTGATGGCATGAGATAAGATAAGGTTGAGGTGGCAAAATCATGTGGAATTGAAGGTACCAGAAGGGAGTGGACGATTTCAACACCTTCAAGGAGGTTTCTTAAGTTGATTTTTTGTTTAGTTTTAGCTAATTTTCTTAGTTTGGTCATGGAAAATTTTGGGCTAATTTAGATTAGGTTAGGATTAGGTAAGATGGTTCTAAATATGGAGTGAATTGGATGGTATCAATCTGGATCTTGTGAAAAAGGGCTTTTATTTATTTTTCTTAGGCCTCATCTCTTCGAATTTTACCAAGCCCTTTTACTGGTTAATCAAGGCATATCTAAGGTATAACATGGTAAAATTTGGGTAAGATCTATTAACTATAGGATGAGATAGATTAAGACAAATAAACCTTGGTAAAAACTGGAAAAATCATGTTTTAATGTGTTTTATTGGGATCCGATTTTGATATGTCCATCTTTAAATTATTTTGTGCCTTTTTCTTAGGTTAGACAATATAAAATAGGGTAAGATTGGGATGAGGTCAGGTGTAATCAATGGGAATCTTGATAAGATAAAATAAGAAAAGATAAGGTAAGGTAAGAGGAGAAGTTTGACTTCTCCTTTGTGGCGTCTTGAGGAAGGGGGGTGGCTGGTGGGGTTTTGCTAGATTTTTCTAATATTTTGTGTATTATTGAGTAATTAAAGGTGGAATATTGATTTATAAAAATTTTGGTTGAATTAGATTAAGATTTAGGGGTAGTTTTGGGTTTAACCGCTTAAAAGGCTTTTAGGATAAGGTATAAGGGACTTTTGAGTTTGATTTTGTTTTATAATTTGGTTTGTCATTAATTTGTATTTTTTTTGTTGATTTAGGTTCTAGGCTATTAATCCTCATAATTGGGATTAGATAGGATAGATTTAAGAAGGATTAGACTCAAATCAATATAAGTCTTCTTGAGTCATCTAATTGGTTGTTGCAAGTTGACTTTTGTTGACCATTACTTTAATTAAATCAACTTAGGTCAACTTATGATACTTTAGGTTTTCTCTAATTTCTAGCCTAACCTTATGTTCATTTGGAGCTATAGCTTAAACTTATTTCTTTGTTGTAGCCTATTCAATAAGGTTTTAATTGGATGAAATTTTCATGAGTTACAAACATGTTTGAAGAGAGTTAATATAATCTTAGAGATATGTTACATAATTCTTCTGGATTTAATTAGATTTGTTACTAGAATTTATTATTTTTAATGCAATATTAGAAATATGCTATTATGAAGAGATTTAAATAGGTAATTTTAAGATTAGGCTTAATAAGCTTAAGAAAGTTATTAACTTAAATTAGGAATTCCCCTGGTCGATGAAGTTTAAGAAGGATTTGAACTATTTTTGTTAATGTCACTTAATAATTCCTAGGGAAAACAAAGTCTAGATACTAGTTTTACCATTTTAAAGTTAGTTATAATTTTTTTTTGTTTTTCTATATTTCAATAAAATCTTAGTTCATTAGTTAATATTCTATTATACATTTTAGATCAATTAATCTCTATAATATTAGTATTTGTAATCCTTATGGGACATTATTTGTATTCAATACACTATATTATTAAATTTGATAGGTACATTTGCCTTCCATCAATGGTGTGGATCTTCTACTTCGTAGCAGGCCTCTATGCTTCTTCTTCGATAACCTCCTCAAAATTGATGGGCTCAAGATCTGCATAAAAGTAATACAAATCTACTTTGTCAACTTCTTTTGTCTCTTCATAGATGTCTCTAAGACTTCTTATCTTGATAGGTTTTCGTGTAGATAAGGTAGATCCTTTTGAAGATGAGCTACTACTTAGTGATTGCGAAGATGGGGCATTCTGACTTATGTGCAATGTTGAGGGCGTCATTGGTTGAATGTTGGTCTAAATTGTTTCTAGCACCTTGGATTCATTATTTTGTTCCTCAAACACAACCTTCTATGCCCCCCTACATTCTAGTTTTCTTGATCATCCCATTTTCATGACTTTCCTTCCCTAAAGATTACATCTCTACTTTCAATTAATTTTTGTGACTAGATTATAGAGTTTGTAAGCTTTAGATCGTGTACCGTACCTAATAAATATGCATTTTTCACCTCAATCATCTAGCTTCCTCCTTTTTACCCTAAGAATTTGAGCATATGCAATGCATCTAAACACTCGGATATGCTCAACATTCAACTTCTGACCTGATAGGAATTAGATTCCCATAGGACCAATCATCAGAGCCCGAGCTAAGGGCTTACAAAACCTAGTTATGAGAATCCTCCATGAATAACCAAATCTTGAGGTTGCTAACTTGATTTCTACTTTTGTATCATATAATTGTTGTGCATTCCGACAGGCACACTTATCAGTTCTACAAGATGTTGAATCACCTACACTATTGAGCAAATCGGGAACATCAATGGACTTATACCCAATTACCCGCGATGATCTCAATTGACTTAAAGAACTGACTCGTTGAAGACTATTTTTATACTTGTAATTTTATTATTGAACCGGTTACTTTGTAATCATTTTGGGACATTTTTTTTTCTTGTAATTATTGAATTAGGATTGGCTACATTAGTGACATGAATGTAATTTTTTAGACATTTCAACCCTAATTGGAGCAAGTATAAATACTTGCTAACTAGGGTTTTTAGAGAGCTTTTTGAACATCTCATTTTTGAAATTTTAGCCATGTAAAGCTTGTTCTTTCACGTCTCATACTCTTATCAATTTCATCCTTAGAATTGTGGCGAGTTGACTTGAGAAGTATTGTGAGTAACATCAATTTCTTCTTAAGTTGTTTCCAATTACTTTTAGCGCGCCATATCTATTTGTAATTGGTTGTATTCTTTGTTCTTGTTTACGTGATTAGGGATCTAAATTTTTTAGATTTAGATTCAATTCCAATTTGATTGGAATTCAGTTTATCCTTGTGTGATCCTGAACATATATTACAATTGCAAGTGATCTTCATTATAGTTTGTCTTTGTAATAAGTTGAATTCATGCAATTAGGGTTCATTTGATTGTGGATTCCACGCCGTCTTGTGGAAGTAGATTTGGTGTTCTTGCAATCTCATTGTAAGGCACATCATCTTTTTGTATCAAAGTAAGTAGTTCATACAATTAGGGTTTATTTGGAAATTGTTCTTCACGACATTTTTGGGATTTGTTGAAGTGGTTCTTCAATTGGTTTCATGTGCTTGAATTTGATCATTTAGGCACATCATCTTTTTGGCATCAGAGCGTAGGTTGTGAGAAAGGATTTGTGCAATTGAGATTTTAGAATTTTAGGGTTCTTAACATTTTGATCTAAAATTGTGTATTGGAGATTGAGTTGTTTAATTGTGTTGTTAAAGAGTTGTAGTTGTTGCTTGTTGTTGTAGACATGGAGCAATTGTGATTTCCTTATCATCTTTTTGTTGCCGTGATCTTTGAAGGAAAAATAAGAAGCGTATTTCCTAGTGTTTTGTTGTGGAATTGGAAACACAATATTTTTGGGTAAAAGGAAAGTGTGATCCTTGTGTGATTTCGGAATTAAGTGTTGTTGCTTGTAAATTCTAGATTAGAACTTGTGTGGGGAAAAAGGAAATCATTTGAATTCAAATACCTTCTTTAAGTTTGAAGCAATTTATTGAGTAGCATTAAATAAGTGTTATTTGAATTTGAATTGTTTTTACCATTTGTGGAGAAGGTTGCATTTAGTGGAGTAATTTGAATTTGAATCTTGTTGCTGCCTTTTGTTTGTGGTTTGTGGTGTAAATTGTGTTGTGTAAGTAGTCAATTGGAGTTGTGCTGTAGCAAGGAAGTGTCTACTTTGAAGTGCCGTGTATGTGTTAAAGTGAAGGTGTTGCAATGTATAGTGGCGTTGTGGTGAGTTGGTTGCACCATGTATGTGGTGGTGTGAATTTGTGGATTATGTGTAGTGTAAGGTGCTACACATTAAGATTAATTGTGGGTGTGAAACTGTGGCAAGAAAAGAAAGTTACGTAGTGAAGTTTGAATTCAAAAACAAGCATTAAAGTGTGAAAGTAATTGAAAATCATTACTTAAACACTTGCTAGTTGAATTTAACAACTTAACTACTTGGAAGTGATTATTTATGTTGCATTTATTTTACTATACTTGAAGTGGCAAGAAGTATTTATTGACTTGGTTGCTTGATTAAACCGTAAAGTATAGGGTTGTATTTTTGTGCTTTTGGATTTAAACACAATCAGGTCAAGTGAAATGTTTTTGTCAACTAATGTATTGCACTAGACATTGACTTCTTTTACTACTAAGGATGATGAGCAAAGAGAAAATTTGTTCTATACTTCTTGTAAGGTATAAGGTAACCTATGTGTCATTATTGTTGATGGTGGTAGTTGTACAAATGTGGTAGCAGCATCATTTGTATCGAGACTGAAACTTGCCACTACCCCACATCCTAAGCCCTATAAATTACATTGGCTAAGTGATTAGGGAAGTTTACATGTGACCCAAGGAGCTAGGGTACCTTCCGGTATAGGGGATAAATACTGTGGTGAGATTGAATGTGACATTTTTCCTATTTGTGCATCCCATATATTGCTTAGCAAGCTATGGTTATATGATAGGAGGGTCTTACATGATGGCTTCAGGAATACATATGTATTCTAGAAAGAGGGTAAACGCATCATTCTGAATCCGATGTCACCTTCAGAGGTCTAAAAGGTTCAACAATAGATCAGTAGGCCATCGGAGATAAAAAGGGGGTCCCGCACAGGCCAATAAATCTGGAGGGAAGAAGGTATTGTTGATGGAACAAGGTGAGTTAGAGAAAGCTATGATAGAGGAGGCTCTAGTATACTTGCTAGAATTGAGATACGCCTTAGGGATAGAGGGACATCAACATCTATCCTCTACAGTATCTCAGGTATTATGAGTACAGTGATCTTTTTACTAATGATTTGCCACAGGTTTACCACCTCTAAGAGGAATAGAGCATGCCATCGACCTTGTACCAAGGTCATTTTTACTAAATTGACCAACATATCGCATGAATCTCGAGGAGGCTAAAGAATTGAAACGTCAGGTAGATGAGCTAGTTGAATGGGGATTTGTTAGAGAGAGTCTTAATTCTTATGCTGTTTTAGCCCTTCTTGTTCCTAAGAGGGGCATTACTTAGAGAATGTGAATTGATAGCAAGGCTATCAACAAAATTATCATTAAATACAGATATCCTATTCCTAGACTTGATGATATGTTGGATGAGTTATATGGTGCACAAGTATTCTCCAAGGTAGATCTTAAAAGTGGATATCATCAAATTCAGATGAGAGAGGGAGATGAATGGAAAACCACTTTTAAAACATGCCATGGACTATATGAATGGATGGTTATGCCATTTGGTTTGAGTAATGCTCCTAGTACATTTATGAGATTGATGAATCATATAATAAAATGAGATTCCAGGTAAATTTGTTGTTGTTTATTTTGATGATATTCTGATATACAACAAAAGCCTAGAAAATCATATGGAGCATCTTCAGGCAGTGTTTTCGGTTTTGAGGGTATAGCAGTTGTTTGCAAATCTCTAGAAGTGTTCCTTTTATCAAACTGAGGTAACATTTTTGGGTTTTATTGTACTGGCTTAGGTGTTAAAGTGGATGAGGAGAAAGTTAGGGCAATTAAAGAATGGCCAACACCAACCTCAGTTATGGAGGTAAGGAGTTTTCATGGACTAACATCTTTTTATAGGTGCTTTGTCCATAATTTTAGTAGCATTATCAGTCTACTGACAGAACTGACTAAGAAAAATGTTCCTTTCATTTGGGTTGAAAAGGCCTAAAAGAGTTTTGAAGAGGAAAAGTAAAAACTTACTTATTCTCCAATATTGGCTTTACTTGATTTTGACAAGGTTTTTGAGTTAGAATGTGATGCTTTTGGAATAGGGATTGGTGCTGTATTGATGTAGGAAAAGAGGCCTATAGCTTACTTTAGTGAAACGTTGAGTGGTGCGACTTTAAACTATGCCATCTATGATAAGAAATTTTATTCCTTAGTAAGAGCTTTGACGACATGGCAGCAATATCTACTTCCAAGAGAATTCATCATCTATACAAATCATGAGTCACTGAAGCACTTTAGAGGTCGGTAGAACCTGTCTAAACGCTAAGCCAAGTGGGTGGAGTTTTTGGAAAGTTTTGCATTTATGATAAATTACATTAAGAGTAATCAAAATATGGTTGACGATGCTTTGTCACACAAGTATGTACTTATCACTTCTCTTCAATCGAAACTGCTGGGTTTTGAATTATTGAAGGAACAATATGTGCATGATGATGAGTTTAGAGCAGTTATTGAGAAATGTTCTAAGGGTAAGATGTATGAGGGGTATTGCATGATTGAAGGGTTTTTATATAAAGCTGGGAAATTGTGTATACCTTATGGGTCTGTGAGGGAGTTATTAGTGAGGGAAGCACATGCAAGTGGATTGTTTAGGCATTTTGGCGAAAAGAGAACCTTAGCTATGTTGAAAGAGAATTTTTATTGGAGTAGTAAGGTAAAGGATGTTTATAGGGTGTTAAAAAGGTGTGGAGTTTGCAAGAGGGCAAAAGGAAAGAAAGGCATATAGGGTGAATATATGCCTTTACCTATACCTACCAAACCCTGGACTGATATCAGTATGGATTTTGTGTTGGGACTGCCTAGGACACAAAGGGGAAAGGATTCTATCATGGTGGTTGTTGACATATTCAGCAAAATGTCCCATTTTATGCCCTATCACAAAATAGATGACACCCTTTTTATTGCTAACCTTTTTGTGCAGGAAATTGTCAAATTGCATGGTGTTCCACATAGTATAGTGTTTGACAGAGACGCTAAATTTCTTAGTTTCTTCTAGAAGACGCTATGGAGAAGACTTGGTACTAAACTTATGTATAGTACCTCCTACCATCCACAAACTGACAACTAGACCAAGGTTGTTAACCTTACTCTTGGCAACTTACTCAAAGCAATGGTTGGCAGGAATCTTACTGATTGGGACTTGTGTCTTCCTATTGTTGAGTTCGCTTACAATAGGTCTACTCATAGTTCAACCAGTAAGTCTCCCTTTGAAGTTGTATATGGCTATAATCCTACTATTCCATTAGATTTTATAGTAGGACTAGTAACAAAGGAAGAGAGTCCTAGTGGAGTGGAGTGAGCTAGGGAGGTCCAGCAGCTTCATGAGAAAACAGCTGAATGCCTTCAAATGATTCAGGAGCAGCAGCAACTTCAAGGAAACAGGTACAAGAAAACCAACATTTCTAATCTAGGTGACTTAATCTGGATTAACCTTAGTAGGGATAGGTTTCCACATAAGAAGTCATAGAAGCTATCTCTTAGATCAGACGGACCGTTCTGAGTTGTCAAATGCATCAACAACAACTCCTACCGGATAGAGCCACTAGAAGAGTATGGTGTATCAACAACCTTTAATGTTGCAAATTTATCACCATATTCACTAGACGACATTCATGAAGACCTATCAGATTTGAGGGCAAATCTTCCTAAGGCTTGAGGAGATGATAGGAATTAGATCCCTATAGGACCAATCACCAGAGCCCGAGCTAAGGGCTTACAAAACCTAGTGATAAGAATCCTCCATAAACAACCAAATCCTAAGGATGCTAACTTGATTTCTAGTTTTGTATCATATAATTGTTGTGCATTCCGAAGGGTACACTTATCAGTTCTATAGGATGCCGAATCACTTACACTATTGAGAAAATTGGGAACATCATCAAACTCACACCCAATGACTCGTGATGATCTCAATTGACTTGAAGAACCGACTCTTTGAAGACTATTTTTGTACTTGTAATTTTATTATTGAACTGGTTACTTTGTAATCATTTTGGGATGTTTTTATTTTCTTATAATTATTGAATTAGGATTGGCCACATTAGTGGCATAGATGTAATTTTTTAGACATTTCAACCTTAATTGGAGCAAGTATAAATACTTGCTAACTAGGGTTTTTAGGGAGCTTTTTGAACATCTCATTTTTGAAAATTTTGGCCGTGTAAAGCTTATTCTTTCACGTCTCATACTCTTATCAATTTCATCCTTAGAATTGTGGCAAGTTAACTTAAGAAGTATTGTGAGTAACATTAATTTCTTCTTAGGTTGTTTCCAATTACTTTTAGTGGGTCATATCTATTTGTAATTGGTTGTATTCTTTGTTCTTGTTCACGTGATTAGGGATCTAAATTTTTCAGATTTGGATTCAATTCCAATTTGATTGGAATTTGGTTCATCCTTATACGATCCTTAACGTATATTACAATTGCAAGTGATCTTCATTATAGTTTGTCTTTGTAGTCATTTGAATTCATGCAATTAGGGTTCATTTGATTAAGGATTTCACGCCATCTTGTGGAAGTAGATTTGGTGTTCTTGTAATCTCATTGTAAGGCACATCATCTTTTTAGTATTAGAGCAAGTTGTTCATATAATTAAGGTTCATTTGGAAATTGTTCTTTATGCCATTTTTGGGATTTGTTGAAGTGGTTCTTCAATTGGTTTCATCTGCTTGAATTTGATCATTTAGGCACATCATTACCACTCCATGCTTCTTGGGGTGTCATATTCTTCACACTCTTCGTAGGGCATTTATTTAGAATTTAACTTGTCCATGCAGCAACTTTTGCCCATAATTGCTTTGGCAATTCTCTCTCTTTCAATATGCTCCATGTCATATCTAAAATTATTCAATTCTTCCTTTTTGCAATGCCATTTTGTTAAGGAGTAGAGGTAGCTATAATTGATGTATCCCTTCATTTCTATAGAAATTTTAAACATGTTTGAGGTGTATTCACCACCTCGATCAGATTCGAGTGTTTTCAACTAATGTCAACTTTCTAACTCCACTTGTCCCTTGAATTGTGTAAAAGTAGAAAATGTTGTTGATTTTTCTTTCAACATATGCACCCATAATTTTTTGCTATAATCATTAATAAAGGTAATAAAGTAATGATTACCTCTAAGAGATATTGGTTCCTGTAGCTTACATACATCCATATGAACCAACTCCAATGGTTCTCTTGCTCTCCACGATGCACCCTTGTAAAATGAAAGTCTCACTTGCTTCCTAAGTGCACATATCTCACATACATGTTTCAGAACTTCAATGTTCGATAACCCTTTAACCATATTTTTCATTTGCAAAAGCTTTATGCCATTAAAATTTAGATGCCTAAAGCACATGTGCCACTTCCATGACTCATTTTCAACGGCTCCATAGAAACACTTATGTATTTCAATGTTAAGATGTAGCAGAAACATGAGATTCTTCGCCATTCTTACTTGCACAGTAAGTCTACCATTATTGTCTATGAGATGTAAACAATTACCCTCCATATGCACAACATACAAGAAGTTACCCAAGACTTAGTATGTTACTTTTCATTTCTAGTACATAATAGACATTAGGGATGAACTCCTCTTTCCTGTTCTTAAGAAATTTTCTTATTTTTCCTTTTCCTGCCACCTATAGCTTGGATGAATCTCCTAAACTAACATTCCCCTGGATATTTTCATCAAGATCTACGAAAAATTCCTTTTTACCACACATGTGATTACTTGCTTTAGAATTAAAGAACCACATGTTTTGTTGATCACCAACTTCTTCATGCGTTAGTAGTAATGTAGGGTCATCTTCACTACTTTTTGATGATTCTACAAAATTCAAATGGTTTCCTTGCTGTAGCACTCAAATGCATAATTCCCATACTTTTGGCAATTAAAGCATTGAAAGTCTTTCACTTTTCCATGTTCATTAGAGGTCTTTCCTTCTCCACCAGATCCTCTATTATGACCATAGTTCCTCTAGTTATTCTAGCTATGAGTTTAATTATTACCACAACCTTTACCATGTCCATGGCTATTACCTCTTTGCTATCAACCTCTTTGCTCATTAAGAATTAATGCCAATTCAAGTGCTTGCTTTACTATTGTAAAACCACCATTCTTTTAAATACGTTGTTCGTACACTTGAAGCGATCTGAGTGGCTCATTAGTTGTAAGCTTTTCTATATCCTTTGGTTCCTTGATGGCTATAACCACATGATTAAATTTATGATTAAGTGATCAAAGTAATTTTTCAACAACTTTAATATCTTCAATCTGCTCTTCGTTTTTCTTTTGTTAGTTGACATTAATGAGTAACCATGTAAAGTAATCAAATATTGACTCATCATACGTCATTTAGGTTGCCTCAAATTCACCTCTCAGTAATTGCAGATGAATATGTCTCACACATTCAACACCTTTGAATATCGTTGTAAGTGTGTTTGATGTGCTTAAAAGGCCCAAAGCACATACAATCAACAAATAGTAGCAATTCCAATCAACAACCACTCCATAAGAAGGGTAAAACCTTAATTCCTTATGAATCTGGATGGTAAAACCGAGTAAGATGTGACACTAAATGGAGATATGCTTAAATGATTTAAGCACATAACATAATCCAATAAAACTAACTCTACAAGAGATGTGAACACAATAACAATCAACATCATTTGGCTTGATCAACTCCTTCACAAATTAGTCTTAATTTACAAAGATGGAAACAAAAACAATATATGGAACAACTAATTGCAAGATTATCAATGATGAATAAAGGAAATGAACTAAGATTCCAATTCAAATTGAAAAAGTTTCAAATTTGAAAATAGAACCTTAAATTCACATAAACCAAAGGAAACAACAAATAGCACCTAGATATAACTCACTAAGTATAATTTGTAAACAACAAGAAATGATTGATATTACTCATAATCACTTTCAAGTTAGTTCTCACCACAATTTCAATGATGAAATTGATAAGAGATTAATGACAATGCAAGGGAACTCCTCAGAGCCACAAGAAGGTGTTTTTTTGAAAATTATCAAAAGTCCCTCAAAACCCTACTTAAGCAAGTATTTATACTTGCTCCCTTTAGGGTTAAAAAGTCCTCAAAATTACAACTATGCCACTTTAGGGTGGCCAGTCCTAAAAATACAATTACAAGCAAATGAAAGTGTCCCAAAAGCTTACACATAAATAATCCAAGTAAATGAAAAATATATAAAAATTAGTCTTCAAGATGTCGGGTCTTTAAAGTCTTTTGATTTTAGTTTTAATGAGGTTCTCGACTCACTCAAAAGTGGAGGTGATTTGGCAATCTATAGGATTGATAAATGAACATGTTGGAATACATAACAATTAAATAGTAAGAATGAAGAAATTAAGTTATCTTCCTCAGGATTAGGTTGCTCATGAAGGATTCTCAAAACCAAGTTATGTAAGCCCTTAGCTCGGGCCTAAGTGATAGGTCTTATGAGAATCTGATTCCTATCATCTCCTCGGGCCTCAAGAAGATTTGCCCTCAAATCCGATAGGTCTTCATGCATGTCGTTTGGAAAATATGGTGATAGATCTACAACATTAAAGGTTGCTGATATACCATACTCTCTTGGTAACTATATCCGGTAGGCATTATTGTTGATGTGCTTTAAAACTCT
Organism: Laguncularia racemosa; assembly: GCA_037954665.1. Taxonomy (NCBI): domain Eukaryota; kingdom Viridiplantae; phylum Streptophyta; class Magnoliopsida; order Myrtales; family Combretaceae; genus Laguncularia; species Laguncularia racemosa. The sequence continues at coordinate 1,323,285 of JBBMOL010000096.1, read as the reverse complement.
AAATGGTTCGTCTGATCTGGGAGACAACTTCTATGACTTCTTATGTGGAAACCTATCTTTACTAAGATTAATCCAAACTAAGTCTCCAGGATTATAAATGTGATTTTCTTGTATCTGTTTCCTTGAATTTTTTGTTGTTCCTAGGTCTTCTGAAGGCTTTCAATTGTTTTGTCATGAATTTGCTAGATCTACCTAGCTCGCTCAACTCCACTAAGACTCTCTTCCTTTATTGTTGGTCCTGCTATAAAATCTAGTGGAATATAAGGATTATAGCCATACACAACTTCAAAGGGAAACTTATTGGTTGAACTATGAGTAGACCTATTGTAAGCGAACTCAACAATAGGAAGACATAAGTCCCAATCAGTAAGATTCTTGCCAACTGTTGCTTTGAGAAAGTTGCCAAGCATACGGTTGATAACCTCTATCTAGTTGTCTGTCGGTGGATGGCAAGAGGTACTAAACATAAGCTTAATACTTAGTCTTCTCCATTGTGTCTTCCAAAAGAAACTAAGAAACTTAGTGTCTCTATTTGACACTATACTGTGTGGAACTCTATGCAATTGAACAATTTCCTGCACAAAAATGTTAGTAATCAAAAGGGCATCATCTGTTTTGTAACAGGGTACAAAATGAGACATTTTGTTGAATTTGTCAACAACTACCATGATAGAATCTGTCCCTTTTTGTGTCTTAGGAAACCCTAACACAAAATCCATACTAATATCAGTCCAAGGTTTAACAGGTATAGGTAAAGGCATATATTCACTCTGTATGCTTTTCTTTCCTTTAGCTCTCTTGCAAACGCCACACCTTTCTAACACCCTATGGATATCCTTTGTCATACCCTTTCAATAGAAATTCTCTTTCTAGTGAGAAATTTTCCAACACCGCCTATACCTTCAAAACTAGATTTGGCTAATGATCCAAATTGCTTATATTTTTACTTCATATCTTTTTATCTAATAAATATTTGAGAAATAATCTTACAGGTACAATAATAATTCTCCATGGGATGCCAATATGTCCTACACTAGTTGATGGCCACGGGACATCTTTAGATTTACAATAAAAGACCTGCTGCAATTGTTTGCATTTCGAAGCATTGGCTCATGAAGATTTATGATATTTTTTGTACTTTGTAATTGTTCTATAGACTATTTTATGTTGTATTTTCTTTTAGGAAACTTTCATTTTGATTGTAATTTCCATTTAGGATCGGCCACCTTAAAAGTGGCATAGTTGTAATTTTGTGAGTTTTCTAACCCTAAAGGGAGCAAGTATAAATACTTGCTTATAGTAGGGTTTGTGGGGGCCATATTTTTCAGATTTGAACATCACATTTTCGTGAGAGAGCTTAAGGTTTCCCTAGTTCAATTTCCTCTTATTAATTTCAATCCCAAGAGTTGAGATTGTGGCGAGTGCAACAATTGAAATTGTGAGTCTTATCAATTTCTAATTGTTGTGTTTTCTTTTTCTTCTCTAGTGTGTAATATCTAGGGTTGGATTAGAACATTTCTTGGTCATATTTGAATTCGTATCAATTCGAAATAGTGTGTTTATTTTGAGTAATTATTATACTTGTGATTTACCATCAATAATTGTTTGTCATTTTGAACCGTGAATTGGAAATTGTGGGAAGGGAGGTTTTCGGAATTGGTTCTTGTTCATCTTGGTGTATTTCACGTGGAATTCATTTGTGATCATTGTATATTGAAGAAATTATCTTTGTGGAATTGTAATTGCAACAATTAAGCATTCGGAACTTATTGCATTTTCACCATAGATTCACGCAATTTCCTAGCTTGTTGAACCGGATTTGATCTTATGAATTGAAGTTGTTTCTTTAATTCATTTGCATGTGCTTAATCTTGGTTTTGAGCACATCACTTTCAATATGGCTAGGGTTCTCTTCTCACCAAAGTGCCCGAACAATCGTCCTGCATGTGCTTCCCTTACTAATAGTTCCTTCACAGATCTAAAAGGTATACATAACTTCCCAGATTTATATAGAGACCCCTCAATCATGTAATAACCCTCATACATCTTACCCCTAGAACACTTTTCCATAACAACTCTTAATTTATCATCACGCACATATTGTTCCTTTAACAATTCAAAACCTAGTAGTTTTGACTAAAGAGAAGTGATAAATACATACTTGTGTGACAAAGCGTTAGCAACAATATTTTAGTTACCTTTTTTGTACTTTATCACATATGCAAAACCCTCCAAAAACTCCACCCACTTGGCTTGTCGCTTAGATAGATTTTGCTAGCCTCTGAAATGCTTCAGTAACTTATGATCTATATAAGTAATAAACTCTCTCAGGAGAAGATAATGCTGCCACGTCGTTAGAGCCCTCACTAAGGAATAAAATTCCTTATCATAAATAGAATAGTTCAAAGTTGCACCACTCAACTTTTCACTAAAATATGCTATGGGTCTCTTTTCTTGCATTAATATAGCACCAATCCCTATCCTAGAAGCATCACATTCTAGCTTAAAAACTTTGTCAAAATTAGGTAAAGTCAATAATGGAGCACAAGTGAGTTTTTCTTTTACCTCTTCAAAACTCCTCTAGGCGCTTTCACTCTAGACGAAAGGAACATGTTTCTTAGTCAGTTCTGTGAGAGGATTGATGATACTACTGAAATTATGGACAAAGCGCTTATAAAAGGATGCTAGTCCATGGAAACTCTTTACCTCAATAAATGAGGTGGGTGTTGGCCATTCCCTTATTGCCTCCACTTTCTCCTCATCCACCCTAACATCAGAACCAAATACAACAAAACCCAAAAATGTTACCTCAGTTTGGTAAAAGGAACACTTCTGGAGATTTGCAAATTGCTGTTGTGCCCTCAACACTAAAAATATTGCTTGAAGATGCTCCACATGATGTTCTAAGTCTTTGCTGTATCTCAGAATATCATCAAAATAAACAACAAATTTACCTAGAAACTCCTTCAATACATGATTCATCAATCTCATAAATGTAGTAGGAGCATTACTCAAACCAAATGGCATAACTAAGCACCCATGTAGCCCATGGAGTGTTTTAAAAACAGTTTTCCATTCATCTCCCTCTCTCATCCAAATTTGACAATACCCGCTTTTAAGATCCACTTTGGAGAAAACTTGTAAACCATGCAACTCATCCAACATATCATCAAGTTTAGGAATGGGATACCTGCATTTGATGTGATTTTGTTGATGGCTCTACTATCGATATACATTCTCTAAGTACCATCCTTCTTAAGAACAAGAAGGGCGGGAATAGCACATGGACTAAGACTCTCCCTAACAAATCCTCATTTAACCAACTCATCCACCTAGTGTTTCAATTCTCTAGCCTCCTCGAGATTCATGTGGTATGCTGGTCGATTTGGTAATACTGACCCTAGCATAAGATCAATGGCATGCTCTATCCCTCTCAAAGGTGGTAAACATACTGGCAAATCATTAGGAAAAATATTAGTGTACTCATTTAATACCTGAGATACTGCTAAGGGTAGAGACTAATGTTCCTGCACCCTTAGGGCACATCTCAACTATAGCAACTATACTGGAGTTTCTTCTATCATAATTCTTTCTAACTCACCCTATCCCATCAATAATACCTTCTTTTCCCCATAATTATTAAGCTACACTAGAACCCTTTTTACCTTAGATGGCCTACTGATCTGTTGTTGAACCCTTTGAACCTCTAAAGGCAACATTGGATTCAGAATAATGCGTTTGCCTTCCTTTTAGAATACATAAGTATTCCTAAAGCTATCATGTAAGACCCTCATATAACCAAGGCTTTCCAAGCAATATATGTGATGCACACATAGGTAAAATATCACACTCAATTTCATCACAATATTTATCCCCTACGCTGAATGGTACCCTCGCTCTTTAGGTCACATGCAAACTCCCCTAATCACTAAGCCAATGCAATTTATATAATTTAAGATGTGGAGTAGTGGCAAGTTTTAGTTTCGATATTAACAATGCTACTACTACATTGGTACAACTACCACCATCAACTATAAGAACACATAAATTCCCTTGTACCCTATAAGAAGTATGGAACAAATTTTCCCTTTGTTCATCATCCTTAGTAGTAAAAGTAATCAATGTCCGGCGCAATACATTAGTATCATGAAACATTTCAGTAGACATGATTGTGTTCAAACCCAACAACACAATAATTATCCTTACACTTCCACGGTTTAAGTACATAACCAAGCCACAAATGAAGTACACTCAACTACTTTCAAGTAGATAGAATTAAATTCAATTACAAGTGTTTAAGTAATTAGTTTAATTACTTTCATACTTTAATGACTTGTTTGAATTTCAAATTCTACTACTCACTTTCCTTTTTCTTGCCTTGGCTTCTCACCACTTAAATACACAATTAGCAGTAATAAACACATACACAACACACAATATACAGTCACACAACTTCCTTTCTTGCTCACAGTTCACAATGTTTCACGCCACTAGCAATAATGATCTCGACAACACATACAATAACCAACACCAAATGTACACACCCTTCACTAAGTTTATAAAAATACAACACTACATACAATCTTCCCTAAGCCACGGTTCACTTCCCACTTCCACAAACTACAACAAAAATCGTAACTTCAATACAAAATAAGGCAGCTTACTTTCAAATTCAAAAAGGAGTTCAATAAGTGCAAAATTCCATAAATGGTAAGAAGCTATTTCAAATTCAAATGACACACAATTAAAAAATGACTTAATGTGTGTTTTGAAATTTTAAGTTAGCTTCTTAATTCACACTTCAATTCTAAATTTAAATCTAAAATCACAAGTGTTACTCCTCCAATTTTTTTTTGAAAATGCACACAACACAAATCCACTTCAACAATTGAACACTACTCTTACCCCTTCATGATTTACTTCCCATGCACTACACGTTCACAGCTACAATCATGGAATCCAAGAGTGTTCAAATTTCCAAGTGAAAATCACGCCACTTCAAGTAACAACATCGACAATTCAATTTTTACCCTCAACTTCTGAATCAAGATGTAAGATTAAGAACCCTAAATTTCCGAAATCAATAATTAAATAACCCTTCTCATAACCACTTCACCAAACAAAAAATTCAACTCCTTAATAACACAATTAAGCAACTCAATCCTCCACACACATACAATTTTGGATCAAAAGAAATGAAGAGCCCTAATTGATAGTGAAGATCACAAAAATTCCCTTCTCTTAACCTACGCTTTGATATTAAATGATGATGTGCTCAAAAGGCCTAAAGCACATACAATCAACAAATAGTAGCAATTCCAATCAACAACCACTCCATGAGAAGGGTAAACCCCTAATTCCTTATGAATCCGGATGGTAAAACTGAGTAAGATGTGACACCAAATGGAGATATGCTTAAATGATTCAATCACATAACATAATCCAATAAAACTAACTCCACAAGAGGCGTGAACACAATAAAAATCAACAACATTTGGCTTGATCAACACTTTCACAAATTAGTCTTAATTTACAAAGATGGAAACCAAAAGGATATATGGAACAACCAATTGAAGATTATCAATGATGAATAAAGGAAATGAACTAAGATTCCAATTAAATTGAAAAAGTTTCTAATATGAAAATAGAACCCTAAATTCATGTGAACCAAAGGAAACAATAAATAGCACCTAGATATGAGTCACTAATTACAATTTGTAAACAACAAGAAATAATTGATATTACTCACAATCACTTTCAAGTTGGTTCTCGCCACAATTTCAATGATGAGATTGATAAGAGATCAATGGCAATGCAAGGGAACTCCTCAGGGCCACAAGAAGGTGTTTTTTTTTTTTTAATTATCAAAAGTCCCTCAAAATCCTACTTAAGCAAGTATTTATACTTGCTCCTTTTAGGGTTAAAAAGTTCTCAAAATTACAACTATGCCACTTTAGGGTGACCGGTCCTAAAAACACAATTACAAGCAAATGAAAGTGTCCCAAAAGCTTACACATAAATAATCTAAGTAAATGAAATATATATAAAAATTAGTCTTTATGATGCCGAGTCTTCAAAGTCTTTTGAATTGAGTCTTGATGAGGTTCCCAACTCACTCAAAAGTGGAGGTCATTTGGCAATCTGTAGGACTGATAAATGAACCTGTTGGAATGCATAACAATTATATGGTAAGAATGAAGAAATTAAGTTATCTTCCTCAATATTAGGTTGCTTATGAAGGATTCTCAAAACCAAGTTGTGTAAGCCCTTAGCTTAGGCCCTGGTGATAGGTCCTGTGGGAATCTGATTCCTATCAGTGTCTTAGGCTTATTTACTTTTGGTTACATGTGAAATTTTTACAAATGTTTCTCAAACTAGTCTAGCGTATAGCAAAAATAATGCCTTTTTATCTTTTTTTTTTCTATAGCTCTTTTAAATTATCCTTCTTCTCTGTCAAAAGGGTAGCCTTTTATTCTTCAGTGGGTTCTTCAAATCCTTCATCTGTGATTTACCATAAATCTTGTGATCCAACATGTGTTTTCATTTGGATACACCAATCTTCATATTGGTGTAAACCCTAGAAAATTTTAAATCAAGAATTAGTATGAAGGAAAAATCACAAGAGATACATTAGAAAAATGAATACGAAAAACTAATTGCGAAATAGGAGTCGTCTAGTGATATGAGAACCAACTAAAGTATCTGAAGGCAAAGGAAGTTGAAACCTAACCAAACCCCGCTGATAGAACATTGCTTTAGAAAAACTAAACTTAAATTTGGACATTCAAAAAGCCCAAATTCAATTCCTATAACCAAACCCTACCGATAGAACATCGCCTTAGGAAAACTAAACTTGAATTTGGACATTCAAAAAGCCTAAATTCATTTCCTAAAATTTTAGGACCAACCGTTAACATTAGGATTTCCATCCAACTTAAGAAAAACTAACATTGAGCTTAGAAAAACCTGAGATTCAATTCAAACGAGATTGAAATTTAGACAATAATAAATTACTCTATAATTAACTTGAGAATACTTAAAATTTAATTAAATCCAACTCTACTAAATAATCAAATTGGGGAAAAAAAATTAGAAAACATAACCCCTAACATCCTCACTGGTGGTATTGGAATTAAGAAGGATATGCCAACATTTAACCCATCAAATGACCATATTTAAGGCTCAAATTAAATCTAAAATTTCCCCTACATAAGCCTTATTTAAGGCTTATTTATCAATATAAAAAAAAACAAAACAAAACAAAAAAGAAAATCATAAAGACATGAAGATAGCCCTTAAATTAAGGCAAAGTTACCATTCATCAAATGAGTTTACATATCCCATATGAAACTAAAAAAAATAAAAAATAAAGGGGGTAATGTCCAATCAAGGACCTACAACCGATCCTACTATGGAATTGACATCTAAACCAGCTAAGTTTGTCTCTATCTTGTAATCAATCTTTACAAGTTCTGCTAGAATCCCCTTACGATTCTCTATTAAGTATTGGCAATCTAATACTTTCCTTGCTTTAATCGTGGTAGGCTCTATGCTACCAACTTTGAATTTCAAGGCTCGTGCTCCTTCAATGCTATCAATGATGAGTTTTAGTTCCTTTTCCAATAATGAACTCTAGTGTCTATTTAGAAGAGACATAGTTTGCCCAAGCATAGATACCATAGTGGTATTTAATTTAGAACCTTAGCAAATTGCTTTAGACTAGAACTCCCCCTCTAATTTATACAAGCACTCTAGTGAAGGTAGGAACTGTTAATGAATCATGAACCCGTAAATGGAGCCATTTGCAATACACTTGAGGAGCCCTCTTCAATTTGTCTTAGCACTTTAATAACTGGGGTAGGGATGATGCTAGGAAGAGTCACAAGTGAAGTGACCTCACTACAAAGAGTAGGCGTATCATGAGACATACCAATTTCGATTGAAGTTTTATTTAGTGTCCCATATGTCTTATTATCAAAGAGTCCTGCCTCTTTCAAGACATTCACATAGGCCTGAATGTCATGTTCATCAAAGTGTCCAATTTCATCATTATCAATTTCATTTATGTGAATGGTAGCATTCGACTTGACGTTTTTACTTAGTAAGGGCTCAATTTGCTTATCACTAACATTCAAAGGAGTACTTCTACCACTATCGATGTTGTGCTCAGGAGTATCCTCCAAATAAACCATTTTATTATCTTTGTCTTCATTTATAACATCAATGATAATAGGATGATCCCTAATTCAAAGTTCCTTCCTAACACCGTATCAACTAGGGAATGGTGCAATACTAGGAGGAGTCGATTTCAAAGGGCTAATAGGGGCATTGACAGTAATGTGATCTCTCTTATCCTACAATAAAAAGGAAGGAACATGAGTGCATAGTAACAATTGAAAGTTAAAGAAATAAAAAAAGTGTAAATAATGGTAATACCTCTTGAACACACGAGCGCTTTACTTGTCTCATAATTAACGAAGGAGGAGTAGGATGACTACTCGATGCCTTATTCTTTGCATTAGCAGACGACTTTACCTTTTCACTTAGAAGACAAAATTAAAAGTCATATTTAAAGATAGGTTCCTGAAGTGCCTCAATCGACATTTCTACGTACTTTTTAAAATTATTTAAGCAATTAGTCCAGTATGTTAACCACCTGACAGAGGCAAGTCCAAAACGCGATGAAGATGGAAAATATAATTGCCTCATTTTTTGACAAATGTCTCTAAAATCGATAGGATTAAGTGATTGGCAACACGCATTAAAATCCTCCTTTATGTGGATGGTCGGAGGAACTCCTTCATCGAATCTAAACTATCGGGCTACTCTATGAGGTGAGTATAGCATGACTCTACACTTCAAAAAACAGCCAGAGGAGTCTCTCGAATCATGAAGAGAAGGAAGACCTCTAAGCAAGAACCATAAGATAAACCCCACTTCACTAGCACTAAGTCTCTTGTGAGCCCTAAGAAGGTTCACTATATCCTTCAATCCTTTAGGATAAAACTTTGGGAACCATAAATAACTAGCTAATCTGCTTGTGTAAGGCTAGAAATTCACCTCCCTCATGTCTTCTATCACATGGAATAGCGAACCTAAAGGCTTTCTATCAATCCATGCAAAGGTTTGGGGCTCGACATGATTGGGTTTATTTAGAGGTGAACTAAAGTGTCTTCTAAACCGTTTAGCAAAAAACACTTGTAAAAACATCACATCGACATGTGACAGTATGGTGTAACACCCCTTTGATCGAACTGAAGCCTAGGAGCCAAGGTAAAATAATCCTAAAGTAAAATTTGTGCCGCGCTCCATATGAAAGGCCAAATGAAAGAACCGACAACTGACACCATTGATTGGACCACTAGGAAATATACATAGGGATAGCCGGCATGCTAAGAAAGCTTCGAGCTCATACCTAAGAACAACAAAAATGATACACAAGTTAATTAAATTAAATCTTACATAATAAAAGAGGGAGCCATGACGTGTAAGATTAGGAAAGCTTACCTATATCAATTATTTGAATCATCTTAATTCTTTTGCTCGAAAAAGTATTTGATCCATGCAGAGAAGGTAAATTTCTTGCGACTATCAATAGCCACTACCATCGCTGCTTCTAAGGTTGATATGGCCGCTTCATCTTCTTTGGTGACATCAGTGGTGATAAGGTATGTTAGCCCAAAGTCACGAAAGTGAAGAAGTGTGCACATGTTTTCTAATGTAGGAGTGATCTCACCCCAAAAGGTCATAAAAGTGTATGTCTGCATGCTCCAACAAGTTATGATACTTCGCCAAAAATCCGTTTTATTTGGTTGAGGAAACCCAAAACGGGAGGAAATCAATATAGGGTAGTATTTTGCAGACTCTAGAGTGTCCGTATATCTTGGATTGCCTATGATGTGATTAACCCAAGGGTACCAGCTTGACATAGCTTGCTTATGAATAAAAAATGAGTATTTGATAGGGGAAGTTCCCCCCTTTCGTTCTCAAGGCGTAGTATAGAACTCCCCTCTATATTCTCTCTATCTTCGACCTTAGGTTCCCGTCTTATGAAATGCCACGAGCTATCAACTGGTGCTCTTATGTGTCTCTTTTGCCTATGCAAGTTCAAAAGAAAACATCTTTAATTATCGGGTCAATCCATTCATTCTAATAGGAAAGGCACCATTGGTATGCGACCATTGGAATATGCCACTATCTCTTTACCCCCATCACTAATCCCACCATGTGACTTAATCTTTCTAGTATCTTTACCCATTGCAAGTGGTAGTAACGATTGAATCTAATCACTACCACTTAGGGAGGGAGGAGAGAAGAGTGTTGAAAGTCTTATGATGGCCTCACTGCCTAAAAAGACAAATGAAGACAAATTAGCCTTACGATGGAAAAGAAGGGATGCTAAAAAGGAAACGTTAAAATTAATCAAATTTCATAAAAATATACATATACTTCAAGGTCATGTAAAATATACGAAATCAGGAAATACAAATGAGAGATAGTCTAGGTGTAAGAGTATGAATATAATTTTAAATCATGTAGATGAAAAGACCCATTACGTTTTGATCAAAATTTAGTAAATTCCCTAATGGTATCCATTTGCACATCGAATTACGAAAACATCCCCTTCAATGCCTTCTAATAAGATATATTTTTTTTAAGCTACATAGCTCACAACTCACATAATGCATTTCTGCGAGTTGTTAGCACTAAAAGCTCAAATTCTCTAGCTTCACAATTCTTATTCCTTTTCTCAATGTATTGAATGAGAGTTAGCAAACAAAGGCATATGCAACACATGAACTATAGGCCTAATTTAAACTACCAAATAGTACAAATATTAGTGGGTTGAAATGATGCTATCATGAGGGGATTGTGAGTTTTCCTCACAAATCAAGTTCTATTGTCCCTCTACATTTTGCCCTAAAAACTGCAAGGGTAGGGTCAACAAGCTTGGCATAATATGCCATATGCCATATCATGCATAAGGACTACAAATTGGCCACTAATGACATAGTTCTATTGAGTACTTGTCACATGAAGGCATCTCTCACTATGGACCAACTCATAGGCCTCGTATAGAGCATCCATGGTCATAATTTCTTCATTTGGTGCACAATGGTTTATATCCAATAGTACTAGACATGAAAATAGCAATATGATGCCCTATTGCAATCAAATCTTTGCTTTCATATGCCTGCATCTATTACAGATTTCTTCTCATCCAATACTAGAAATTTTTAAAATGATGTACTCGCTTTATGATTCATGTACTTAATGTAATTAGTATACAAATTGATAGATAACCTATGACCTAACACCTTGTTGAACAATCGACATAAAAACAAAGGAAATCTCTGTAAGATGATTCTACATGTTTGCGTGGCCCACAATGTTGGACATAAGTCAGTATTGTCTTCCACATCGTCCTAACTTCAAATGCACATCATGTTATATCTCATTGTACTAGACAATGAAGAGGGCAATGCTTGCCTTATTGCTACTTCATTATATAATTCCGTCTCATTGCATCTTCTCAGACATCCAACATCCACCATCAGCACTCACATAAACAATCTGGAAAATGTTAAATTTCCTACAAAACACCTTTCCATGAGCAATCAAGATACGTTTACTAACAAGTATATTAAGGAACACTAGACTCATTCTGCTACCTCGGTATTAGAACAAATAATTGCAGCTTTCCTAGCTGACATAGCTTTGTCTTCTTTTTTTTTAACAAAAATAATCTTTCAGCATTTGCTAAGAAGGAATGAAAAAGTAGCTCGAACCAATTTTATGATCGAGTTAGGTCGAATAGGGATAAATTAAGTGGGTCAACCTAGGTCTAACAACACTACTTATTGCATGCTCACTTAGGCAAAATGACTATTATGATCCCTTTTTATTTTATAAAATTGCCATTACAGTGTTTAGTTCACCAAATAGTAATTCTTAATAAATTGCTATTACCTAAAATAATAAATAGAAATTCATATTCCTAATCCTATCTATAACTGTCTTATTATTGTGAACTTGTATAGTTTATATTAGTTATAAAATGTGAAGAAGGGTAGGAATTTTAGAAGTATAATAAACAATTTCTTTTTCTATTTCTACCTTATTCATTGTTTATTTTTGTATCAACTAAATAAACTAATAGACTTATAATAGTTATTACATATCTATTCAAGTTAAATTGCAATTTAATCCCCCATTATTCCTTTTGGTGAATTGAATGGGCTGTTAGGGCTTGTTTATTTTTAGAATTGAATAGATATGGAATAAAAAAAGAAAAAATCCTTGGGCATGCCAATTGAAAATAATAGACTAAAAATTTTTATTTTAATGTTTACTTCATATAGATTTTTATTATAAGGAATATTTATTTCGATATTTATCTTACCTCATTATTTGCAGCATTAAATTGGAAATATGACTAAAAATATTAATGTCTCCCTATTTTGTCGTTATGGAATATTACTAATAGTTATTTATTAAGAGCATAATTGTTCATTACTTAAACTTTTTATTTTTTATAGGGGAAAAATAAAAAATACTATCATACAAAAGGTAATAATTATTCACAATAGATTGGAAATAAAAAAGCTATGTAAAGTAAAAACTTTTTAACCCAATTACAAGTAAATAAGGTAATGAAAAAAATATTCCAATAATAACTATTGTATTCTCTCTCTATTAATCCTAAGTAAATGCCCCATTAATAATATGGTGATCTGATTTTGTTGGTGGGAGTTAATTGCATAGCATAATAATACTTAGAGAATATATTTCTTTCTAATTCAAGTTTAGTTGAATTTTAATTAAAAATTATTATATAAGAGTTGTACAGATAATGTTGCATAATAACCAAAAAAAACAAATTCCTCAATAAAAAAGCTTTATTAACCAAACTAACTTACACAACTAAATTTAGTGACCTTAAGTTACTATTAACATGACAAAAGCAACTAAAGGGGCTGAGGGAATCTAATCCCTATAATCAATACTCATCACCTCGTAAACTTAGGATACAACGTAGTCTATAGACTTATTAGCTTTATGATAAATTAAATTAAAGAATAAGAAACAAAGTTGAAACTTATAGCAGAAATATTCTTGATAACATTATAGGTGTTCTAAGCTGGTGTGGCTTTTTATGATATACTATTAGCAACAAGAGAAGAATCAGTTTCCACTTCAAATTTTTGTCCAATTATTTCTTCTAACTAAGTTAAGTGCTTCTCTAACTACAAGAGTTTTTGCTAATTTCCACATTTAGGCTATGGCATGATTTAGCAACCACTGCTATCACTGAATTTGTTGAATCTCAAATAATCAACCCTTAACCTAAACACTTATCTTACAAATGGTGCAATTAATTTTGAGTCTCCGTTAATTAGTTTCTTCCATTCTTCCACATCAAATCTAATAGTATTTCTCAATTCTAGGACTTTAATATGCAAAATTTTAAATTCCATGACAATAGTTCTCACCTTTCTAAGAACATAAGAAGTATCAGGGGCCTTCTTCTTAAAAACACATTAAGCCTATGTTTCCACAAGAACCACAAAGTGAAACAAAAAAAATGACAATTGAATTTCCACCTATCATCCATCAACCATAGCACACCACAAATGTAGAATTCCAAACCATACCACCTTTGTCTAATCATGCTCTAATAATAAGTTCTCAATAATTTCACTTTTCTCACATAAATTACAACAAAAAGAAGCAAGACATTTTCTCTTCTACCAAATTTATGTTTATTGCTAAGGAGTTTATGCAAATTTTCTAAAGATAGTTTTTAACTTTTGGCAAATAATCAATTGACTAGATTTGTCTTGTTGATTTCTTTGTTGTATCATGTAAAACCCCAGAACCTGGAATACTATGGCGTGCCATGTGTCATTACCAAGCAATGACACGTTAAAGCTCTTAACCCTACTTTGATATCATTTAAACTTGTATTTATTATTAATTACAATCATATATATCCCATACTTTCAACATGATACAAGTACATCCTATTTTAATCTTCAAACCCTTGATAACAAATCTTAATACATCAATTCAAAATATTCTAAATGTTTAACTATTCTAAACTTTCAAATTCTCAAAATCAAGTAAGTCTCATCATAATTCAATGGCTTCAATTGATAATTCTTTACTTAATCACCATAGTAATAAAAGTAATCTACATCGTCCCCTTCTTGCACATTTAACCCTAAGTCCTCATCATGGGTAGCAATTTCTTCTGTCTATAACTAAAAAAATATCTCTGAAGGGTGAGTTAACGCCTAGTATGTATAATCTACAACCACATATGCATAAACAATGATGAGAAATTTTCCGGCCCCGCTTATACCTTCAGAACTAGATTTGGCTGATGGACAAAATCACTTATATTTTTACTTTATATCTTTTATTCTAATAAATATTTGAGAAATAATCTTACAAGTACAATAATAATTCTCCATGAGATGCCAATATGTCCTACACTAGTTGATGGACACGGAAATCTTCAAAATTACAATCAAAGATCTGCTACCATTGTTTCCATTCTAAAGTATTGGCTCATGAAGACTTATGATATTTTTGTACTTTGTAATTGTTCTATGGACTATTTTATGTCATATTTTTTCTTTTGTGACACTTTCATTTTTATTGTAATTTCCATTTAGGACCGACTACCTTAAAAGTGGCAAACTTGTAATTTTTGTCCATTTTCTAACCTTAGGAGTAGCAAGTATAAATACTTGCTTATAGTAGGGTTTAAGGAGGCCAAAATTTTCATAATACACTTCACTTTTTCATGAGAGGGCTTAGGGTTTCCCAAAATCCAATTTCTCTTATCAATTTCAATTTCTAAGAGTTGAAATTGTGGTGAATGCAACAAAGGACAATTGTGAGTAGTATCAACTCCTTCTTTATTGTGTTTCCATTTCATCACTAGTGAGTCATATCTAGGGTTGATTTGGATGTTCTTGGTCAGATTTTTTTATTGAAATTGTGATCAAATATCATGTTATGAGATTGTTTGTTTTAGTATTTGAAATCATCATCAATATTGGAATCATTTGTGACGTAAATGGTGATTGCTGATAGAGGATAAAATCACGGCACTGGGTCTGTTCTTCTTGGCATAATTCACGTGGATTTCATTTGTATTTGTTATTATTTGGTGAAGTTTAACCTAGTTAGATTGTTGATTGCATCTTTGGTCTATTGGATTTCATTAAAATTCTAATAAGGTTCATGCAATTTCTAGTCCAATTGAACCGGTTTATGTGTGTGAGTTGGGGTTTGTTTCTTTGATTCATTTGCATGTGCTTGGGTTTGGTTTTGAGAACATCATCTTTTGGTATCAGAGCCTGAGGTTTGTGAGAAGGGATTTGTCAATTGAAGTTTGGAAATTAGAGGTTGTTGCTTTACCATTGTGAACCGAATTGTAGGAGAGGAAATTGGCGTAATTGATTATGTTGTTATGGTGTTATGATTGTTGTTTGTTGATGTAGACGTGGAGTGTTTGTAATTGTTTTATTCCTCTTGAATGACCGTGTTTGATTAAAGGGAAATGATCATTGTGATTAGTTAAGGGAAGTGGATTTTCGGAAAAATTGAATTTTGTTACCTCATCCTTGCCGTGATTGATTTGTTGAAGAAGATAGGGGAAGCTCTTGATTTGAATTGAAATTCAGAAAATTAAGTTGTTGTCTTCATCCTTGTCGTGAGTTATTTGCTTGAGGAAGAAGAGGAGGTTCTTGAATTGAATTCCATCATTTAGGGATTCAAATAGTTGAAGCTTGTTAATGAGTGTATGTTGATTACTTGACATTTTTGTAATTGGAAGAGTCATTTCCTTGGTAGATTTCTTCAAGTGGCATGGAGAATTAGGAAACTATTTTTGAATTCAAATCAAACATTAGTTATAGAGTTATTGTGTGTTAATTACTTTGAATGCACATTAACTAGTTGGAATCAATTACTTGCCATTTGGAGAAGCATCCTTATTTGGTTCCATTTTGTTGTTGTTGCCGTGGAATTGAAGAGCTCAACTGTGAAGTATTAATGTTGTGTGTAGTGAAGGATTACAACATCTTAAGGTTTGTTTGAATTAAGTGCATTGTGTGTGTATTGTATTAGTGGCGGTGTGAGTAATTTTGGCGTGGAATTGTATTATTAAGTGAGTGTCTTGTGGATTATAGAAGTGTTGCACCGTGATGTGTTAATTTGTTGTGGAGAAGAGTGCTACACGTGGATTGTAATAGCATACATGTGCCGCGAGTGAAGTTATGTGTTTTTCCTTTTGTAGTGGCTATTGTGTGGCGTTAAAAGCAGTGTGGTTATGAGGTGTGCTCCTTTGCTTTAAATTGTCTTTGAGGTCCAATATACCGAGTTTACAACTATGTCGAATGATAGTGTGAATGGGGGAATTGGCGATGAAGCCAATAGTCAGGTTGGTGGGGGGTTAGGGTCATAATGTTGCAAGTAGGAGGACTTTGGAATAACAGCTCCAGGATCTTACTACCATAGTTGCTACTCTGGCAACTAGGATTGACATAATGACATTACCACAACCACCAGTGGTAAACCATCAAGCACCACCTCGGGTAGCTCCACAGAATCCTTAAAGAGACAGAGTAGTGGGAGATGGAAATCTGAATAGAAGGATGGGTGAGGAACATCTTCCATACAGGGAAGAAAAGGATGACAATTTTGGGGCTAATCTATATTAGAATAGGGATTTCAGGTCGCCTCGGGGCTTACAGTATGTGAAATTGCATATGCCTTCTTATGATGGCAAGGGATTAGCTGATGATTATTTAGATTGGGAGGACAAGGTTGAGGGTTTCTTTGAATGCTATGAGATTGATGATAATACCAAGGTCTGATTGGCTGCTGTCAAATTTATAGGATATGCTGCATTATGGTGGAAGAATCTAATTATCAGCAGGCATAGGGATGGAGAGGCTGAGATTCAGACATGGAGGGATATGAAAAGAGTATTGAGAAAAAGGTTCATTCCTGAGCACTACAAATAGGAACTGTTTATGCGACTATAGACCCTGAGGCAGGGAAGCAAGACAATAGATGATTATGTGCAGGAATTTGAAACCCTCGTGATTAGGTGTGGGTCCATTGAACCTCCAGAACAAACCATAGCATGCTTCGTCTCAGGCTTGAAATATGAAATAGCATGTGTTGTTGAGCTGCAGCACTATAGTACACTTGATAAGGCTATTCAGTTGGCCTTGAAAGTGGAGAGGTAAAGGAGGTCCAACTTGTTTAAGTCTCCAAGCAATAGGCCCAATGCTATTACTAGACCCATAGTAGCCGACGGTCAATCAGGGGGAACAAAGGCGGTAGGTAAGGCAGCGAGAGTAGTGGACAAAACTACCCTAAACACTACTAGAGAAAATTTGCCTACTGGGAAGGGTAAAGAGGTAATAACACCAGATGTGAGGCAGACTATTCTCGGATCTATTAGTAGAAAAGCACGCCAAATCAAGTACTTTAAATGCATGGGATTATGGCATATGGCAGCATAGTGTCTAAATAAAAGAGTGATGATTGTTATGGAGGGCACTGGGGAAGATGTTAAGGATTACAATGAACAGACTGAACCTACAGATTTACCAATGGCACTGCAAGAGTATTATGATAACCAAACTGCAGAGACACATGAGGAGCGTACAGGTGAACAATATCTACCTATTAATGTGTTACACAGGGCTCTAACCATATCTCCTGATACTAGAGACATTCAAAGGGAGAACATATTTCACACCTCTTGCAGAATTAGAGGTAACCTTTGTGTACTCATCATCGATGGTGGTAGTTGCACGAATGTTATATCTGCTGCACTGGTAAACAAATTACATTTGTCTACTATTCCACATCCTAGCCTTTATAACTTGCATTGGCTGGATAATCGGGGTAGTATGTATGTTACACTAAGGGCAAAGGTCCCTGTGAGTGTTGGGCAGAAATATCATGATGAGATCCTATGTGATGTAATCCCTATGCATGCATTCCATTTGTTGTTGGGTCAACCTTGGTTGTTTGATCGGCAGGTGTTACATGATGGGTTTAGAAACACCTACATGTTCAGTATGGGCGAGTCTCGCATAATTCTGTCACCAATGACTCCATCTGAGGTGCATCGGTTTCAGGAGCAGGTCAGAACTACTTCCACTACATTTGATAGCCGGAAGTATAGATCAATAGAGACATCAGGGTTTAGTTCCAAAACTGATCCTCTAGATTTGAGGGCAAATCTTTCAGAAGCCCGAGGAGATGATAAGAAATTTTCCGGCCCCGCCTATACCTTTAGAACTAGATTTGGCTGATGGACTAAATCGCTTATATTTTTATTTTATATCTTTTATTCTAATAAATATTTGAGAAATAATCTTACTAGTATAATAATAATTCTCCATGGGATGCCAATATGTCTTACACTAGTTGATGGACATGGGACATCTTCAAAATTACAATCAAAGATCCGCTACGATTGTTTCCATTCCAAAGCATTGGCTCATGAAGACTTATGATATTTTTTTCTTTGTAATTGTTCTATGGACTATTTTATGTCGTATTTTTTCTTTTGGGACACTTTCATTTTTATTGTAATTTCCATTTAGGACTGGCTACCTTAAAAGTGGCAAACTTGTAATTTTTGTCCATTTTCTAACCCTAGGAGTAGCAAGTATAAATACTTGCTTATAGTAGGGTTTGAGGAAGCCAAACTTTTCATAATACACTTCACTTTTTCATGAGAGGGCTTAGGGTTTCCCTAAATCCAATTTCTCTTATCAATTTCAATTTCCAAGAGTTGAAATTGTGGTGAATGCAACAAAGGACAATTGTGAGTAGTATCAACTCCTTCTTTATTGTGTTTCCATTTCATCACTAGTGAGTCATATCTAGGGTTGATTTAGATGTTCTTGGTCAGATTTTTTTATTGAAATTGTGATCAAATATCATGTTATGAGATTGTTTGTTTTAGTATTTGAAATCATCATCAATATTGGAATCATTTGTGATGTGAATGGTGATTGTTGATAGAGGATAAAATCACGGCATTGGATTTGTTCTTCTTGGCATAATTCACGTGGATTTCATTTGTATTTTTTGTTATTTGGTGAAGTTTAACCTTGTTGGATTGTTGATTGCATCTTTGGTCCATTGGATTTCATCAAAATTCTAATAGGGTTCATGCAATTTCTAGTCCAATTGAACCGGTTTATGTGTGTGAGTTGGGGTTTGTTTCTTTGATTCATTTGCATGTGCTTGGGCTTGGTTTTGAGCACATCAAACAAACATAAATTAAGTCACATACATCCATGTAGACATCAAACATTATATGACAAGTTATCATTTTATTCATCCACATGATAACAATAGGGTTCTTATGACCTTGCTAAATCATATATAGATACTTAATGCATAGTACAGTGTTGGAAACTATCATAGTAAGGTATTGGGAACTACTACGACGAGCCCCAATACTCATGAGTCCTTATATCTACCTAAATTATTTCTAAGCATGACTCTACTAAGGACAACGTCACACATGGATCATTGGGGTGCCCCTAAGGATTTTCCACTACACGCCTCTAGGCCAAGCCAAGCACAACTAACATCTAGCTTAATTCGAATCCATTATAAATTATTACAGTCTAATACTAACCTAACAATCACAAGAAACAACTGAAGTTACATATACTTGGAAACATAGTCTTAAGTATGTCTTGTCCTAAACTAATAGCTAGATTGTAATATATCAAAATATCAGTAATACACTCTTAGTACTAATCTAGAATAATCTAAGTTGCTCAATTCTATTCACTTGATCCTTAATAGATTACTTAACTTTCTAAACTTCCTAAGATTTTACTAGGTGTCTAAGTTGCATAGAAATCCATTTAGTTAGAAAATAAATCAAGTAACAATATGTTTCTAAGTATACGACTATGCTTTAGGCCATATACTTTAGCACATTTAGATATACGGTCGTATTTTGTTGCTATGTATCTTTTTGTGCATTTTGACATTTTTGCACACCTAAGTACATGATCGTGTAGTTGATCGTGTAACTTTCTGTATTTTTACATGATTCGACATGCCTAAGTACATAGGTGTGTCATTCGTTTGTGTACCTTTCTATATACAATATGTATTTCTACACAGACAGGTACGCAAGTGTGTATTTGACTACATATTATGCTATTCCACATGAACTGCTTTTCTTCTTTAACAATTCATTCCTCGATTTAATTTTGGTGTTCCTAAGACCAATTAGATCCTAATTTTGTTAATTTCTAATACATTACATGGATTGATGTACTTACTTGTCTCAACCTATGATTAAAATCCTTATTTATTTGATTTTGTGCTCGTTTTACCCCCTTCCTTGATTTAAATTCTAATGAATCATGTAATAGAAATTGGTTAAATCATTAATTCTTTCATAAAAAATAATAACTCAATAATTGAAACTCTTTACTTGTTGAAACCTGGTTTAGTCCTTATGGGTTTTCACTAAATTGCCTTCAAGTTCCAAATACTAACTCTTTGTTTGCTACTACGTAAATGGTGAAAAGAGGTCTCTAAGTCAAACCGGGGTATATATATATCCCATCCGTAAAATGACCAAATTAGCCCATTGTCTTTGTAAAAATTACATGTTTATCCTTGTCATTATATTTTAATAAATATTATATGACTATATTATTTTTGGGTAATTACATTCTCCCCCCTTTATAAAGACTTTCATTATTGAAAGTTACTTGATTTTGGAAGAGTTTTAGATATTTCCTCTGCATATCATCTTCCAATTCTCATGCTGGTTCTTGCTTAATTTGATTTGTCCATTATATCTTAACGTAGGGAATAACTCTCCTCCTTAATACTTATTTTTTGACATCCACAATTTTAATCGATCTTTTAACTAAGGATAAATTTGGTTATATATTCGAAGACTCTAAAACCACTAACTGATTGGAGTTTGGTATAACCTTCTTCAACATCGGTGCATGAAATATATCATATACCTCAACCAAACTTAGTAGGAGAGCTAACTTGTAAGCTATAGTACCCATTTTTTCTAAAATTTCAAATGAACCTATATATTTTAGGTTTAACTTCCCTCTTAAACCAAATCTAATCACCCCTTTAGTTAGAGAAACTTTCAATAGCACTTTGTCTTCTACCTAAACTTCTAAGGGGTATCATCTCTTATTAGCATAATTCTTTTGTCAGATTTGAGGTGTCAGTATTTTCTATCTTATCAGTTTTACTTTATCTACAGTCTCCTGGACTAATTCTGGTCCCAACATTCATCTTTCTCCTACTTCATCTTAATGTAATGGGGATCTGCATTTTCTCTTATATAGAGCCTCATAAGGAGCCATTTGAATGGTTACCTAATAGCTGTTGTTGTAGGCAAACTCAACCAAAGGTAGGTACTCATTCCAGTTACCTCTAAACTCTAGTGCATAGGTTTTAAGAAAATCTTTTAGGATCTGAATAGTCCTCTCAAACTATCCATCTATCTAAGGGTAGAACGTAATGCTGAATTGCAGTTTTGTGCCTAAGGCTTTATATAAGTCATTCCAAAATCTGGTTACAAACCATGTATCTTTGTCAAAGATTATCATTATTGGTACCCCATGTAGTCTTATAACCTCCTGTATATACAATTTAACCAATTTCTCTAGTTTATATCCCACTTTGATAGGTAGAAAATGAGCAGGCATGGTTAGCCGGCCTACTATTACCCATATTACATCTTGTTTCTCTTTAGTATTCAAGAGAACAATGATGAAATCCATTGTCACGTGTTCCCATTTCCACTCAAGAACTGAGAGAATCTATAATTCTCTAGCTAGTCTCTAGTGTTCAATTATAATCTACTAACAAGTAAAGTGCCTTACTACATACTCAACTATCTTTCTTTTCATGTTCTTCCACCAGTAATGACTTTTCAAGTCTTTGCACATTTTAGTGCTTTCGCTATGGATTGTGTAGATAGAGCAATGTGCCTCTCATGATTTTTTTTCTTCAGTTCTACATCCCCTAGCATACATAATCTTGTTCTATACCTTAAGATCCTATCTAGGTCTATGTTAAATTCAAGAGCCTTGCCCTAATCCAACCTACTCTTGATTTCTTGAATATCCCTATCCTCTACTTAAGTAGTCTTGATTCTGTCTACTAAAGTTGGTAGTATGCGTAAAGTAGTCATCTTCGCTCCCACTTCTTGAATCAAAATATCCAATTCTAATCTACACATGTCATCCAACAAATCTAGTGTTAATCTAGTGAGAGGATTTTCTATCTTTGAAAATTCCTTTACAAATCTTCTATAGTAACTCGCTAGACCTAAAAAGCTTCTTATGTCTATTACTGTCTTCAATTTAGGCTAATCTACTATAGCTCTCACCTTTTCTAGGTGTACTAAGATTGTATCCTAGTTAACCACATGACCTAAGAAAACTACCTACTCTAGCCAAAATTTACATTTCTTGAATTTGGCGTATAGTTTCTCTATTTGCAACCTGTCTAACACCAATCTTAAATGTTCTTCATGTTCATCCTCACTCCTTGAGTATATTAAAATATCGTCTATGAAGACAATTACAAACTTATCCAACAAGTCCCTAAACACCTTATTCATCAAGTCTATAAATGCTGCAAGTGCATTAGTTAACCCAAAAGACATCACAAAAAATTCAAAGTGCCTATATCGGGTCTTGAAGGTTGTCTTCTAGACATCCCCTTCCTTAATTCTTAGTAGATGGTGTCCTGATCTCAAGTCTATCTTAAAGAATACTTGGGCTCCCTATAATTGATTAAACAAGTCATTTATTTTCGAGAGAGGATACTTGTTCTTGATAGTAACCTGATTCAATTCTTTATAGTTGATGTAGAGTCTCATGCTTCCATCTTTCTTCTTGACAAAAAAGACTAGTGCACCCTAGGGAGATGTAGTAGGTCTTATGAAACCTGTCGAGTCTAATTTTGAATTTTCCCATTCCTAATCCGATCTAAACTAGACCCTCTGCTCATCTAATATAGATCCTCGACTTGAGTTAGGAACTTCGTTTAATTTTGGAGTCGCCACCCAACTGTTGTTGGGAAAGATTGAATTAAGACTAAAGGAGCGGATTAGTCTTAATTTGGACCACTAGTCGTCGTGATTTCCTCTTCTCGTTTTTGGTGAAAAGAGGAAAAGGAAAACCAGAGTTTCTAAGTTCAGAGGCTAACCTATTAAAACCTTACAGTTACCACCTAATCTCCTAAAATTATCTCTATCTAAAAATGTCTTTTATTTTGTTTCTGTTGCCTTTTATTGTGTTTTTGAATGAGTTATTTGAAAAAAAATGATTTTTTATTTCATTTTATGGGTTGACCCAAACGGGTGCCTACGTACCTACTATTTAGGATCAAACAAGCCGTAGTTTGCTTTTCCTGAAACTATTTAGTGGGTTTGTGCATTTTATTTTTTTGAAATCTCTTTTTATTTATGTTTTTACCATTTTTGGGATTTTTTCTAAAAAATTTAAGCCTAAGCTTTAATTTGAATTTTGCAAATAATTCTAAAGGAAAACATCAATTTTGGATTTATTTGAGAAAATGATTTTTCTAAGTAATAAAACTCTTTTTTTTTTCTATTTTATAATTTTTGAATTTTTATTAATTTATTATTATTTTTATGATTTTTTATTATTTTTATGATTCTTTTATTATTCTTTTACAATTATTATAATCTTTATAAGTTTTTATAATTTTTATGATTTTTTATTATTTTTATGATTTTTTTTTTATTATTAATTTTTCATAATTTTTGTGAATTTTTGTTTTGTTAAAAATTTTCCTCCTAGGTTCTATCCTATTTTAAAATCTAAAGTTTTTTTATTATTTTTCTAATATTTTTATTATTTTTCTATATTTTTATTTATTTATTATTTTTTCTTATTTTTTTATTTTTTTATTTTATTTTATTAAATTTTTAAATCTTAAAAGAATCTAATTTCTAACATTTCTATTTGTTGAAATGTAAATGAAACATAAATAAATAAATAACTAAATAACAAATTAATAAATAAATGACAAATTAAATAATCAATTCGGAATATAAAATAAATAAACTAAGTAAAAATAAAAATAAATCGGAAAATCCGGAAAATCCGACTTACCTGGATCCGGGTCGGTGCGCGGGTTGGGTCGGATCGGTCGAACACGGCGGTAGGGAGTGCTCATTGACGGCGTTCCAGCGGCCTTTTGCAACGGGTGAGGTGTCGAATCCTAGGTTATCAAGGGTGAGGAATCCAATGGTGGCGGTGGTTTGCTCCAGAAACGCCTCCTGGTGGTTGCTTAGGTCTTGATTGGCGGTCGCGGCTTCGATTTCCTCCGGTGGTCTCCGATCAACTCTTTTCTCTCGCTTTTGATCTGTCTTTTGCTCCTGCCTTTGATCCCTATTTATAGCTGCTCAGAAGCCCTCTTGGATAAGCTCAAATCCGGTGATTTGGATAAATCCGAATTTTTCTATTTTTTAAATTTGATTTTATCCAGCCTATTTGATGCCGATTTGTTGTAATCTTGTGATTTATCTGGATAATTCGGTTTTAGATTGATTGGAATCCAAAAAGATTCGAAGAAATCCAGCAATTTTGGCCTCGTCGAACTTCTGCCGGATTTTTCTCCGGTTGGGCTCGAGGAAGAAGACGACCATATGCGAGGTACGTGTTTCCTCTCTGCCAATCGCATGCTGCCACGTGGCGGCTCCAGGGAAAAGAAGAGAAAAATTTTGCCGAGCGCACGCGGGGGGATTCGAACTCGCGACCTCTGGCTTCCACACGTTCCCAGGTGCGCACACGAGCCAGCGGAGCTGGCCTAATTTCCCGATTTTATTTACATCACAAATTGTATATATGCGATGCAATTGTTCCATTTTTTTTGTATTTTTTGGAATTTCAAAAATTTTTAAAAATTATTTAATCCTTATTATTGCTATTTCTGAAATTATTTCTCAAAATTGATGTATTTTCCTATTTATTTTTATTTTTTTGAATATTTTTCCTATTTTTGCCAAATTAGAGAAAAATTGGAAAAAATTGGGAAAAATTGGAAAATGATTATTATTAATTCTTAGGGCAAAAATGGGGTGTTTACAGCTGTCCCTCTTTGTAGTAAAGTTTGAAAAACTTAACTACAAAGACAAGAAAGACGCCATTTTTTGCCTCTTGGTTAAATAGATAACGCCTTGGTTTGGCTGGTTATCTGGAATTTGGTTTTTGGCAGGAAAATGCTCCAAAAGCTGATAATCCCACGATTTAAAATGGTCCTAACAATTTAGAGTAATGTTCCCTCCCTAAAAAGTGCTTTATGGGCTGACTAATTGGCGATAGGATACGTCTCAAGCATTGTTTAGGAGTGTAGAAGAAATGATGATAGGAAGCGTCTTATCAGACTAGCAACCTTGAAAAGAAGATTATCTTAGGAAGCGGCCTTATGAGCTGGCTACCTATCAATAGAAGCGTCTGGTTAGACTAGCGACTGTTTGGAAAAATATTTCCGAAAAGTGCTCCTATGAGCTGACTAATCGGTCATCAAAAGTTTGAAAAAGTGCTCCTATGAGCTGATTACTTGATAGATTCGAAAAGTGCTCCTTTGAGCTAACTAATCGATAGGTTCGAAAAGTGCTCCTCTGAGCTAACTAATCGAGGGAGTCTAGGAAAGTGCCCCTTTTGGGCTGACTAACCTATGACAGAATGTCTCAAAAAGTACCTCATATGGGCTGACCTTGAGATCAAGTATTTAGGAAAGTGCCCTTCTTGGGCTGACTAACCTATGATAGAATGTCTCTAAAAGTGCCCCCTATGGGCTGACCTTGAGATAAGATGTTTAGGAAAGTGCCCTTCTTGGGCTGACTAAGTCTCAAAAAGTGCCCCCTATAGGCTGACCTTAAGATCAGATATTTAGGAAAGTGCCCCTCTTAGGCTGACTAACCTATGATAGAATGTCTCAAAAAGTGCCCCTTATGGGCTGACCTTGAGATCAGATATTTAGGAAAGTGCCCCTCTTGGGCTGACTAACCTATTAAAGGGAATGCTTAGACAAGTGCCCCACTATAGGCTGACTCATCTTATGCTTCTGAATATGCTTTCTACTGACTAAGCTAAATGATGTGATGCCTTTCATGATATGATGATAGTTATTTATTTTAATATGCTTACCAGTTTATCGTGGATAACAACCAAACAACCGAACCTTCGTGCTGGTTTGCTTCTGCTTCACTTCTTCTTATCTTGACACGGGGTTGAAAATCTTGATGTGCTTCCTTTCTTTGTGCACACAGCTCTTTTGACGGTAGTGTTATCCTACTAATGCACTAGGTTCTAATGCTCAAAAGTAGATAGAATTATACTACCAAATATATTGAGATTCATTATCATTTTAGTTTTTATCTTTCATTGGCGAAGTGGTGGGTAATGTGTTTAGGAGTATTTGTTGTGGTGCAAATTGATTTGGATTATTGACCATTCAGAGATATTAACTTTTCTTGTAAAAAATAAAAACTCGACTCAACGAAATTTGTATCGAACATTGGCTTTCATAAACATTGGCAAAATTTCAATTCCCTTGCCTAAAGATAGTACATCTTTACAGCATCTGTGTTAATGGGGTCTCTCAATTCCGGACCATCCATCTGAGTCAGTATCAAAGCACCTCCTGACAAAACCTTTTTCACCACATAGGGGCCTTCATAGTTTGGGGTGAATTTTCCTCTGGAGTCCTAGGCATTCAAGAGAACCTTCCTCAGCACCAAATCCCCTTCTTTGAAGTATCGAGGCCTCATTTTCTTGTTAAATGCTCGGGCCATCCTTTGTTGGTAACACTGGCCATGATATAGTGCGGTAAGTCTTTTTTCATCAATCAGATTTAGCTGATCAAGTCTCTTCTTTACCCAATCTGATTCGGTTAGCTGAGTTTCTAACAAGATTTTGAATGATGGTATTTCGACTTCAACTGGTAGCATTGCTTCAGTACCATATACCAATGAATATGGGGTAGCTCCAGTAGATGTTCTTATTGAAGTCCTCTAAGCCATGAGAGCAAATGGTAACATTTCGTGCCAATCTTTGTAAGTGGTTGTCATTTTCTCGATAATCTTCTTGATATTCTTATTAGCTACTTCTACTGCCCCATTCATTTGAGGTCGGTAGGGAGTTGAATTTCTATGGTTTATGCGGAATTGTTGACATAAACCTGTCATCGATTTATTATTAAGATTGGTACCGTTGTCGGTGATGATAGACTTAGGAACTCCATATCGAGCTATTATGTCCCTTTTCAAGAAGTGAACTATTACCCCTTTGGTGACATTAGCGTATGACGAAGCTTCTACCCATTTGGTGAAGTAATCAATCGCTACCAGTATAAACCTGTGGCCATTGGATGCTGTCGGAGTGATATGGCCTATTATGTCGATTCCCCACATGGAAAAGGCCATGGTGCTGACAATAAGTGCAACTCATTGGGCGGAGCATTTATCCGGTTTACGTATACTTGGCACAAATGATAGTGCTTGACATATTTTATGCAATCCGATTCCATGGTTAACCAATAGTATCTTAACCTCAAGATTTTTCGAGCTAACATGTAGCCATTCATATGAGGTCCACATACTCCTTCATGTACCTCTTTTATCAGTTCACAGGCTTCATTTTTGTCCACACATCTTAACAAGGTGGTATCATACGATCTTTTGTAGAGTATAGACCCATTTAATAGGAAATGGCTTGCTAACCTTCTGTGTGTTCTTTGGTCATTCTTGCCAGCCATGTCAAGGTATTTACTTTCTTGGAGGAAGGTCTTGATGTCGTGATACCAGGGCTTGTCATCTTGTATTTTTTCAATGGTTAAACAATAGGCGGGCCGACTTTCGATGTCTATTTTCATCGGTTGAACTTCGGCTCTCCCTGTTATCTGGATCATAGATGCTAGTGTGGCTAGTGCATCTGCAAACTGATTCTGAGTTCTCAGGATGTATGTGAAAGAGATTGCCTTGAATCCTTCGATTAGCTTTGTCAAGTGTTGATGATACGGTACCAGTTTAGGGTCTTTAGTCTTGTATTCCCCTCTTGTCTATAGTATGATGAGCGACGAATCTCCGTATACTTCTAATTCGCGGATTTCCATTTGGCAGGCCATTTTGAGGCCAAAAATACACGCCTCATATTCCGCGATATTATTGGTATATGGAAATGTGAGTTTTGTCGCTGTAGGGAATTGAGTGCCATATGGGGATATCAATACTGCCCCAACTCCGCAACCGAATATGTTGGCGGCTCCATCGAAAAACAGTTTCCATTTCGGGTTCTGCTCTATCCCAAAGTCTTCTACCGGCATATCTTCCACCATTAATATATTTTCGTCCGAGAATTGGGCTTGTAGTTCTTGGGAATCTGTCTCGACAGGGTGTTCTACCAATTGGTTAGCTAAGGCTTGCCCTTTCATCGAGTTCTGATTTATGTATGTGATGTCAAACTCGGATAGGAGCATTTGCCATTTAGAGATTCTCCCTATCAAAGCTAGTTTCTCTGCCAAGTATTTCAAGGGATCATGCTTTGTCAGTAGCTCAATATGATAGTAAAGGGTGTATTGCCTTAGTCGATGCATGACCTAAATTAGAGCACAAGTCTTCTCTACCTCTAAGTACCTCTGTTCCCCTTCTGTGAATTTCTTGCTCAAGTAATATATGGAACGCTCTCTTCCCTCTTCATCTTTCTGCCCCAATACGCAACCCATGGATTCAGGGAGTATTGTGAGGTATAAGAATAAGGGCTTTCCTTGCTTCGGGACTATCAAGACCGGAGGTTTTATAAGGTAGCCTTTGATCCTCCTAAATGCTTCTTCGCATTCGTCGTCCCATTCTATTGTAGCGTTCTTCTTCAACAGACGGAATAGTAGCCGGCATTTATCGGTGAGCTGTGAGATAAAACGAGCTATATAGTTTAATCTTCCCAGCAAGCTTCTTACTTCTTTAATGGAGTGTGGGGAAGGTAACTCTAATATAGACTTTACCTTGTCAGGGTCGATTTTAATGCCGTCCTGGCTTATGACAAACCCTAACAATTTCCCTGTTGTGACCCCGAAAGTACACTTCTCTGGGTTTAACTTGAGCTGAAATTTTCTCAGTCGCTTAAACAATTTCCTCAAGATATCTATATGGCTTTCTCCTTCCTTAGATTTGGCTATCATGTCATCGACGTATACTTCAACCTCTCGATGCATCATGTCATGAAGTATCGCGACCATGGCCCTCTGATATGTTGCCCCGGTGTTTTTCAAACAGAAGGGCATGACTTTGCAACAGAAAGTTCCCCATGTTATGATGAAAGTCGTTTTGGTTTTGTCTTCTTCAACCATTTTTATTTGATTATATCTTGAGAAATGGTCCATGAATGAGAAAAGATGGTTTCCCGCAGTGTTGTCCACTAGAACATCAATGTGAGGTAGGGGGAAGTTATCCTTTGGTGTGGCTTGGTTTAAGTCCCGGAAGCCTACGCATACACGTACTTTTCCATTCTTTTTCATAACAAGGACTATATTTGCTACCCATTCTGGGTAATCGGATACTTCGATGAACCCTACTTCTAGCAGTTTCTTGACTTCTTCTTTAATCTTTAGTAAGATGTCAGGCCTAAATCTTCTCAGTTTTTGTTTTTTAGGTTTGACATCTTCCCCCGTGGGAAGCCTATGAACCACTATTGACTGGTCTAGTCTTGGCATGTCGCCATATGACCAGGCGAACACATCTGCATATTCTATTAATAACTCGGTTATCTCACATTTTTGCTCGACACTCAAACTGGTCCCGATTTTGAGGTTTTTAGGTTTTTCCATGCTTCCTAGATTTACTGTCTCCATCGGCTCGTCGATCGAAATTCTGCTTTGTTCATGTTTTTGCCAATTTTCTTGTATTATTTCGTAGTCAAGGATATCGCCTTCAACAACTGACCCAGCAGCGTTGGAAACGATATCAGCGTTTTTATTTTCTACCTATGCGAAATATCCCTGATGTTCGCTGGTAAGAGATCTGGGTAAAGTAAAGATGAAAGCATGTACATAAGAAAAAAACAGACTATAATTGAATTGATAAAGAGTCTCAATAAAATTCGTTCAATAATCGTTCTCTATTTTTGAGTTGACCTAGCACTATTGATAGGATAACAAAACCAATTGTTTAGAGCTGGATGCGGATTGGACGTGCGGGGGGTTGGGCTCCCATTGCTGACATCACCTTCGCTTATCCGAGGCTCTTGAATGATATTTTCTTTTCGGAAAGATTGTTGGAGAGGTGGAATGCACATCTAGGCGTCGATTGGCTTCTCCTTCATTCTGCCTTTGACACCTTTTGCTTGCACTTCTTCTTCGGCTGTGGGAACGTACCCTAGTCCAAACGTCCCTCGCTGCCCCTCTTTAAACTGAAGGCCCTCCTTGTTGGTCACTATAAACACCCCATTTTTGCCCTAGGAATCCACAATAATCAATAATAATCAATTTCCAATTTTTTTCATTTTTTTTCAATTTTTCCCTAATTTAGCATAAATAATTAAAAATATTCAAAAAATAAAAATAAATAGGAAAAAACATCAATTTTGAAAAATGATTTCAGAAATGGCAATAATGAATAATAAATAATTTTTACAAATTTTTGAAATTTCAAAAAATACAAAAAAATAAAAAAATCGCATTGCATATATGCAATTTGCGAATAAAAGAAAATCAGGAAAATGGGCTAGCCCAGTTGGTCCGGACCATGGCTAAGGCGCGCGCAGGGGGGCTCGGTCACGGGTTCGAAACGCGGGGGAAGCAGTTTCCGCGTTTTGCGAATTTTTCATTTACCCAGGACACGTGGCAGCATCTGATTGGCTAGAGGAAGCGCACGCGCCGGGCGCGTGATCGTCTCCTACCTCGAGCCCGAGATCGCCGGCGGAAGAGGAAATTCGAATTTCGGCCGTTTCGATTCGATGTTTTGCACAAATCCAACAAATTTTCAATAGAAATAAGATAAACATTATCTAATTGGAATCAAATCGCAACAAATCGATGGATAGACACAAATCGGAGTTGGTTTTTTTTAACCGAAAATCCGATTAGCTTCGATCGGAGGAAATCCGAGCTTATCCAGCTCGGTTTCAAGTGCCTATAAATAGAGGAGGAGGTGAGGAAGCCAAAGGAGGAATCAGAATTGAGAGAAAGAGAGGAAAGAGTGCAAATCGGAGAGCATCGGAGGAGACCCAAAACCGCGAAGCACCGGCCGGAGTTGAACCACCACCAGGAGGCGATCTGGGAGCAAACCACCGCCACCATTGGATTCAGCAACCTCGAGAAGCTAGGATTCGACACCTCACCCGCTGCAAAAGGCCACCGGAACGCCGTGAACGAGCCTTCCCCGCCGCCGTATCCGATCGACCCGACCCGACCCGAATCGACCCGATCGACCTGACCCGCACACCGACCCGGATCTAGGTAAGTCGGATTTTTTTTATTTAATTAATTTTGTTTATTTATTTATTCTGAATTAATTAATTAATTTATTATTTGTTATTTATTTATTTATTTGT
Organism: Laguncularia racemosa; assembly: GCA_037954665.1. Classification (NCBI taxonomy): domain Eukaryota; kingdom Viridiplantae; phylum Streptophyta; class Magnoliopsida; order Myrtales; family Combretaceae; genus Laguncularia; species Laguncularia racemosa. Next base: position 1,291,645 of record JBBMOL010000096.1, on the reverse strand, counting down.
TTGTTTATGTTTTATTTTTGATAAATAGGAAAATGTAGAAATTAGATTTTTCTAGAATTTAATAATGTAGAAAAATAATAATAATAAATAATAAATAGATAAATAAAAAATAAAAAAAAATAGAAAAATAATAAAAAACATTAGGAAAATAATAATAAAATTTTAGATGTCAAAATAGGATAGATAATAAACCAAAAATCCCAAAAATTCCCAAAAATCCAAAAAATCACAAAAATTTGCAAAAATCCAAAAAATCACAAAAATAACAAAAAATCATAAAAAAATCAAAAATTATAAAAGAATCATAAAAAATGAGTTTTAGCACTTAGAAAAATCATTTTTCTTCAAATAAATCCAAAATTGATGTTTTTCCCTAAAATCATTTTCAAAATAAAATCAAAGCTTAGGCTTAGAAGTTTTTTTAGAAAAAAATCCCAAAAATGATAAAAACATAAAACTAAAAGAGGTTTCATAAATTAAAATTCACAAACTAACTTAAAGTTTTCAGAAAAGCGAACTACAACTTGTTTGATCCTGAGTAGCAGGTACGTAGGCACCCATCCGGGTCAACTCATAAAATGACATAAAAAATCATTTTCTTAAAATAATTCAAAAACATAAAGTAAAAGAAACACAATAAAAACACATTTCTAAAGAGAAACAATTTCAAGAGATTAGGTGGTAACCGTAAAGGTTTTAATAGGTTAGCCTCCGGACTTAGAAACTCTGGTTTTCCCTTTTCCTCTTTTCACAAAAACGAGAAGAGGAAATAACGACGACTAGTAGTCCAAATTAAGACTAATCCGCTCCTTTAATCTTAATTCAATTTTCCCAACAACAGTTGGGTGGCGACTCCAAAAATCAAACAAAATTCCTAATTCAAGTCGAGGATCTACATTAGATGAGCATAGGGTCTAGTCTAGATCAGATTAGGAATGGGAATTCAAAAATTAGACTCGACAGTCACCACGTTCACTTCATTGAAAATTTGTAGTCCAAGGTCTTCTAAACCTTCCTCCCCAATATATGGTATGACAGTCTCCTCGTATATGGCGTAATCCTGCTCGCCAAGTACAGTGACTATTTGCCCGTTCGCAATGAATTTGACCCTTTGGTGGAGACTAGAGGGGATGGCTCCAGCAGCATGTATCCAGGGTCTTCCCAAGAGTAGGTTGAAAGATCTTGGGATATCGAGGACCTAGAAAGATATGTGGAATACTTGTGGACCAATCTTCACCAGTAGGTTTATCTCCCCTACTATATCTCTTTTTGACCCATCAAAAGCTCTGACCACCGTTGAGCTAGGTGTTATATTGCTTGGATTGACCCCCAATAGATTGAGGGTAGCCAGTGGGCAAACGTTGAGGGACGATCCATTGTCGATGAGTACCCGGGAGACAATTGTGTCGTTGCACCTGACCACTATGAACAGTGGTTTTGTATGTTGGTCTCCCTCCTCCCCTAGCTCTTCTGGAGAGAAAGATATCTGGTCCATGGTGAAAATAGAATCCGCCACGTGACTTATTTTGTCTGTAGCGATGCCTTCTAGGACCTGAATCTGTTTGAGCACTTTGAAGAGTGCTTCCCTGTGAGGCTCAGATGCTGTAAGAAGGCCCATAAGTGATATTTATGTTGGAACTTTGTTTAGTTGTTCCATTATCTTGTATTCACTCGCCTTGACCATCTTTGTAAATGCAGTGAGTCCCTCTTCCTCTTCCTCTCCTTTCTCCACATTGGGCTTTTCGGTCGGGGTTCTATACTTTGGGTTGTATATTCTCCCAGAGCGGGTGATTCCTCCCACCATAGGAGATCGCTCTTGTTCGAGGGCCCGATAGTCGAAAGGTGTGGCCTTATAACTTTCTACCGGTATCAGGACATTAAATACATATCTTTTCCTTGGGACCTGTATCTCAGTTGATTGTCCCTCGTAGCACTTTATCACCTTGGGCTTCTGATGGGAATTGATCATGTTTATAGTCTTCTCCTCTTCCTTCGGCGGGTTGTCCTCTTTCTCAAACTCTGGCCCCTATCTGCTAGGCGGCCCATACTCCGTTGGGGTGTAAGAATAGTTCACCAAGTATTCAAACCTCCCATGTGATTCTCCCAAAGTGCCGACTGTTGGGTCTCCAACTAACCATCTTCTTTTGATATGTGACTGGGGCTTCCTTTAGAACTTGATAGGATTGCTTCTTCTGTTGCTTCGTCGTATTTTGTTTAGGGGCTTCTTCAGGAGCCGACTCCTCAGATGTGATCGTGTTAATGGTGGGCTTGTGATTGGGCAGTGGATTGGTGTTAACATTGGGTGCTGGGGTGTTCACAAAATCCAGCTGTATGATTCCTGCATCGATTAGGTCTTGGATTTTGTGCCGGAGCCTCCAGTACCTATCTGTAGAATGCCCCTCCTGACCCATATGGTAGTCACATTTGAGGCTTGAGTCGAAATTCTTGGGCTTGTACCGGTTGTTGGGGATCTCGAAGCTGATCAAGTTGTCCGCCCTCAACCGAGCAAAGACTTGACTGAGAAGTATGGGGATTGGAGTGAATTGCCTTGGGACCTTGGTCGTTTGGGTATGACCTGTCGTGGATTGCTGGGCTGGGGTACTCATGGTCTGAAATGTCACCCGAGTTCCAGCTTTTTCTACCTTACCGGAATAGACTGTGCTGACGGTAGACTCCTTAGCTCTATTTCCTCCTAAGGGCCTTTGTGTTGGTGTAACCCTAGGAGGATCCATTATTTAGAGTCTGCCGGTGGTGATGGCATTTTCAATCCGACATCCTGCAGCTATCACCTCTGCAAAGCTGGATGAGGTCTGGCCTACTAGGTGTGAAAAGTAGGTCTTGTCCAGGGTGTTGACAAATATGGATGTCAACTCCTTCTCAGAGATTGGGATTGCCACTCTGGCGGCCTGAGCTCTCCAGCGCTAAGCATATTCCTTAAACGGCTCAGTATGTCTTTTCCATAGACTTCCCAGATCAATCACAGATGGGGCGACTTCAATATTGAACTTGTACTGGTCATAGAACGCCCGGGCTAGCTTTTCCCAGGTATTGACATTGTTGAAGTCCAGGTGGGCGTACCAGACTAATGCAGGGCCTGTGAGGCTGTCTTGGAAGGTCTGGATCATGAGTTGGTCGTATTGAGCATACTTGCTCATCTTTCGGGCATATAGCCTGGTATGCATTTTAGGGCACCCGATCCCATCGTATTTTTCAAACTCTGGGGTCTTGAACTTCTCAGGGTATACCTCTTCCCTGTACACTGGCAGACTGGTGATCCCGGCCTGCTCGAAACCATCAGGACCCTCGATTGTTTTCATCTTATCATGGAGCTGCTGGAAGAGTCTCTTCTCCATTTCCTTCTGTCTCTCCTCCATCTCTCTCTTCAGGTCATCAGAGGTTGGCCTCTGGTTGATCTTCGGCTCGTATTCAAAGGCCGGGTTAAGGTGGGAATTGATCTCTTCATACTCCGGAGGCTGTCCCTCCACTACTTTTCCTTTCCTGCCCCCTGAATGTTCTTCCTAGGTTGGTTGAGTGGTGCGAAGGAGGCCGATGCTTTTAGTTAAGAGGTGGACCTGGGCAGCCAATTGTTGGACTGTTTGTTCTAGGGACACGATCCTGGAGTCTGAGGCAGCTTCAGCATTTGTGTTGTTACGGTTGTCGCTACTGTTGGCCATTTTTATTCTTGAATGTGTGCGAATTGGGCTTTTGGAAGGGTTCGGTTGCTTGGGAGCTATCTTGATACCTAGCGCGCATTTTGTTTTTTTCTTTAGTGTAATGTATGCAAAATGCTATGCATGTGTCATACAGATGCTAATAGTAAAAAGGGTTGACAATTGATTGATGATGTAATATTGAAACTTTCACTTTTATTAATATTGGAAATTTTGGAGTTCAAAAGAAAAATAAAAGATTACAAATGATGATCTATTTCCTAGCCTTTTGGTCTTCTGCTGTGGAGGCTCAGGCTTCCCATTGATGACGGCTTCCGGTTCTTCGACTCTGGCCTTGGTCTTTTCTAACCAAGCTTCCAAGGCTTTGTTCCTTTGGTCGGATTCCTTGAATCATCATTTCCAGATGTCTTTCTTATAATTTGCAGCTTCAAAGTATACTTCCATCCGGGCCTTGACCTGCTCTAGGTAGATTTCTCGCTTTGGATTTACTTTGTCTGGCCTCAGTTGAGTGACATTTGGAACCCGGTATGCTCTTTCCCCTGTCTGGTACAGCTAGCGGATTACAAACTCTCTGGTGGCTCGGTGTTTTCCCACTTCTCCATCTAGCTCCCCGAGGTCTACATTCGGGCTTTCAATTCTTGCTTCCCAAAGTGCTTTGACTTCTGCCAACTTAGCAAACTTTTCAGCCACCAGCAGGTTCGGATCTTGGTACTCGAAGGTGACTGCTTCCAGTGAGGGCCGATAAACTATGTCTTGGATAGTACCAAACTGGCGGACCACTTAATTGGGGTGATATCCAATACATCCATTGATTCCGATCAAAGGCACGGCTTGAAAATTACGACAGGTCAAAATAATTTTGTCATAGCAACTCCACTTAGCCATCCATAGAATATCCTCGGCACTGAGGCTTCTAAGCACTTCTACCCAACTGTGGCTAGTAAGGTCGTCGGGTAGCTTTATCTTTTCTACACATGAATCCACAAGGTCCACCTGCTAGGCCAAGGTTTTCCGGACCATGTTCAACCCGAAACACTTAAGGTGGCTTACAAACCATATTAGCATAAGGTTAATGCTTGAGCGGAGGATCCCATGGGCTTTCTTCTTGAGGAAATTCAAGTTCCGAATCTGTTCAGCCAACAGAGCCGGGATGTAAGATCTTCCTTCCAGGAATTGGGTCACTAGCTCTGCAACCCGGTAGTGAACGTAGAAAGTTCTGGTGGGGAATAGTATGGTGGCGAAAACTGTCAAGATGAAAGCATTCACCCTTCTCTGTCTGTAAATCTTGGGGTCCCCACACAGTATGTCCTTTTTATCCCCATTGTCTTCTCGGGCAATGAACTAGGCTTCCAAATCGTCCATCCGTATGTAGTATCCATTACAGCCTGCTAAGGCTTTGTTGACTGCTGTTTTACGGATACCTAGTAGTCTGCTGAAGGTACCGGCTGGCCCGGCCTCGAGATCTGGCACATAGATTTGATCAGTTAGTGCTGGAGCGTGTAGCAGCTGGGTGTACTCTTCTAGGGTAGGCGTGATCTCATGCGGCCCAATAAAGAAAGCTGCGGGCTCTACTTCCCATAACTGGAGCATGCCCGTACCAAAGGCAAATTCACCTCTATCTTTGTTAGTGAGAGGATGGGCCCTATCTTTTGCTGGATGAAGGCCTGCTCCTCTAGATTGTACAAGGTAAACCAATGGTCCAGTACCAACTTTGGGTCCAAAGGTTTGTACACTCGAATTTCTTTGCGGAGGAGGCGGTCGACTGCGGTGCTAGCCATCTGTTACAATAAGAAATTTTCCTAATTACAACCAGAACTATAACATTACAAGGAAATCGATCTGAACTCCATTGAATAAAACAACAAATATTACATCATCGACAATTGTCAACCCATGATGTTATGTATGCAAATAGGTTGGTTCTAACTGGTCCCCAAGCTCTATGGCCTCCCGCATTCTCGGAGAAATGGATCTCAGGCCATATCAAAGCATTAGGTGGGGTAGCCTAATTGGTCCCGAACGATGATCAACTCACTTCGCCCGAAACCTACACAATGGCTCCCCGTCTTAGGGTTCTAGGACGGTTCGGGTTCGATCGCATCTATTCACACGAACACATGCATGCATGCAGACCCCATAGTAAAGAAAGCTAAACCTAGCTAATCCTTGAAAAGTTAGCAACAGGATAATAATTGAAAGACATTTCTTTAAGAGAACAATTCGAAGAGATTCAGGTGGCTAGCCTATTGGCATGAGTCCCCAGTGGAGTCGCCATCCTATCGAGTCTAATTTTGAATTTTCCCATTCTTAATCCGATCTAGACTAGACCCTATGCTCATCTAATATAGATCCTCGACTTGAGTTAGGAATTTCGTTTAATTTTGGAGTCGCCACCTAACTATTGTTGGGAAAGATTGAATTAAGACTAAAGGAGCGGATTAGTCTTAATTTGGACCACTAGTCGTCGTGATTTCCTCTTCTCGTTTTTGGTGAAAAGAGGAAAAGGAAAACCAGAGTTTCTAAGTTCGGAGGCTAACCTATTAAAACCTTACGGTTACCACCTAATCTCCTAAAATTATCTCTATCTAGAAATGTCTTTTATTTTGTTTCTATTGCCTTTTATTGTGTTTTTGAATGAGTTATTTGAAAAAAAATGATTTTTTATTTCATTTTATGGGTTGACCCAAACAGGTGCCTACGTACCTGCTATTCAGGATCAAACAAGCCGTAGTTCGCTTTTCCTGAAAATATTTAGTCGGTTTGTGCATTTTATTTTTTTGAAATCTCTTTTAATTTATGTTTTTACCGTTTTTGGGATTTTTTCTAAAAAATTTAAGCCTAAGCTTTAATTTGACTTTTGCAAATAATTCTACAGGAAAACATCAATTTTGGATTTATTTGAGAAAATGATTTTTCTAAGTGATAAAACTCATTTTTTTTCTATTTTTATAATTTTTGAATTTTTATTAATTTTTTATTATTTTTGTAATTTTTATGATTTTTTGTGATTTTTATGATTCTTTTACAATTCTTATAATCTTTATAAGTTTTTATAATTTTTATTATTTTTATGATTTTTGTTTTTTTTTTGTTTTTTATTAATTTTTCATAATTTTTGTGAATTTTTGTTTTGTTAAAAAATTTCCTCCTAGGTTCTATCCTATTTTAAAATCTAAAGTTTTATTATTATTTTTCTAATATTTTAAATATTTTTCTATATTTTTATTTATTTATTATTTTTTATATTATTTTTTCTTATTTTTTTTATTTTTTTATTACATTTTTAAATCTTAAAAGAATCTAATTTCTAACATTTCTATTTGTTGAAATGTAAATGAAACATAAACAAATAAATAACTAAATAACTAATTAATAAATAAATGACAAATTAAATAATCAATTCGGAATATAAAATAAATAAACTAAGTAAAAATAAAAATAAATCGAAAAATCTGGAAAATCCGACTTACCTGGATCTGGGTCAGTACGCGGGTCGGGTCGGATCGGGTCGAATCGGGTTGATCGGGTCGGGTCGAATCGGTTGAACACGGCGGCGAGGAGTGCTCGTTGACGGCATTCCGGTGACCTTTTGCAGCAGGTGAGGTGTCGAATCCTAGGTTATCAAGGGTAAGGAATCCAATGGTGGCGGTGGTTTGCTCCAGAAATGCCTCCTGGTGGTTACTTAGCTCCTGATCGGCGGTCGCGGCTTCAATTTCCTCCAGTGGCCTCCGAGTCACTCTTTTCTCTCACTTTCTCTCGCTTTTGATCTGTGTCGTTTGCTCCTACCTTCAATCCCTATTTATAGCTGCTCAGAAGCCCTCTTGGATAAGCTCAAATCTGGCGATTTGGATAAATCCGAATTTTTCCGTTTTTTAGATTTGATTTTATCCAGCCTATTTGATGCCGATTTGTTGTAATCTTGTGATTTATCTGGATAATTCGGTTTTAGATTGATTGAAATCCAAAAAGATTCGAAGAAATCCACCAATTTTGGCCTCGTCGGACTTCTGCCGGATTTTTCTCTAGTTGGGCTCGAGGAAGAAGATGACCACGTGTGAGGCATGTGTTTCCTCTCGGCCAATTGCATGCTGCCATGTGGCAGCTCCAGGGAAAAGAAGAGAAAAATTTTGCCGAGCACACGCGGGGGGATTCGAACTCGCGACCTCTGGCTTCCACACGTTCCCAGGCGCGCACACGAGCCAACTGAGCTGGCTCAATTTCCCGATTTTATTTACATCGCAAATTGTATATATGCGATGCAATTGTTCCATTTTTTTTGTATTTTTTGGAATTTAAAAAATTTGTAAAAATTATTTAATCCTTATTATTGCTATTTCTGAAATTATTTCTCAAAATTGATGTATTTTCCTATTTATTTTTATTTATTTGAATATTTTTCCTATTTTTGCCAAATTAGAGAAAAATTGGAAAAAATTGGGAAAAATTGGAAAATGATTATTATTAATTCTTAGGGCAAAAATGGGGTGTTTACAAAACCCTTATCTTAATGATCTTGTAATTGTTTTCTTAGCTCTTCTAATTCAATTGGTGTCATCCTGTATACTTGTTTTGATATTGGTATAATACCCTGTATCAAACCAATGCTAAACTTGATCTCCGTAGTTAAGGGTAAACTAAGAAGGTTTTTTGGAAACATGTTTGGATATTCTCCCACTATTGACACCATATCCAACTTTATTTCTTCACTAGCTTCAGTCGTCACAGCTGCTAACATATTCTTTCCCCACAATTCATAAGTGGGTAATTTTTTTGGTCTCTAAGCTTCCAACTTATACTCAAAATAATCTTCCCCAAGTGTGTTAAAGTGTACCACCATCTTATGACAATCAATGGTGGCGTGATATTCTAATAACCAATTTACTCCTAAAATGATATCAAACTCTACAATCTCTAATATTAGTAGATTTACTAGCATCACCCTGCCCTATATCTCTATTCATACTTTTCTGCAGATTATATCTATCATCTCTCCAACTCCCAAAGGAGTACTAATAGTTAATTTATCATCCATATATTCAACATTCAATACACACTCATGTACAAATATTTCAAACACATAGGAAATAGAAGCACCGGTATCAAATAGTACATAAGCATTGTAGGCGTGTACTTGAAGTATACCTGCAATGGTGTCCACATTTAGGAGGTCCTAGTGCTATTGCTGCTGAAGTGTGAACACTCTTATGGGAACCCATTGTCTAGGCCCCCTTACTTGTGATCTACTAGCTTATACCCTTACTCAAGGTCCTGTTGCCTATTAAACTAGGGCTATTTGATTTCCTCCCTATCCTTAAGAATATTCTACTGCCTTATGTGCCCTCTACTTATTCACATGGTAGAATATTAGTAGAATTGACCTTTCATTGCAATGCCTACTGATATGCCTTGTCTTTCCATAGGAGAAACACACACCCTTTGGTTATATTCATTCCTTTAATTTATAGGGCCTATAACACATGGTGCATCTAATTGCAAGGGTTGCTACAAGAAGTGCCATGGGCATTGGTCTAATCTATAAAGGAGGAGCTATGGTAACCTGTGATCTGCTTTAGAACATCTATAGCCTCTTGCCCTTATCTTGCACAATCATATTAGAGGCAAGTCCCTTACCTAAAGCTAACCCTACTCTATGGTTTAACTGTTCCTTCTTCTACTCTATTGCAAATACTTTGCCTTATCGACTACTTCAACATATGTGGTCAACTAGAAGGCTCCAACCTCATGTTAGAGACTAAGCTTCATTCCCCTTAGAAATCTTCTTGCCCTAGATATATCATTAACATAGACTATCTTAGGTAGGAATTGAATTAGGCAATTCAATTCCGCTTCATATTCTTCCATTATTCTCCTCCCCTAATCACATCTATAATATTTATTTTCCATTTTAGCTCTAGAACTACTAGGGAAGTACCTCTAGTAGAATAGTTCCCTAAACCCCATCCAGTTTACACACTCTCTTGCTAGTTTGGGAACTAACCGCCACCATTTTGTTGTAGTCCCCTTCAGCATGAACGCAACATAGTTTACTTTCCTATCTTTAGGCACTTGGAAGACAATAAATGTTTCTCAATATCTTGCATCCAATCTTCTACCTCAATTGGATCCTCCACCTTAAGGTTAAACTCCTTTGCCACCATAACGAACTTGTCAAAATTGATCGCTTTTTCTATAACTCTGTTTTGTAGGGCATTGTGAGCTTGATGTTGCTGTCTCAATAACCCCACTAAGTTATTCATAGTCTATAGAAGTTAGGCAGTTTAGCTTATTACTTGACCCTATCCCCCTTGTAGTTGTTGCCTATAGGGATTTCCTTCATTTGAATTGCGACGTCCAACACCCCTTAATATGCTTAATCTGATGATTCTTCTTGAAGGCATTTTATTTGAGAAGATATAACTAAATAGTCTTGAGAGTTAGTGTCAGCTCAATCTTAGTGCCATTATGTGTTGGTATATACATATATACCTCTACACATAATTGTATATTTATATATGAATAACTTATAAATTAACAGAATAGCAAATAAAAATAATAAGTACAGTAAAAGTAATTACTAAATAAAACAATCATCCCATAACTTTGCTCACTCTCTTCATATCTCACCATCCTACAAATTCAACACCTAATTAATCTAAAGACCACTTCTTACTTTCTATTGTTTGAAACCAATACGTCTTTATCATCACTCAGTTTCTAAGGATCATCAAAACTAAGCTTTAATACCATTTAAGCTATAACACCTCAAAACTCGAGACGCTATGGCTTGTTACATGTCCTTACCAGGCAAGCACATATTAAATCTCTTAAACCTACTCTAATACCATTGAACCCTGTATTTCGTGTTAATTACAATTAGATATATCTCATACTTTCAACATGATACAAGTACATCCCATTTCAATCTTCAAGAGTTAATCTAAATCCATTATTAGTTATTACAATTTCATACTAACTTAACAATCACAAGAAACAACAAAAGTTATACGTACCTAAAAACGTAGTCTTAAGTACATCTTGTCCTAAAGTAACGTCTAGATTGTAATTTTTCAAAACACTAGTAATATGCTCTTAGTACTAATCTGGAATAATCTAAGTTGCTCACTTCTATTCACTTAATTGTTAATGGATTACTTATCTTTCTTTACTGAACTTTCTAAGATTTTACTAGGTGTCTAGGTTGCATGGAAATTCGTTTAGTTAGAAAATAAATCAAGTAACAATATGCCTCTAAGTACATGGTTGTGCTTTAGGCCGTATACTTTGGTATGGTTAGATACATGGTCGTATTTTGTAGCTATGTATTTTTGTGTATTTTAACATTTTAGAACACCTAGGTATACAATTGTGTAGTTGGCAATGTACCTTTCTGTGTTTTTTCTTGATTTAGCACGCCTAAGTACACAGGTGTGTCATTTGTTTGTGTACCTTTCTATACACGATGTATATTTCTACATGGGCGAGTGATGGAGTGGAGGTATTAGCAAACAGGTATATCGCAGAATGGGACAAAATTGGGTTGGTCATGATTTCTTGATTTTTGGACCTTATTTTGAAGGAAATGAGCTAACTCAAAAAAGTTAGAACTGTTGGTGCTAAGTTATGCCGTTTTTAAGGTAAATTCCTTTGTTTAGTCCCTTAAACAGTTGAATTTGCTATTTTTGGTAACTTTTATATTACCTATAACTTTTTATAGACACTTATGTTTTGAGTATTATTTGTGGCATTGTATTTGTTTTCTAATTTTTTACATTTCCTTAAGTTTAGGCATTTCTATTTTTGAAAAATTTTAGGCGTTTCCATTTTTGGAAAATTCTTATGTTTTATTTTTGGCAACTTTGTGCCCACTATTATTTGTACGCCTTAGGGCATTGAATGGGGACATTATTAAATATTATCAAAATTTTGAGCCGTCATTACTCTATTTTTCTCCCCAAATTCTCGAATTCATAAAATTATCAAATTTGGATGCCAAATATCAAGGAATTCATAGATCAATTGATATTTGAAAGTCACACATCAGGTATTCACAAAATCAACGGTTTGTAATAAAAATCCTATTTAATCTCACGTGTTACGCTGCGTCAGTAGGTATACGGGCGTGTACTTGATTGTGCACTGCACTATTCCACATGAATTACTTTTCTTCTTTACCAATTCATTATTTAGTCTAATTTTTGCATTCCTAAGTCTAATTGGATCCTAATTTTGTTAATTCCTAATTCATTATGTGGATTGATGTACTTACTTGTCTCAACCCATGATTTAAATCCTTATTTATCTGATTTCGTGCTTGTTCCGCTCTCTTCCTTAATTTGAATTCCAATGAATCATGTAATAGAAGTTGGTTAAATCATCAATTCTATCATCAGAAGTAATAACTTGATCATTGAAACTCCTTACCTGATGAAACTTAGTTTGCTCCTTGTGGTTGTTTACTAGATCGCCTTATAGTTCCAAAGAATACCTCTTTGTCAACTACTGTGCAAATGGTGAAAACAAATCTCTAAGTTACATAAAATAACCAAATTATGCCCTTACCTTTGTAAAAATTACATTTTTATCCTTGTCATTATATTTTAATAAATATTATATAACTATATTATTTTTAGGTAATTGCATATCATTTGCAAGCTTTATACTCTCACTTGACATTATAGCATCTAGTTTGATCCAAAGACCAAACTGACTTGTCTTACCTATTAATGTTTGATAAAGAAACTACACGAATGGCATTTAACTCTTCCATTGGGAGTTGATATCTCAAAAAATCTAAGTTCCAAGTAGCTTAGGATGGATTTATCATGGAGGACACCAATTGATTAAGATTAAAATTAGAGTTTTCAAGAGAATGTAATTTGAACCCCCTTTACTTTAGCAACCCAAGGATCTTACCAAATTTTGATACTTCTTCCATTATTCACCTAATGTGCCTAGGAGGAAGAAATCACTAGGACATCAACTCAACACAATCTTAGGGAGGGGAGAGGGTTAGAAAAAGTTAGCAATGAAGTAATTTAGGTTTAGCGGAAATGTGCACTACTTACGTGATATTACTCACCATGAATCAAGAACACAACTTAATCCTTACTTTGATATTACACACAATGTAGATAATTAAGGTTTCTTACCACATCATTACTAAAGGGGTTAATAAGAGAAAGGTAAACCAAGAAGAAAAAAACTAACAATTTAGGGTTTTGGGTTTAATAAATGCAATCAATTACTGCTGTGGCTACTTAATACATAAATATTTATAGTGTCCCCATTAGGGTTAAGGACAAAAAAGGAAAAGAAATAAGGTTAATGCTTAAAGTAGTAAAATAGTATAATTTCCATGTAAGAATAGAATAGTCTAGAATTTGTCTTGTAGTAATTAATATACTAGTGGCATTAACGTCACGATGCGTTTGGCTGAGCTAATTGTTTTAGTTAGCTAGCTTCACATTCAACCTTGATGTTAGCTGGCCTACTTAAAACCCATGGTCTAGTGCTAGCAAGTTAAAGTAAGATGGGTTGGACCATAAGATGCGAGTCACTACTCTTGATCTAGCAGGTAGGACTCTCGGCCATGTTTGCTACTGTTGCTCGTGAGTTTTTGGAGACTGCTTGGTAAGTTACTCTAGGTTAGTCTATCAAGGTTTTCCTTGACTTGAGTGACAATCAAAAGAGTATCATAGCTTGGCAAGTGTTATAACTCATAGGTTTCGAGGATAGCTTCTTCCTCAGTGAATTGGTTAAACATGATCATTTATGTGAGGTTCTAAAGTCTATGCATCCTGGCTCTTGTGATTAGACTTAAGGTTAGATTCCTATCACTACCTACCAATAATAATTTTACACAATCATTTGCTTCCCTTTTAGCAAACTTTACCAAACCTAAGAGGCTTTACTCCCTTCACCAAATCCAAGACATTAGTATTCGAAAAGTAAAAGCTTTTCAACTCCTTAACCGTAGAGCACTAGGATTTGTTATAATTTTTCATGCCATTTCCCCTAATAGCACATCATTAAAGGTTTGTAAATCCTTAAAGCCTAAACCGTTCATGCTTTTTAGGATTAAGATGTCTTACCAAGACCTTTAATGGATCTTTCTTGATTTTTAATCTTCTCTTGCTAGAATTGTGCCATTATAGAAATGACCTCTTTACACCACCTCCTTGGGAATTTGAAAACACTCATACCACAGTAGGGTTTGGCAAACCCCACACCATTCTCAGTATTCTCTCTACGTAGAGATAATAGAAGGCTTTTCTACCACTCCAACTTTGCTCTTTACCCTATCCTTAATAAAGCCTAGGGCCTCACTTTTGGATTTGCCCCACTCAATTGGTAAACCTTAAGTATTTTCCAACTTACTATATTTTTTGAATCTCTAAATGATACAAGATCGGTTTGATCAGATTCCTAATTGATATGAACCACGCCAACGTGTGACGAAACCCAATATCAATACATTCGAAATTCGTTACCTAAGATGCCAAACACACTCAAGTGGAAACCGCGACCCGTTGTCTATAAGCAAGACAAGAACCTTGGTATAATATGAAGACGCCACAATCGGGATGAAAGACCGATTGATAAGTCGGGATGAACGCCACGTAAATAAAATCCGATAAGTTCTAGGTTAGTTCTTTAAAGAACCAAGAGAGGAATTCCCTCAAAAGTGTTTTCAAACTTTCAATGTTGTACATGTTTTATCCTCTATGTTCTAAACCCTAGGAGCTTTATACTAGGGTTTACAATTCGTAACAATAAGGCCCAAAATGACATCACTTCAATAAGTTGCGTAAAAATAACAAAAACAGAACATGAAGGCCGGCAGTGTAGACATGAAGGCCGGTGGCGTTGGAATGAAGGCCGGCGGCCTTGAGTCGGCGTTGGAGACATACACGGCCGTGTACTTCTAGACGTGTATCTTTCTGTGGATTTTCTTGACTCCATACACGGCCGTGCCTTTTTGCCGTGTATATGACCGTGTATGATTCTGTGTAACCTTGAGATTCCTACACGGCCGTGCCTTATAAAGACACGCCCTCTTCACCCCGTATCCGGTATGACTTGTACAAGAGCAAGGGCTTTCCCATGGTTGTTCCAATCCTTTCCAACTTCATGATTGCTCCAATCCTTTCCGGCTTCATGGACCTCCTTTATCAACCCGTTAAGTGCTTCCTTGAATTGTTTCGCTCGATTTCTTGTGATCAGTCCAGGTGGCACTTCAAGAGGATCCACATTCCATCTTCTGGCTTGGCTCCCATCATGGATTTTATCATTCCCCTCCTCTTGAAAAGGATTTGTCCTCAAATCATTGCCTGCATCAAAAGGACTCAGATCGGTAACATTAAACGTAGCACTTACTTGATACTCACCAGGCAAATCTTTCTTGTATGCATTATCATTGATGCGCTCAAGAATTTAAAATGGTCCATCGCCTCTAGGAAGTAGTTTAGATCAACGCTGCATAGGAAACCGCTTTTTGCGCATGTGAACCCAAACCCAGTCTCCAGGTTCAAAGACAACTTGTCGACGACCCTTATTGGCTTGTTGCACATACTGCTCTGTTCTTCACTCAATGTTTAGCCTTGCCTTCTCATGTATCTGTTTAACAAATTCTGCTTTCTTCTTGCCATCTAGATTAACATATTCAGAAATAGGCAAAGGTGATAAATCCAAAGGAGTTAGTGGATTAAAACCATACACAATTTCAAAAGGAGTAAATTTAGTAGCAGAATGCACTGTACGGTTATAGGAAAATTCAACATGCGGCAAACAATCCTCCCAACTTTTAATGTTCTTTTTAATGACAGCCCTCAACAAAGTAGATAAAGTTCGATTTACTACTTCAATTTGACCATCAGTCCGTGGGTGACAAGTAGTAGAAAACAATAACTTAGTTCCTAACTTAGCCCACAAGGTCTTCCAGAAGTAGCTCAAGAACTTAGCATCTCTATCCAATACGATTGTTCTAGGCATACCATGTAATCTCACAACTTCCCTACAGAACAAATTGGCAATATTGCAAGCATCATTCGTTTTATGACAAGGAATGAAATGTGCCATCTTGGAGAATCTAGCCACAACTACAAAAATAGAATCCCGACCATGTCTAGACTTGGGTAATCCTAACACAAAATCCATGGAAATATCTACCCAAGGCTCATGAGGAATGGGAAGTGGGGTATAAAGCCCTTGAGGTTAGACTCTAGATTTTGCTTGCTTACATGTGACACATCGCTCACAAATCCTCTCAACATCTCGTTTCATGTGAGGCCAATAAAAGTGTTCCTGCAATACCCCTAAGGTTTTAGCTACTCCAAAATGTCCCATTAAACCTCCTCCATGAGACTCCCTCACTAGTAATTCTCTTAAAGAACAAATTGGAATGCATAGTTTACTCTCCCTAAACAAGAATCCTTCATGTTTATAAAATTTACCATGCCCACTCTTCTCACAATGCACATACTCCTCACAAAAATCTCGATCAGCAGCATACAATTCCTTAATGTGCTCAAAACCAAGCAGTCTAGAACTAGGAGTAGAGATAAGAGTATACCTTCTAGAAAGTGCATCAGCAACGGCATTCTCTTCACCTTGCTTGTAGTGGATGACATATGGAAATGTTTCGATGAAATCCACCCAATGAGCATGCCTTTTATTTAGCTTATGTTGCCCCTTCAAGTACTTCAAGGATTCATGATCAGTGTGGATCACGAACTCTTTTGGCCAAAGGTAATGTTGCCATGTCTCCAAGGCTCGAACCAATGCATATAACTCCTTGTCATAAGTAGGGTAGTTCAAGGTTGCCCCACTTAGCTTCTCGCTAAAGAATGCAATTGGTCTTCTCTCCTGCATGAGCACTGCTCCAATACCTAATCCTGAAGCATCACACTCAATTTCAAACATTTTAGAAAAATTAGGTAAAGCAAGTAATGGCGCCTGAGTCAGCTTGTTTTTAAGCGTCTGAAAGGCCTTCTCTTGTTGCTCTCCCCATCTGAACCCCACGTTCTTCTTAATTACCTCAGTAAGTGGTGCTGCAATGGTGCTAAAATCCTTCACAAATCTCTTGTAAAAACTCGCTAGTCCATGGAAACTCCGCACATTACTTACATTAGTTGGATTAGGCCATTCTTGGATCGCACGAATCTTTTCTTCATCAACCTGTATTCCCTGTGCACTAACAACAAAACCAAGAAACACAAGTTTGTCTGTGCAAAAAGTGCACTTCTTCAGGTTATCATATGATTGCTCCTTTCGAAGTACTCCTAAAACATCCCTCAAGTGAGATATATGGTCTTCCAAACTCTTGCTGTAAATGAGAATATCATCAAAATAGAAAACCACAAATTTGCCAATAAAAGTCCTCAAAACATGGTTCATAAGTCTCATAAAAGTACTAGGTGCGTTAGTTAAACTGGAAGGCATTACTAACCACTCATACAATCCATATTTCATTTTGAATGCGGTTTTCCATTCATCACCTTCTTTCATTCTAATTTGGTGATAGCTATGATAGGATTAAAAATCCGACAAGACCTATCATTAGGGTAAGAACTAAAGGAATTCAAATCTTGGCGTTGAGGGCCCATTTTGAGCAGATCGACCTTGGAATTATTTATATATTAACCTCTTTTCTATTATTCTTGTATTGTGTTTTCCAACAGGCACACTTATCATATTCTATAGGGCAATGGACAAACTCCCTCAGACTCAGATTGTGGGTTATCTATGGACCGACCTGAACCGGCGATGAGTTGGGCCGATGGATCCTATAGAAGACTGGCATCATGAAGAGCATTTTTTTTATGTATTTTTCATTTTATGAACTATTTTAGTTGTATTTTGGTTTTGGGACACTTTTATTTCTTTGTAACTTTCATTTAGGGTTAGCCACCTTAAAAGTGGCAAACTTGTAATTTTGAGCATTTTTTAACCCTAGGAGTAGCAAGTATAAATACTTGCTTAAGAGAGGGTTTGAGGAGGCTTAATTTTTCAGAAAAAACACTTCACATTTCGTGAGAGGGCTTAGGGTTTCCTAATTCCCAAATTCTCTTATCAATTTCAATCCCATGAAGTTGGAATTGTGGCGAGTGCAACAAGGAGAAATCGTGAGTAATATCGATTCATCTTTGTTGTTGTTCATTTCTTCTCTAGTGAGTCATATCTAGGGTAGATTTGAATCTTTCTTGGACTTATTGGTTATTGTAATTCGTGGACATCAATCTTGTAAGATTGATTGTTCTTTTAGTTATTGAACTCACTATCATTTTTAGTGCATTTGGCGTGAATTTGGTATTGAAAGGGGAAGTGGAATTCACGGTTTGTGTTGCTTCATTTTGATCTGATTTCCACGTGATTCTCAAGCCTTATTGTGGTTATTTGGTTAAATTATCATTAGAGATTACAATTATATCATTTGATCATCATTTTTCCATCAAATCTTCATGTGAAATCACCCTCAATTGAACCGGTTTGTGTTTTGTGAATTAAGGTGTTTTTCCTTGATTCTTTTGATTGTGCTTAAGTGGAATTAGGCACATCATATTTTGGTATCAAAGCACATGTTGAGAGAAGGGATTTATGGTTATTTGATTTTGTGATATTCATCTTCAATTAGGGTTAATCAAATTGTGAACCGCAATTGTGTTGTGTAGTTTGTGACTTACGAAATTACCTTGGTTGGAGCTTTAATTTGCTGATCGTTGGAGTTGGATTGGGAAGGTTGTTGTATCATTTTATGGTCAATAATCTCGTGGAAGGGCAGTAGCATAGAGTGTTGTTTAATTCAACAACTTTTGGGACTTGCAAAAATTGCCTTATTCTTGCCGTGACTTGTTGTGGCGTGAAGGAGGATGTGTTAGTTGTTGTTGTGACTTCCATTGTGTAATTGTGAATTAGAGGAGTACAATTTGCAGATTGCATTGAGTTTTAATTAGTAAGGAATTGTTTGAATTCAAACATATGCAATTAAGTTGTGGGAGTTAATGATTGCTATTTGAATTTGAATTCATTACTTACCAATTGAAGAAGGCTTGCAATTAGTGAATTGGTTTGAATTTCAAATTGAAAGTTGCTGCCTATTTTGTTATAAAGTTGCGGTTAGAACTTGTGGGAAGTGGAGTACATTTTGTTGTTGCAACGTGTATAAAAGGTATATGTGTATGGAGTTGTGTTTTTGTAAAATTAATGAAGAGTATGTATGTGTGGCGTTATGTGTGTATGTTAATTGAAGGTGTTGTAACGTGGTGAATTGTGTTGTGGTGAAGTAAGTGCAACGTGATTAGGTGTGTGTGGTGGTATAAATTTGTGGAGTTTTGTGTAGTGCAAGGTGCTGCACATTAAGACTCATTGTGGGTGTAAAACTTTAGTAAGAAAGGAAAGTTAAGTGGTGAAGTTTGAAATTCAAATATAAGCATTTAAGTGTGAAAGTTATTGAGTATTATTACTTAAACACTTGCTTAGTTGAATTCAATATCTTAACTACTTGGAAGTATTTATTTGTGCTTCAATTATTCTACTCTACTTGAAGTGATAAGAAGTATCTGTTACATTGGTAACTTGTTACACCGTGGGTGTACAAGTGTGTGTGTTGTTATCTAAACGTGGTGAAGTGAAGGGAGTGTGCTACAAATTATTTGAGATTACATTTGTATTTTAGATAAATCGCATCCACAAACATGCCATATGATAGTGTGAATGGGTACATTGGCAATGAGGCCAATAGCCAAGTGGGTAGCAGACCAAGTCATCGAAATACAAATGGAAGAACTCTAGATGAACAACTTTGGGACCTTAGCAAATTTGTTGCTACATTAGCAACAAGGATTGATAGGATGACATTGCCACCACCACCTGTGGTAAACCTTCAAGCGCCACCTAGAGTAAAGGGAGATTATCATGCTCTTAGGGAAGATAGAGATGATAATTTTGGGTTTAAACCATATCCGGACTGGGAATTTAGACCACCTCGAGGGCCAGAGTGTGCGAAGCTACAAATGCCTTCATTTGATGGTAGGGGTTCCATAGATGATTACCTAGACTGGGAGGACCAAATTATGCAGACACCGATGTTCCAACCTTCAGAGGATCCTGATGATCATAGTCAGACGAGCAGACCACCAGAGAGCCAAACTGTTTAGAAACAGTTATGTTCACCTTTAGAGGTTTTAGAGGGTAATGAGCAGTTGGGCCAACCATTAGAAGACCATAAGGATTAGCCACATACAGATGAGTTAGAAAAGGAGGAAACAGTTTCAGTGGAACAGGTTGATACAAGGGCAACTTTAGTGGATAATGGGTCATTATTTGTGTTGCAGAAGAGATATATCCTGGAAATGGAGGAGAGAAGACAATCACCACCTGTAGTATTTCTGATATTGGGATTCTGTAGAGATATTTCTTCAGGTGACTTGCTAGGAGGAAACAAAGTCTCTACTGCATTTGATATACTAGATTTGAGGACAAATCTTTTTGAGGCTCGAGGAGATGATAGGATTAAAAATCCGACAAGACCTATCATTAGGGCAAGAACTAAAGGAATTCAAATCTTGGCGTTGAGGCCCATTTTGAGCAGATCGACCTTGGAATTATTTATATATTAACCTCTTTTCTATTATTCTTGTATTATGTTTTCCAACAGGCACACTTATCATATTCTATAGGGCAATGGACAAACTCCCTCAGACTCAGATTGTGGGTTATCTATGGATCGACCTGAACCGGCGATGAGTTGGGCCGATGGATCCTATAGAAGACCGGCATCATGAAGAGCATTTCTTTTATGTATTTTTCATTTTATGAACTATTTTAGTTGTATTTTGGTTTTGGGACACTTTTATTTCTTTGTAACTTTCATTTAGGGTTAGCCACCTTAAAAGTGGCAAACTTGTAATTTTGAGCATTTTTAACCCTAGGAGTAGCAAGTATAAATACTTGCTTAAGAGAGGGTTTGAGGAGGCTTAATTTTTCAGAAAAAAACACTTCACATTTCGTGAGAGGGCTTAAGGTTTCCTAATTCCCAAATTCTCTTATCAATTTCAATCCCAAGAAGTTGGAATTGTGGCGAGTGCAACAAGGAGAAATCGTGAGTAATATCGATTCATCTTTGTTGTTGTTCATTTCTTCTCTAGTGAGTCATATCTAAGGTAGATTTGAATCTTTCTTGGACTTATTGGTTATTGTAATTCGTGGACATCAATCTTGTAAGATTGATTGTTCTTTTAGTTATTGAACTCACTATCATTTTTAGTGCATTTGGCATTGAAAGGGGAAGTGGAATTCACGGTTTGTGTTGCTTCATTTTGATCTGATTTCCACGTGATTCTCAAGCCTTATTGTGGTTATTTGGTTAAATTATCATTAGAGATTACAATTATATCATTTGATCATCATTTTTCCATCAAATCTTCACGTGAAATCACCCTCAATTGAACCGGTTTGTGTTTTGTGAATTAAGGTGTTTTTCCTTGATTCTTTTCATTGTGCTTAAGTGGAATTAGGCACATCAATCCACTTTTCAGATCAATTTTGGAAAAGACACTAGACCCATGTAACACATCTAACATGTCATCTAAGCGAGGAATGGGATGACGATACTTTACCGTGATGTTGTTGATGGCGTGGCAGTCAACACACATTCTCCATGACCCATCCTTCTTAGGCACCAAAATCACAGGCACTGCGCATGGACTCATGCTTTCCCTCACATACCCCTTCTCCATTAATTCATCGACCTGCCTTTGGAGTTCCTTTGTCTCCTCCGGATTGGTCCTATAAGCTGGCTTGTTTGGAATCGATGCTCCGGGTACTAGGTCAATCTGGTGCTCAATATCACGAAGAGGTGGTAATCCCTTTGGAATCTCCTCAGGGAAGACATCTTCAAAGTCCTGCACAATAGACACAACTACACTAGGCAAAGAGTTAGATAGTTCGTTAGCATTCAGACATGTTTCCTTAAAAACCAGCAACAACATAGGTTGCTTCATCACTAACGCTCTCCTCACTACACTCACTCTTACTACATAACTCTCCTTTTGCAAGGCTGCACTCTCCTTTTCACTCACCACCAAAGTTGATCCCCCTTCAACTTGGTCTCTCACACTCTTTCCAGCCTTCCTCTCTTTTTCCTTTTGAGTTCGACTTTTGTATTCCTTTTCTTTCTCATTGTCTTTTGCTCTCTCACTCTCCCTTTGTTTTTCACTCACCTTATGTTTTGCAAAAGATTGTTGTAGCTACAACTGATCCTCATACACCTGTTTAGGTGTTAATGGTTTAAGATTAAAGATTTTCCCCTGGTGAACAAGCGTATACTTGTTAGAAAAGCCATCATGAACAACCTTCCTATCAAATTGCCATGGCCTCCCCAACAACACATGATACGCCTGCATTGGCACTACATCGCATAACACCTCATCCTCATACCTACCAATGCGAAAAGCAATCAAGGCTTGCTTACTCACCTTAGTCTCGCCACTATCATTCAACCACTGCAACTTATATGGACTAGGGTGTCTAATAGTTTTGAGTCCCAACCTCTCGACAATAAAATTACTCACCACATTGGTGCAACTTCCTCCATCAATGATCAAACTACAAATATGATCTCCTAGATAACATATAGTATGAAATATATTCTCTCTTTGCACCTCCTCTTCTTCCTTCACTTGCACATTCAAAGCTCGCTTCACTACTGCCACTAACCTCCCTATTGTAGGCTCCTCATCACTAACGTCCTCTAATGGAGGCATATCATCTTCCTCACTATCCCCCTCAGTCTCATACTCACCATCATCATGCAAAATCATAACACGCCTATTTGGACATTGACTAGCAATATGGCCTCTACCTTGGCATTTAAAATATCTAATGTCACGATTTCTAGAAGTAGAAGAATCAGGGTTACCTTGATTACCAGGAGTAGAACCCTCTTTTCTCAGCTCTCCTTTTGGTTTGGTGGGTAAAGGATTTTCTTCCTTCTTCCATTTGTTAGTCTTCCGGGTGGATGAACCAGTACCCTGTTGAAACCGTGCATTACTACTACCTTTCCGCCTGTGTTGGTTCTCAACCTTTATAGCCATATGAACCATATCCTCTAATTCTACATAATGCTGCAATTCAACAACATTTTGAATTTCTCTATTCAATCCAGAAAGAAATCTAGCCATGGTAGCCTCTCTATCCTCCTCTACATTCGCCCTGATTATTGTAACTTCCATCTCCTTGAAATACTCATCCACACTTCGGCTTCCTTGCCTAAGAGTTTGCAATTTGTTGTGCAATTCACGATAGTAATACGCAGGCACAAACCGCTTCTTCATCACCCTTTTCATCTCTTCCCATGACTCAATAGGTGGTTCACCATTCCTTCTTCTATTCAACATTAGCTGATCCCACCACACTATGGCATAATCCGAAAATTCAATGGCAGCAAGTTTCACTTCTTTCTCCCACTATAGTTATGACAATCAAATACCATATGTACCTTTTTCTCCCACTCTAAGTACGCCTCGGGATCATTCTTCCCTTGGAAAGGAGGAATCTTCATCTTTATGCTACTCAATTGATTATCCTCTCTATTCCTATCTCCTCTATCTTCCCAATCCCTAGTTCCTCTATTCCGACCACTATATCCTCTATAACTCCCAACAGAAGGCTCATCAAAGTCATCACCCGACATTTCATCTCCACCCCTTTGTACTCTCCTAGAACGACTCTCCCTCTTACGCCCTTGGAAGACGTTTGTAGATTGCTCTAGTCTTTGCTCTACCATCTCATGAATTTGTTCCATTCCCTCCTGAAACATTCTCTTCATCTTACCCCTCAACGCCTCAATCACTAACCTAGCATCAAACCTTCCCCTCTCACTTCCAGGAGAATGTTGCCTTGACATAGTTCCTGCAGAAAAGATTAGTACTAACGCAAATATATATAATTAAGCCTCACGATACACTCCCTTATGTGTTTCGCTCAAAGGATGATATCACACAGTCACTTGTGTATTCTCACAAGCAATGATGATATCAACTCACCAATTCCTCTTCTCAATTCTCTTGGAACTAACCCAAACTACACCAATTCCCTTCCGTAGAATTCAAAACAACTCTAGGGCTCGAAAATTTTCCTCTTTTTTTTTTTGTTTTTTTGCCTTTATGTGCTACTCTTGATCATGTTCCCTTTTTTTTTTAACAAAAATTGAATAGAAGGCACTACACTTCCATAGACGATTAACACTATGAAATTGAATATGAACAATTGATACGAACGATTGGAGTTAGGGTTTTGATGTTACCTTCCTCAAACCAAACTGATGTTTAACAAACTTAAGCTCTGATACCAAACTGATACGAGATCGGTTTGATTGGATTCCTAACTGATACGAACCACGCCAACGTGTGACAAAACCCAATACCAATACGTTCGGAATTCGTTACCTAAGATGCCAAACACACTCAAGTTGAAATCGCGACCCGCTGTCTATAAGCAAGACAAGAACCTTAGTATAATATGAAGACGCCACAATCGGGATGAAAGACCAATTGATAAGTCGAAATGAACGCTACGGAAATAAAATCCGATAAGTTCTAGGTTAGTTCTTTAAAGAACCAAGAGAGGAATTCCCTCAAAAGTGTTTTCAAACTTTTAATGTTGTATATGTTCTATCCTCTATGTTCTAAACCCTAGGAGCTTTATACTAGGGTTTCAATTCGTAACAATAAGGCCCAAAACGACATCACTTCAATAAGTTGCGTAAAAATAACAAAAACAGAACATGAAGGCCAGCGATGTAAACATGAAGGCCAGCAGCGTTAGAATGAAGGCCGGTGGCCTTGAGCCGGCGTTGGAGACATACACGGCCGTGTACTTCTAGACGTGTATCTTTCTGTGGATTTTCTTGACTCCATACACGGCCGTGCCTTTTGGCCGTGTATATGATCGTGTATGATTCTGTGTAACCTTGAGATTCCTATACGGCCGTGCCTTGTAAAGACACACCCTCTTCACCCCGTATTCGGTATGACTTGTACAAGAGCAAGGGCCTTCCCATGGTTGTTCCAATCCTTTCCAACTTCATGATTGCTCCAATCCTTTCTAGCTTCATGGACATCCTTTATCAACCCGTTAAGTGCTTCCTTGAATCGTTTCGCTTGATTTCTTGTGATCGGTCCAGGTGGCACTTCAAGAGGATCCACATTCCATCTTCTGGCTTAGCTCCCATCATGGATCTCATCACTAAAAATTCACATCTATCATGCACATCATTTAAAGTGTTAGCACTTAAAGTAATGGATAACTTTTGGAAATTAATCCTTTGACCTAATGCAACATTATACAAATTCAAAATAAACTTAAATATTGTGAGGTTGGCCCCCTAAGCTTCCATAAAGAGTATCTATAACCATCAAGAATAAAAAAAAGGAGATGAAGGGTTCCCTTATCTTATAGCCCCTAGTTGGCTTAATTTTACTAACTCCTTTTCCATTAACTATAAGATCATAGGAAACTGAGGTTATATAATTCATAGTCCATCTAATTCATGTGCTGTTAAAACTTAGTCTTTCTTTCTAAAAAACTTCGTTATATTATGTCAAAGACTTTAGCCATATCTCACTTAATAGCACAATTAAACTACTTCCCAAATTTTCTCAGTTTTAATGCATGAAAGACCTCATGTGCAATGATCATGTTATCTTGTATTTGCTAGCTAGGGATGAGTGCACTTTAGATTTTGGGAAATAATAGATTCTAGTAAAGGCTTGAGATTATTTAGCTAAAACTTTTAAAATAATTTTATAAGAAAAATTGTAGACATTAATAGGGTGAAATTGACCTACAGACTTAAGAAACTTGATTTTGGGTATTAAAATGAGATATGTTTCATTAAAGTTTGAGGGGAATCATACCTATGTGGAAAAAATGCATGATGGACTTAGTGACATAATCTTCAAGTACGTGCTAGTTTGATTGATAAAACAGACTGTTAAAGCCATCTGATCCTAAGGCTTTTAGACAGTCAAGTTGAAACATTGCTAATTTAATCTCCTCTTTTCATTTGTAGTGGTTAGTTTGCAAGTCATCTCTAAAGATATAATGAGATCCACTTTTATCGGTACATTCTTAAATTCTATATGTCCCATTGATTGGTACAACAAGGAGAAAAACATATGAAACTTAACAACTATTTCCTTTTCATTCTCTATCCATTCACTCATCTCATTTAGAATTTTTGTAATTTTATTATGAGCTCTCCTTTATAGCATTATTTAGTCAAGTTATAGACTTAAGTGCCTTTCCTCTTCTAAACAAGCTTAATTTACTTGTTTTCCTTGCTTTAATTGCAGTTGTTTAGATAGTTCCTCAATTACCTCGAAGTTATTTCTTACCTCACTGCTCATCCATTTCAATAAAAACCATTACATGCTTCTAACTTCACCATATGTCCTCTTATATTAGTTGTTTGTAAGCAATTAAATCATGAAGCAGCTATAACTTTTTTACATCCATTGATAGATAACTAGCCTTGTTTAAATGGAATAATTTTATACCCTTTTCCCCCTTCTTATTGACATCAATAACTAATGGGAAATGATCAAAACCTTGCATTGCATAGCTATTGTTGTAATTCTAGTAGATTAAATTACTAAGGCCCTTATCTAATTACTCTTTCACCAAACTTCCTTCCCTTCCATTAGACCAGGTAAGTACATGGCCTTGAAATCTAAGATTAGCCAATTAATAATCATAAATCAAATCTTAAAATGTAGTAAATTGTGTCTACAATTTATCTCTTCCTCTACTCTTCTCCTCCTTAGATGAAATTTTATTTAAATTCGCAACAATTAGTTGGTTGTCAATAATATTCATGAATATTTCTCTTAGGTTATCTTAAAATTTTAATATGAATTGAAAATCTAGATTTGCATGGCACTGTGAGATTCTTGCTCCAATATCTTGATGATCAAGTTGTATCCAAGAATTAATTTAATTAGCATTAGATTCTATGATATCTATCTAGACTTCATCCTCCTACCATAGGTAAGTCCTCTTGATAATATAACTAGGTTAACATAGTGAGCATGCTCAAAAGAATACCTTCTCCTTAATGCATCAACTATGTTTGCTTTATTCACATCTCCATCAAGAAGACAAGGTTAGGTCTATACTTGTGGATAATTCTCAATAGCAAAAAATAGTTTAAAAGACCAAAAACTCAATGTAATTAAAATTTGAGACTTCCATTTATAGGTTCTTTTAAAAATTTTAGCAATCAAATTTTGACATGTTATGTGATTGTGGGTGTATGAGTTTGAGTGCGAAGATCACTTATTTACTATGTTAGAACGCACTACTTATGACTAGATGAGAGAAGCGACACATATGAGAATGATTTAGGATAAATGGGATGGGGAAGAGGAGTAGGTGATGTCAAAAGGGCTCAAGTGCTTTGGTGATAGGTGGGTATTTTTTAATATATTGTGGTTTTGATCTTTTGAAAGAAAAATCTAGTTAAGTCATAAAGTTTTCCTTTCAAATGTAGGTACTTATATAGTTTTTAATCATGAATCTCATTCGTTGGATGGTAATGACAACCAATGGTTGAAAATGTGTGGACCCTCATATAGGTTTCTAATGACCCTAAGCCCATTGAAGGTCTTTCATATGCGAATCTTATTGAGATAGGATAGATTAGACTAGGCCAATCCAATGAATCATACTCTAAGCCTACCATACTAAATCCCCCATGATCATCCCGATATACATGTGCTTGACTCTTTGAACTCTATTATCTCGGCCCAAAAAATCAAATCTATTAAAATATTAGGCTAAAAGCTCATAAATCAAATTTAGCTCTTTATAGTGATATTAAAGCATTATACTCTAATTTTTGCACATGTGGTATGTCATGTGAAAATGTGGTGTGTCACATCAATAATAATGATTGATCACATAAATATTAATAACTTTTAAACTTGATAATAGCTAAAAATTATAAAAATAAAAATAATCTTAAAATCTAGAAAAGATAAAATTAAATTAAAATTGAATAAAAAAAATCTTAAACCTTAATTTGTGGAGTCTAGTAGGCTGGTTAGTGAAGCAATCCTATTGGGAGGCTAACATGCTCTCAAAAAGGACTTACATTCCTAAATCTTAACTCATATACATAGATGGATCATGTACCTATATGTAGTTATAGTTTGATGCTATTTATCTGCCTAACAACTTTAGTTGTTCAAACATACCTTTCCTTAGTAGCTCAATGGTAGAAATGTCAAATGTTAACTAACTACCTATGCCTTAGGTGTAAAGCTATTCATAAAAGTACTGATGAAAGCCATGATGGGAGTCAAGCTAGAAGGTGGAATGTGGATCCTCTTGAAGTACTACCTGGACCAATCACAAGAACTCGAGCGAAACGATTCAAGGAAGTACTTAACAAGCTGATAAAGGATATCCAAGAAGCTAAAAAAGAGTTGAGCAACCATGAGAATGACCTTGCATTTGTACAAGTCATTCAAGGAGATCAAAGCTGCCGGCTTTGACAACGTTCGCTTAAACGTTGCCGGCTTTGAACCGGCGTTGCAAGTAGAGCACGACAGAGAGACTACGCCGCCGACCTATATACCTAGCGTACATCCTACGCCGGCTACTACGCTGCCGACGTACATTTCCTGTTTGTTATTTTTCCGCAACTTTATTATGTTATGTCATTTTGGGCTGTTGTTTTACGAGCTGTAAACCCTATTAAAAGCTACTAGGGTTGGAAAATAGAAGAAACAACTTACATACAACATTGATAAACATAATTTGAGAGAATTCCTCTCTTGGTTCTCTAAAGAACTTCTCTTGAACTTATCGGATCTCTTCTGTGGCGTTCAAACCCGACTTATCAATCGGTCTTTCATCCTGATTGTGGTGTCAACAAAATATACCAAGGTTCTTGCCTCACCTATAGGCAACGGGTCGCAGTTCCACTTGATTGTTTTTGGCATCTTGGGTTGCAATTCCAAATGTATTGGTATAGGGTTTCGTCA
Organism: Laguncularia racemosa; assembly: GCA_037954665.1. Lineage (NCBI taxonomy): Eukaryota > Viridiplantae > Streptophyta > Magnoliopsida > Myrtales > Combretaceae > Laguncularia > Laguncularia racemosa. The sequence continues at coordinate 1,262,928 of JBBMOL010000096.1, read as the reverse complement.
CACGTGAGCGTGGTTCGTATCAGTTTGGTATCAGAGCCTAGGTTTGTTAAACATCAGTTCGGTTTGAGAAAGGTAACATCTAAACCCTAACTCCAATTATTCATATCAATCGTTCATGTCAAGTTTCATATTACCATCGCTTTATACTCAAATTCATAGTGTTAATTGTCTCTTAAGTAGTGTAGTTTCATTCTAGCAATCTTGTTACAAAAAAAAAAAAAAGGAACGAAAACAAAAACAAAAAAAAAAAGGAAGAAGAACGAAAAACAAAAGGACAAAAAAAAAAACAAAGACAAAAAAAAAAGAAAGAAAAAGGGAAAAATTCAAGCCGAAAAGTTTGTTCTTAAATCCTATGGAAGAATTTGTTGGGTTTGGATTCATTCTAAGAGAATTGAGAAGAGGGATTGGTGAGTTGATATCATATCTGGTTGTGAGAATACACGAGTGATTGTGGGATAACCTTCTTTGAGTGAAACATGTGAGGGAGCGAATCGTGAGGTTTAATTCTATATATTTGTGTTAGTACTAACCTTTCATTGCAGGAACTATGTCGAGGCAACATTCTCCTAAAGGTGAGCAGGGGAGGTTGGATGCTAGGTTAGTGATTGAGGCGTTGAGGAGTGAGATGAAGAGGATGTTTTAGGAGGGAAAGGAACAAATTCATGAGACAGTGGAGCAAAAACTAGAGCAATCTAAAAATATCTTTCAAGGGCGTAAGAGGGAGAGTTGTTCTAAGAGAGGACAAAGGGGTGGAGATGAGAATTCTGATGATGAGTTTGATGAACCTTCTATTGGGAGTTATAGAGGTTATGGTGGTGGGAATAGAGGAACTAGGGATTGGGAAGATAGAGGAGATAGGAATAGAGAGGATAATCAATTGAGTAGTATAAAGATGAAGATTCCTACTTTCTAAGGGAAGAATGATCTCGAGGCATACTTAGAATGGGAGAAGAAGGTAGAGATGGTGTTTGATTGTCACAGTTATAGTAGGAGAAAGAAAGTGAAGCTTGCTGCCATTGAGTTTTCAGATTATGCCATAGTGTGGTGGGATCAACTGATGTTGAACAGAAGAAGGAATAGCAAACCACCCATTGAGTCTTGGGAAGAGATGAAGAGGGTGATGAAGAAGCGGTTTGTTCCTGCTTACTACTATCGCAAATTGCACAACAAATTGCAAACTCTTAAGCAAGGAAGTCGAAGTGTGGATGAGTATTTTAAGGAGATGGAGGTTACTATGATTAGAGCAAATGTTGAGGAGGATAGAGAGGCTACCATGGCTAGATTTCTTGCTGGGTTAAATAGAGAGATTCAAAATGTAGTAGAATTGCAGCATTATATGGAATTGGAAGATATAGTTCACTTGGCTATAAAGGTTGAGAACGAACACATGAGGAAAGGTAGTAGTGCTGTATGGTTCCAACAGGGTGCGGGTTCATTTACGTGGAGGACTAACCATTGTAGGAAGGAAGAAAAGTCTTTACCCACCAAGCTAAAAGGAGAGTAGAAGCAAGGGGGGTCTGCTCCTGGTAATCAAGATAAACCTGATTCTTCTACTCCTAGAAATTGTGACATTAAATGTTTTAAATGCCATGATATGCCTCCATTGGATGATGCTAGTGATGACGAGGAGCCTGCAGTAGGGAAGTTAGTGGCAGTAGTGAAGTGAGCTTTGAATGTACAGGTGAAGGAAGAAGAGGAGGTGCAATGAGAGAATATCTTTCATATTAGATGTTATCTAGGTGATCATATTTGCAGTTTGATCATTGATGGGGGGAGTTGCACTAATGTGGTGAGTACTTTCATTGTTGAGAGGTTAGGGCTCAAGACCACTAAACACCCTAGCCCATATAAATTGCAGTAGCTGAATGATAGTGGCGAGACTAAGGTGAGTAAGCAAGCCTTAATTGCTTTTCGCATCGGTAGGTATGAGGATAAGGTGTTATGCAATGTAGTGTCGATGCAGGTGTGTCATGTGTTGTTGGGGAGGCTATGGCAGTTTGATAGGAAGGTTGTTCATGATGGCTTTTCTAACAAGTATACACTTGTTCACCATGGCAAAAGCTATAATCTTAAACCCTTAACACCTAAACAGGTGTATGAGGATTAGTTGCAGCTACAACAATCTTTTGCAAAATATAAGGTGAGTGAAAAACAGAGGGAGAGTGAGAGAGCAAAAGACATAGAAAAAGAAAAGGAACATAAAAGTCAATATCAAAAGGAAAAAGAGAGGAAGGCTGGAAAGAGTGTGAGAGGCCAAGTTGAGGGGGGATCAACTTTGGTGGTGAGTGAAAAGAAGAGTGCAGCCTTGCAAAAGGAGAGTTGTGTGGCAAGAGCGAGTGTAGTGAGGAGAGCGTTAGTGATGAAGCAACCTATGTTGTTGCTAGTTTTTAAAGAAACTTGTTTGAATACTAACGAACTTCTTAACTCTTTGCCTAGTGTGGTTGTGTCGATTGTGCAGGACTTTGAAGATGTCTTCCCTGAGGAGATTCCAAAGGAGTTGCTACCTATTCGTGGTATTGAGCACCAGATTGACCTTGTTCCCGGAGCATCTATTCCAAACAAGCCAACTTATAGGAGCAATCCAAAGGAGACAAAGGAACTTCAAAGGCAGGTCAATGACTTAATGGAGAAGGGGTACGTGAGAGAAAGCATGAGTCCATGTGCAGTGCTTGTGATTTTGGTACCTAAGAAGGATGGGTCATGGAGAATGTGTGTTGATTGCCGCGCCATCAACAACATCACGGTGAAGTATCGTCATCCCATTTCTCGCTTAGATGACTGTTAGATGAGTTACATAAGTCTAATGTCTTTTCCAAAATTGTTTTGAAAAGCGGATATCACCAAATTAGAATGAAAGAAGGTGATGAATGGAAAACCGCATTTAAGATAAAATATGGATTATATGAGTGGTTAGTAATCCCTTTCGATTTAACTAACGCATCTAGTACTTTCATGAGACTTATGAACCATGTTTTGAGGACTTTTATTGGCAAATTTGTGGTCGTCTATTTTGATGATATCCTCATTTACAGCAAGAGTTTGGAAGACCATATATCTCACTTGAGAGATGTTTTGGAAGTACTTCGAAAGGAGCAATTATATGCTAACCTCAAAAAGTGCACTTTTTGCATAGACAAACTTATGTTTCTTGGTTTTATTGTTAGTGCACAGGGAATATAGGTTGATGAAGAGAAGATTTGTGCGATCCAAGAATGGCCTAGTCCAACTAATGTAAGTAATGTTCGGAGTTTCCATAGACTAGTGAGCTTTTATAGGAGGTTTGTGAAGGATTTCAGCACCATTGCATCACCACTTACTGAAGTAATCAAGAAGAATGTGGGGTTCAGATGGGGAGAGCAACAAGAGAAGGCCTTTCAGACGCTTAAAAATAAGTTGACTCATGCGCCATTACTTGCTTTACCTGATTTCTCTAAAACTTTTGAGATTGAGTGTGATGCTTCAGGAATAGGTATTGGAGCAGTTCTCATGCGAGAGAGGAGGCCAATTGCATTCTTTAGTGAGAAGCTAAGTGGGGCAACCTTGAACTACCCTACCTATGACAAGGAGTTATATGCATTGGTTCGAGCTCTGGAGACTTAGTAACATTATCTTTAGCCAAAAGAATTCGTTATCCACACTGATCATGAATCCTTGAAGTACTTGAAGGGAAAACATAAGCTGAATAAAAGGCATGCTCGTTGGGTAGAGTTTATCGAAACATTTCCCTATGTCATCCACTATAAGCAAGGTAAAGAAAATGTTGTTGTTGATGCATTTTCTTGAAGGTATGTTCTTATCTCTACTCTTAGTTCTAAACTACTTGGTTTTGAGCATATTAAAGAATTGTTTGCTGCTGATCGAGAATTTTGTGAAGAGTATGTTCACTGTGAGAAGAGTGGTCATGGTAAATTTTATAAGCATGAGGGATTCTTGTTTAGGGAAAATAAACTTTGCATTCCCAATTGTTCTTTAAGAGAGTTATTAGTGAGGGAGTCTCATGGAGGGGGTTTAATGGGGCATTTTGGAGTAGCTAAAACTTTAGGGGTTTTGTAGGAACACTTCTATTGGCCTCACATGAAACGAGATGTTGAGAGGATTTGTGAGCGATGTGTCACTTGTAAGCAAGAAAAATCTAGAGCCTAACCTCATGGACTTTATACCCCACTTCCCATTCCTCATGAGCCTTGGGTAGATATTTCCATGGATTTTGTGTTAGGATTACCCAGGTTTAGGTATGGTCGAGACTCTATTTTTGTAGTCGTGGATAGGTTTTCTAAGATGGCACATTTCACTCCTTGCCACAAAACAGATGATGCTTGCCATATTGCTAATTTGTTCTTTAGGGAAGTTGTGAGATTGTATGGTATGCCTAGAACAATCGTATCGGATCGGGATGCTAAGTTCTTGAGCTACTTCTGGAAGATCCTGTGGGCTAAGTTAGGAACTGAGTTATTGTTCTCTACTACTTATCATCCACAGACTGATGGTCAAACTGAGGTAGTAAATCAAACGTTATCTACTTTGTTAAGGGTTGTCATTAAAAAGAACATTAAAAGTTGGGAGGATTGTTTGCCGCATGTTGAATTTGCTTATAATCGCACAATGCATTATGCTACTAAGTTTACTCCTTTTGAAATTGTGTATGGTTTTAATCCACTAACTCCTTTAGATTTATCACCTCTTCCTATTTTTGAGTATGTTAATCTAGATGGTAAGAAGAAAGCAGAATTTGTTAAACAGATACATGAGAAGGCAAGGCTCAACATTGAGTGGAGGACAGAACAGTATGTGAAACAAGCCAACAAGGGTCGTCGACAAGCTGTCTTTGAGCCTGGAGACTGGGTTTGGGTTCACATACGCAAAGTGCGGTTTCCTGTGCAACATCGATCTAAATTACTTCTTAGAGGCGATTGACCATTTCAAATTCTTGAGCGCATCAACGATAATGCCTATAAGTTAGATTTTCCAGGTGAGTATCAAGTAAGTGCTACTTTTAACGTTACTGATCTGAGTCCTTTTGATGTAGGCGATGATTTGAGGACAAATCCTTTTCAAGAGGAGGGGAATGATGAAAGCCATGATGGGAGTCAAGCTAAAAGGTGGAATGTGGATCCTCTTGAAGTGCTACTTGGACCGATCACAAGAACTCGAGCGAAACGATTCAAGGAAGCACTTAACGGGCTGATAAAGGATATCCAAGAAATCGGAAAAGAGTGGAGCAACCATGAGAATGACCTTGCATTTATACAAGTCATTCAAGGAGATCTAAGCATAGGAGATCAAAGCTGCCGGCCTTGACAACGGTGGCTTAAACGCTGCCAGCTTTGAACTGGCATTGCAAGTAGAGTGCGATAGAGGGACTACACCGTCTACTACGTCGTCGACCTATGTACCCAGCATACATCCTACGCCGTCTACTACGCCGTCGGCGTGCATTTCCTGTTTGTTATTTTTCCGCAACTTTATTATGTTATGTCGTTTTGGGCTGTTGTTTTACGAGCTATAAACCCTATTAAAAGCTGCTAGGGTTGGAAAACAGAAGAAATAACTTACATACAACATTGATAAACATAATTTGAGAGAATTCCTCTCTTGGTTCTCCAAAGAACTTCTCTTGAACTTATCGGATCTCTTCTGTGGCATTCAAACCCGACTTATCAATCGGTCTTTCATCCCGATTATGGCGTCAGCAAAATATACCAAGGTTCTTGCCTTACCTATAGGCAATGGGTCGCGGTTCCACTTGATTGTTTTTGGCATCTTGGGTTGCAATTCCAAATGTATTGGTATAGGGTTTCGTCACACGTGGGCATGGTTCGTATCAAGTACTTTTTAACTTTTTAGGGCTTAAGACCTATAAAGGGAGCAACACAATAAACATGAGAAAAAAATAAGAATTAATGTAGTTAGTATTAAACACTGACCCATTTAATGCTAACAATTAACTAGAGATTATGAAAATTTTGGTTTTTCTATTAAGTTTGAAAATTTTAGAGTCACCACCTCACTAGAGTCAAGAAAGGATTAAGTTGGAATAAATTGGGCGGATTGATTCTAGCCTAACCACTAATCTGCGAGAAAATCCTTTTAAAAATGATTTTTAAAAAATCAAAGACTTTGAGTATGAGGTTTAACTTATTAAAACCTAAACGATTACCATGTATACCTTCCAAATTTGGATTTTATCTATCAATATACATTTTTTTCTATTTAAAAATTAATTATATGTTAATTATTAAAATAAAGTTATTATATTTATTTACAAGGGGAATTTTTTTAAAGCCGTCCTATTGGTACCAATGTACTTGCTTATCGAATTAAACCTATTGTAGTTCATTTTATTATACTTTACTTTCTATTTTTTAGTTTTATTTTTATCTTCATTTACATTTTATATTTTTTATAATTTTTTTAGAAAAAATTAAGTTTTAATTTTGCTTAAGAAAAATCTAGTAAAGGCCTCTAAGAATTTCCCAAGTTTACTTTTGTCCATAATTTTTATTTTTATTATTTTTGTTTATTTATCTATTTTTCCTTTTTTTTAATCTTTATCTAAAGCTCTAAGAGGCATATAAAAATCTAGCTAACTATTTTTCTTGTTTTTCATTTATTATTATTATTATTAATTTTTTCTTTTTCTTTATTGAGATGGAAACTTAAAGAAAACCCTAATTTGTCCTAATTTTTGGAAAAAGGTCCTATTATATTTTTTTTGTGAAAATAAAATTCAAGTGATAGAGGTTATATTTTTTATTATTCTTTTATTTACTTATTTATTTATTATTATTACTACTACTACTACTACTTTTTTTTTATCATTTTTACTATTTTTCTAAATCTAAGGAAATCCAAAAAGACTACACCTTCCTCTTCAAATATCATATTATTATTATTTTTTTATCATTTGATTGTTTTTTAGTATATTGATTATTATAATATATATTATCAATCAATTAAATAAAACAAACAATACAAGATAGAAGAAAAAAGAAAACAAGGAATGTACTTGCGTTGTGATGTAGTTAAATTAGGCTAGGTAAGCGAGTTGCATTTGTGGGTTGGTAGTGGCGGAGCATCCTACAGTGATCTTCAAACATTAGGTGGCTATCAGACTAGGTCTTTGGAGTATGACAAGTCTCGTGATGGCAGTGACATGATAGCAGGTGGGTGGCAGCAAAAGGCCCTTCATTGGTGGTTCATTTGCTTTGAAATTGGTCAAGGAAAGAGGATTTTCTAGAGAAAGAGTGATAGGTTGAATAGTTTCACTTAGAGAGAGAAAGAGAAAATTTAAGAAGCTTAAAGGGGGAGATTTTGAGTTGTGTTTTATGCTAGAATGATCTCAATTCAAGCTTAGTAATTCTCCTAAGAAACAATTGTGCCAAATATTTGAAAATGAAAATGCTCTATATTATACTCAACTTGAAGGAATAAAGTGCGATTTGAGCGATACTATATAGTGGATAAGTTGTATTTGTGAGCTTTGATGGATAGAAGCATCAATTCTTGGCTATTTTGCTTGATTTTGCTAGATAACACAAAAGGCAAGTATCACAAATTTGTGATTTTTCCTAAACATTGGAGATCAATTTGATTATGAAAATGAATGTCTCTGGCTATGTTTTTATGCTTAATTTGAAGTTCCTTATGCCCTCCACTTGATCCCACCATCAATTTGAAGGAATTGTGCACCTAGTTGTGTAAAAACAAGACAACATAGGTGCATCAATAAAGGGAAAAAGAGAGAGACAAAAACAAAAATGGCTAAAGGTTAAAGATGATAATGTAGCACTCCCATAACCCTCAAAAATTGCTACATGTTGATGATGTGTACTTTTTAACTGATAATATTTTGCCATGTGTAAATGACATGGCATTTGTAACCTGAGTTAAATAAGCTAATGCGTTGCCACACATAAGCCAATAATTGGTCAATATGTCACACTGTAGAGGACAAAAAATAGACACAATTGCACCTTTCATAAGTCAAACCTTACCTAAATATTGTGTGTATCTTATCTAATGGGCTAGTGGCTCATGCCCTATTAAGTTTTACAAGCACATTTTACTTAAGGGATATGATTGGCTTGAGCCAGTTTTAATTCCGAAATCTGGTTTAAAGGAAATCAAGAGCCCAATGAACCGTTTCTTAAAAAAGTTGAAAGTTTAATAATAAAAAACAAATAAGTCTATTACATATATGTGAAAAAGCATTTTCATATTGGGTTTAATTTGACAAATTTTAGAGCTTTGGTTCATTGTTGATCCAGTTAATCTAAAATTGATTTTTCATAAGTCAGCTAATCTAAGTCCAATTGAAGCATTGTTTGAAGCTACGATTAACTCAAAATGACATCGTTTTCATGAAATAAAGATAATTAACCTAGATCAAGGTTGAAAATATTAAATTTTAAATAAATCCAATATTCTCATTTAAAGCTCAAAATCATTAATTTGCATATGTGTATTATAGCTTCTTTTGACCTTAAAAAATAAATGGGCCCTTGAACAGGACACAATGATTTCCTAAATGACCTAAAAAATTTTATTCCTAATTTCCTTTTTTTAGGACCATTTCTTTTATTTAAATGTTTGAAAAATCCTAAAAATAAGGAGGGGAAAAAAATGAAGTGTCTAAAGGTATCTAGATAACATTTTTCTTCATAGACTACAATAAGTTGATCAAGAGGTCATTCTAAAGTAGCATCCCCCAATTTTTCCTTAAAAAAACACGCACATAAGGGATCGGACCCAAAAAAAAAAAAGTTTAGGTCAATAGGAACCCTATTCTTACTTTCCAAACTCATCACTTCAATTTAAGTGCAAATGAAAAGGTGGAGATAGTGGCTAGTGATTTACCATCCTACATACATTGCAATCACTACCATAGAATTGCTTTTTCAACATTATGTATCCCATTCTTCAACCATTTAACTTTTTACAATTTTTTATTTCTCAGTAATTACATTAAAAATAAAATAGTCTTGCTAACATCAATTTTGTGGTATGCCATGTACCAAGAAATGAAGAGTAATGGAGATGAAGAGGAATTATTTTGCTAACAAAACTTTTTATAAGAAAGGAAAGAAAAGTTTTGGCATCAATCTTCTAGAGTGAATTGGTTGGAGTATGGTGATGAAACAGTTTCTTTCTTCACCTTACTTTTGTGAGCGAGAGAATATAATTAAGTAGATCTTGTCATGCCCTAAACCCTAAAAGGAACAACAACTCACCACGTGTCCTTATTTAAAAAAAGAAAGAAAAGAAGAAACGCATTAAGGCTTCTAAAATTACTAAACCATATTTATTATTCCTTATCCAATTTTCAAAAGTCATCCATTAATCTTATTTAAAGAAAACATTCTATTCAAATGTCCAAAAGATCAAATCATAATGAGTTCAAAATTAATTTAAATTCCACAAAGTCTAACATTAAAGTATAAAAGTTCAATTTTTGAAAGTGAAAACATATCAATAAACACATCAATAATCAACACTTGGAATAATTAATTTCAAACGAGTGGTTTGTGAAACCTAATACGTTGTAGTCACACAAACACATTTTATGTCATATCGTATGCATACCTATTTTTGATGAAACAACAAGGTTCATTAAACACAATTATTTAGTGATATCAAAAAATGCGATCCCATCACCTTGGAATATGGAGTAATTAATGACTCTAAATAAGAATAATTGGAAATGAAGGGGTTTAAATCTTATCACAGCAAGCAATCAGGGGTTAATTGGGATAGCTAGGTCATTATGTTGAAAACCGAAACCAAAAACCACAATAGGTCACACTTTGGAACTTAACAACTGCAATAGTCTCATATAAAGATCACTAAAGTTTGATTACCAACAAATATAGTCCATCTATAGTGTATTATCTATTAAGTCCCATAACCCTAGATAGCTCCCATTATAACTTCCCCTCTTACTCATTAACCCATTAGTAGTTGTGATTCCTTTCTATAGACTACGTACTGGGCCACATTGCCTAAGTGCCTAACCATCCTATCTAAGTAAGAGTATGTCTATCGACATAAACCTAATTCAAGGTTGTCATCTCCTAACCTAGTAACCACACATAAGCAAATACATATGTTTAATTAGCTAAGTATACTAAAATATTAACACACACATCATGCAATATCTACCACGTACCTAAAGTTCCCGTAATCACAAACCAAGAAAATAAATCATCCCTAAAACCTAAACATCATATTGATTTGCAATAAGGAAATATATATCCAAAATTAATTTAACTTAGAGTTCTAAAAATCTATTTCTTATCTTGTTTAATATATCAAAGACCTAATGTTTTTATTAAGTCATCTCATTAAGTGAAACTACTTAGTTTAATTTAAGTAGAATAAGAGTTATACATAAAGTTTAGACCAACTTAAATCAACCTAAACCATAAAAGTTTGGCCTAACTTGAAACTAGAAAAAAAAAGTAATAATAATAAAATATCAATGCGTTGGTTATGGTAACTTGCATAAACACTAACTTACTGAGTGTTAGTCACTTTAGAAGAATAAAACGTTTTCTAACAAGATTTTGGTTGAAAGATCTAACTTGATCTTAGTATTCATGGGGATTTTAAGATTGAAATGAACACTTTGAAGATCAAGGAATAGATTCAAGTTCAAATCTAGATTTTCAAAAAATGTCATTCTATAACATGTTTTTCATATTTTTAGCCCATCCAATAAGATCAAACTTGAATATTTCTCAAGAATAGTTGAATGTCTTATGAATTCATCATGAATATTAAGATGCCTTCAACCTTATATTCAAAATTCTCAAAAAAAAAAAAATCATTTAGTGACAAGATTTTCACTAGTTCAATCCACTATAGAAGATCAAACATAAACATTTTACAAACACATTAAATACCATTAAACACCACCAAGAACAAGGTAAACACCCCATCTTTGCTCTTCTTTAGCCTAAGGTTTTCAATAAATAATGGAAAATGTCCTAATTAGAAAAAAATACAAAAAATTAGAATAATTAAAAAAATGAAAAATGGGAAAATGCAAGAAATAAGAAATTTGAAAAAGATAAAATAAAAAATATAAAAAATGAAAACTAAGAAAATAAAAGAGAGAGAGAGAGAATTAGAAAAAAAAAATCTAGGAAAATGGGAAAAATAACGATTTTTGGTCAATTGAGGGTCATTGGGAATCATTTGAGGGTCCTTTACGTTTTTCAAGGTCAAAAGAAGTTATAGTATACATGTGCAATTTGATGATTTTCAGGCTTTAAATAAGAATATTAAATTCCTTGAAAATTCAAAATTTTAATCTTAGTCTAGGTTAATTATTTTTGTCATAAAAATGAGGTCAATTTAAGTTAAGCATAACTTTAAACAACACTTCAATTGGACTTAGATTGGCCAATTTATGAAAAAATCAACATTAAATTAACTAGATGAGTAATGAACCAAAACATGTAGAACCGTCAAATTAGGCTCAAATTAAAATTTATTTTTGACATGTGTAGTAGACTTTATCTTCAAGAATATTGTGTTTTCAATTTTTAGGAAACCAGTTAAATAGGATTTGTTGTTGTGTGATTCTTGCTCCCTTAATATTAGGTCTAACTCACTTATCGTTATGGGCTTTTAGGAAAGATGGGTTTGCAAAACAAACACACATAAGCTAAGGAAGGGTTCTAGAGGTTGCTTTAACATTATCACTTTGAAACTTAGTAATTATTCAAAAGTATTGTAGGAGCATAGAGAAATCACTATGGTGACATTAGCGAAAATGAAGTAATTTGAGTTGTGTGTTCCATTTCTCCTAGTAGGGGTTCTAGGCTTATATATGTTTAAAAGGTAAATTGGCTAATTGCTTCTCCCATACCTTTCAAGCCATCTTGCATTTTAATGTTGGATGGTGTATTAAATGATTGGTGTAACCTTGATAGGTTGTAAATGGCATTAGTTGGATGTGACACATGCAGCTTAGGTTTCTTAGGCCTATCTTCTTCTAGGTGAAAGGAAAAGAGTGTGCTAGACTTTAGTTCAAGGGCCAGAGTGAGGCAGTCATGTGACGGGCCTTTAGGCCCATTAATAAATAGCAATCAAACTTGCCCCCCACTCTCGTTGACAGCTAGCTAATGAGGAGAGGATTCATTTGTCTAGTCATTAAGCAATTTAAACCCTAAGCATGGTTAGAAGCTCTATTGTAGCTAAAACTATGCAAGTGGACTAAACGTGCTAACCTGCCCTAACCTACATTGACCCTACGAGTTAATGTGGGTTAGCTTGCTTAACAAGTAGGTTGAAAGTTTTAGCCTAACCTGCATTTTTTTTCCATGTTAAATGAGCCAACCTACTTAACCTACGAGCTAAATAGGCTAAACTATATTTTTTTGCACAATTCTAAGGTTAAATGAGCTAACCTACCTTAACCTTCATTAACCTATAAGTTAATGCAAGCTGAAAATTTTGGCTAACACCCCCCAACACCATACCCTCCCCCCCTACTTCTCCTTTTTTTTGCATGTTAAATGGGTTAAGCTGCATGACCCGTCTTGCTTGCACAACTTTACTTGTGGTTGTGTTTAAGGTTGTATTGATAGTTCTATTACAAATAGCAATGCAGTGAGTAAGGCCAAGTGAAGCTTCATAAGTTCTCGATCAAGTGGCTAGTCACTAAACTAAGTATGTTAGCTATTGAGCTCTTTAACAAGTGTGAATGAGCCAAGTCTTCATCAAGCTTTATTGGTGATGTGAAACTAAGTAAGGTCTTTATTTAGCCACTAGGCTTAATTAGCAAGTGAGATTAAGCAAGATCTTCATTAAACTACCAAGCTTTATTGGCGAGTGATACCAAACAAGGTCTTCACTAAGCTGTTAAGCTTTATTGGCAAATGAGATTGAGTAAGGTCTTTACCAGGTTGCTAAGCTTCATTGATGAGTGAGACTAAGTAAGGTTTTTACAAAGCTAGGCTCTTTGGGTTGCCCCTAAGTTATAGTGGCTATCAAATGCTATTTGCCACTCCAACTTTTCAAATTTTGAATTTTTCCCGCCCTTTAGAGGGAGGAAAATCCCTTCATGTCTTGTGCATGTGTTGTTATATTTTAGTGCTATGGATGCATGTTAGTCATGGGTAGGTAGTGTGTGCACGAACATGGTTTTAATAGTTTTCTTAGCTAACAAGGTTCATCATACATCATACAATTAGGATTTGTGGATGAGCCTACTTAAAGCATAGGTACGAAGTTTTTTTATGGCATGTGTTAGCTATGTCCAATCACCTCACTTCGTTTTCTTACTTGTTTCTTATGCAAACTTCCTATTGTAGACACCCCATTTTTTCTCTATTAGGATAATTAATCAGAATGGGACTAAGATGAAAAGAAAAATAAAATACCAATAAAATAAAACCAAATAGAAATAAAATAAAAATGGTGACAAAAAAAAAAGATAGAAATAAATTGAAGTAAAATTATGGAAAAGATTACATAAAAATGATGAAAATAGAAAAATAACCAAAAAGAAATAGAAGAAATATTAATTTTCAAAATTTAGAGTAGAAACTTAGTCAATTAAGTCAAGCCCAAGTCCAATTGTTGATAAATAATTTTTGGCCGAAAATATGGTGTTGGCTTAAGTAAAAATTGTGGTCAATAAAAAACGAGAAATTTTTTTGGCCTAGTTGGCCAAGTCCATTAATGTGCACTTAGGGAAGTCCCAAAGGTCACGTGGTCCAAGATGTCTAGAGAATGAGCATTTTATTTTCTTTCCAAGATGAATCAAATCTAAATAAGATAAAATTGGGGTTTATTCACTTTCATCCAAATTAGATTTGGATCAAAACAGAGGCTTATCAAGATTGATTTAACACGTCTATAAATAGAACTTGGTATCATGAACTCATAACACTAATTAGAGTTAAAAAATGGGCATTCTTAAAGCTTTCATAGTGATTCTTCCTCTAGAATTAGAAACCCATTAGTTCGTAACTTCTCTCTAAAATTACTTATCACACACACAACATCAAGCTTAGATTTAGGTTGCATTAGTATCCTTAATAGGCATAGATTAGGAAAAACTTTTCTTTTTAATTCGATTGCATTTTAATTAGACTGCACTCCAAAAACTCGGTTTGAAGAATTCCAATAACCACCATCATTGGTCACTCCTAGAACACCAACCTAAACTAGTTTTTAAGAAAAACCACCACCACCAATAAGTTTTACATACCTAAAAACCCCAGGTTATAGAGTCTTCAGCTGCTTTCAACGACGATCGGAGACACATGAGCCATCACCCTCCACCGCTGAAACCTCTCACAACGCTGCTGTTCATCTACAGTACCCAACCTGACCGGAAGAGCTAGATCCGGTTCCTTGACCCTGTCTAATCCGAGTGTAGTAAGTGGTTGAAGTTGATTTTTCCTTTTTTTCTTCTTCTATTTAGTTTCTTTAAATAATAATAATAATAATAATAATAAAAGTTATTATTCATTTTCTGCAGTTTTAAAATAATTACTATCATTATCGTAACAAGAAAAGGGGAAAGAAAACAGGTAAAAAAATAATAAAATGATTTTTTTTTTCTGGGGTGACGGGGTGGGGGTGGGGACATCAATGGCTTGATGTTTATGTTGCAGAGTACATTATGAATAGATGTCCCCTTGTTATTAAAATTTGACGAGGATGTGAATAAGATGTTGGACACGATTAGTCTACTTTATTATTCATGCACGATTAGAATTTTATAGACAGCAATAATATTTCTATACTAGAAATAATATTGAGTTTCAAGAAATAATAATTAATTAATATGATATATTGACCTGTTTACTCTTTCAATGGGTGGTAATAGGTATAGATATGCACCGGTTTAATTTAAAGGGTCTATATGATAGACATATTAAATAATTTAATTAATTAATTAATTAAATTATGTCATAACTCTGATGATAGTAATAATAATAATAATAATGGATCTTATTAAGAGAAAACCGCTGTGTACTATTAGATATTGTGGTATAACTATCGCTTAAGATTGATTAGGTTCTCAAGTAGTTTAATTTTTTTTTTAGTTATCAATGACAAGATTTTCTTTAGACATTTTTTGATAAATAATAGTAATTGAAAAACATATAAATATTTTGTCATCTAAAAAAAATGATTTTCATGAAATAAAACCCTTAATTGGTGTTTTCAAAAGTTAGGTTTTTTAAGATTTTCAAAATTGGGAAATAAAATTTAGATTTATAATTTAAAATAAATTAAAATGATAATTGTCGAGCCTGAATTTTCTCTTTTTTCCTGATCCAATTTACACTAAACCTTATGCTCATTTAATGTAAACCCTCGATTAAGATTAGAAAAAAAATTACTTAAGAAAAAGGACTCGCCACCTGATTATAATGAAAAAAAAAATTAATTCTAACTTGGCTACCTATAAAAAAAAAGTTTATTTATTTTTGTTTTTAGAAAAACTAGATATTCTACACTTGGAGGCTATCTTTTAAAACACTATGGTTACCAATTTAAACCTGCAAAAATTAAATTTTATTTTTTTATTAAAATTATCAATTTTTTTATCATTGAGGTCACCCCATAAGTGCCTATGTATCCACTATTTGGAATCAGACTAATCATAGTTCACAATTTTTTTAAATGTTTCTTATAGAGAAAAATTTATTTATTCATAGAAAATATTAAAAAAATTATAGTAAAAGAAAATAATTTTTTTTAAAGAAAACATTTTGTTTTATAACAATAGCTCTAAAAAAAATTATTATTATTACTATTACTTGTTTTTTGGGAAATTCTAAAATAAGGAAAACGTCTTTTCTTTTTTAACAATGACCAAAAAAAAAAGAGGAACTTGGTTGGAGAAGACGCTGCAAGTTGAAGACGAGGTGGCTAGTTGGAGATGAGGAGGCAGCTTTTGGCGATGCTTTAGCTTGTTGGGGATGTTGAAATTGTACAGCGGAAGATGGTGCATCAACCTACCTAGCTGGCTCAATCCTACACATTGTGGAGGGTGGCAATTGGAAAGGTAGCCGCGGTAGAGCTTCTGAGGGTTGCAATTCAAGGTTTCCTCAAAGCTTCGAAACAAAAAAAAAAAAGGTACTTCCTAGGCTTTTTGACAATGAGGAAACTAACGGAAGTGGTGGTTTTCCTAAAAATGGCATATGGAAGCTAATTCCTAAAGAGAGAAAAAAAACACGATTAGAGAGAGAAAATGTTGAAAAGCTTTGAAATGGAGGTGATTTTCCATTGATTTCTATTCATAGGGCTTGCTCAGGCTCCTGTTTATATTTTAGGAACATAAATTGGAGATGGGAAGTTCTTCCAACCATGAATTCGTGAATTAAAGCTTAAGATTTGGCTAGGGAAAATTTTTGGATTTTAGACAGATTTTAATTTTTATTCAATGAATTTGGTTGCAATTTGAGTAAAAAACAATCCTTGGATGCTCGTACTTGCTTGAAAATGTCCATGGAAGCTTTGATTTTATCCAAATTGAGCTAGATATACAATAACAATATTCATGCAAAATAATTTTTTCCTATTTTCCATGCCACTTTTAGCTAATTAGTCAAGTGTATTTGGACTAGTTTTTAGCTTAGATGCATAGTAGGGAATGTGATCTTTGTGATTTTGCCATTAATTTGATGAAATCATGAAGAAAAAGGGGTAAAAAAAGAGCTCTGAAAGAAGCTATCCAAGAAGGAAAAATGAGCTAATCACGGTTGGAGGAAGAAGATGAATAGTAAAAACGTGTGCTCAAAACACGTTTTCTTAACTGTTCATTGGAAGAAGAAAACATATTTTAAACATAGGTTTTCTTATCTGTTTGCTAAAAGAAGAAAATGTGATAGGAATCTAAATCCGTCAAGACCTATCATTAGGGTAAAAGCTAAAGGATTTCAAATCTTGACGAAGAGGGCCCTTTTTTAGCACATTAACCTTGGAATTATTTGTTTACTAACCTCTTTTCTCTTATTCATGTATTGTATATTCCAATAAGCACACTTATCATGCTTTATAGGGCAATGGACAAACTTACTAAGACTCAGCTTGTGGGTTATCCATGGATCGACCTAAATTGGTGATGATCTAAGCCGACGAATCCAATAGAAGAGCTAGCATGATGAAGACTATTTTTCTTTATAATTATTTCTTTGGACTATTTATGTTGTAATCTTTCTTTTGGGACACTTTCATTTGCTTGTAATTGTCTTTTAGGATCGGTCACCCTAAAAGTGACATAGTTGTAATTTTGTGAACTTTTTAACCTTAAAGGGATGAAATATAAATACTTGCTTAAGTAGGGTTTTGAGGGAGAATTTTTCAGAATAAACATACACTTTTATGTGAGAGAATTAGGGTTCTTCCTTAGTTCAATTCCTCTTATCAATTTCAATCCCAAGAATTGGAATTTTAGCGAGTGCAACAAGGAGAAATTGTAAGTTATATCAATTTCTATTTGTTATGTGACGCGAACCCTAGATATTGATCTAAGACCCAACGATCAATAGAGGATTCAAAACCTAAGAATCGAAATTGAATTAAGTATTGTGCATAACCCGACCCTAATCGAACCCGCCGATTAGAACCTAAGCTATCAAGATTGATTTCTCCAAGCGTTAAGATGAAGAAACCTAAGGTAGTTTTATTGCAAGAACCAAAGGAAGAGAGAATTCTCTCAAATGATTTTCATTCCACATCTGATAATGACCTTTCAAATGTCCTCCCAAAGGAGTTTATAATGGTCATAAATTATAAGCTGGATGTGACCTTTCAAATGTCCTACGAAGGAGTTTATAATGGTCATAAATTATAAGCTGGCGGCTTAAATACATTCAGGGCCAGCTTTGAAATGAAAAGACAAAAACAACGTTAAGGTCGTCTATCCATTGCTAATGTCCTCCGCTTTCTCCCCACTTTGATATATGATATTCATGAGCTTAGAACTTGTGTTAGAGTTGTGTCGAAACACCTCTAGCTCCTGAAGTTCCATAATTAATCCTTGCAATGCCTCCTTCATTCGCTTGGTCCATGATCGTGTCATAGGACCCTCGATACCTTGTAAAGGATCATTGGCTTTGACTAGCTCCCGAATGTTGGATGCGTCCTAATCTCTATCATTCCCCCCTTCCTCGAAAGGATTCGTCCTTGAATCACCTACATCATATAACGAAAGATCAGAAACATTAAAAGTAGAGCTTACATTACCGTATTGATTTGGCAAATCGAGTTTGTAAGCATTGTCATTAATGCGCTCCAGCACTTGAAAAGGACCGTCTCCCCGAGGATGTAATTTAGACTTCCGCTGCGTAGCAAACCTTTCTTTTCTCAAATGTAACCAGACCCAGTCTCCAGGTTGAAAGGTAAGCTTGACACGACCCTTGTTTGCTTGTTGAGCATAGTGCTCATTCTTCTTTTCACTGTTAGCTCAAGCCTTGGCATGCAATTCCCTGACTAACTCTGCTTTTCTCTTTCCATCAACATCAACAAATTCGTTAGGAGGCAAGGGTAAAATATCCAAGGGAGTCAAAGGATTAAATCCATACACAATCTCAAATGGTAAGTTTGATGTAGCAGAATGCACGGCTCTATTGTATGCAAATTCAACATGAGGCAAACAATTTTCCCATTGTTTTAAGTTCTGTTTCAAAACAGCACATAACAATTGTGAAAGGGTCCTATTAACTACTTCCGTTTGACCATCCGTCTGAGGATGTGCAATAGTAGAAAATAACAGTTTAATTTCCAATTGGTTCCACAAAGTGCGCTAGAAATGGCTGAGAAACTTAACATCCCTATCACTTACTATGGATCTTAGCGGGCTATGCAAATGCACAATTTCTTTAAAGAATAAATCAGCAATATGTGTTACATCATTAGTTTTTAAACAGGCAATAAAGTGAGCCATTTTGCTAAACCTATCAACAATAACAAATATGCTATCCTTGCCATTTCTAGATCGTGGCAAACCTAAAAGAAAGTCCATAGAAATGTCAGTCCAAGGCTGATGAGGCACAGGTAATGGGATGTATTCTCCATGTGGCATTACTTTGGATTTAGCCTGTTTACACACAATGCATTTTTCACACATAGCTTACACATCATGTTTCATCCTAGGCTAATAAAAATGCTCATGCAAAATGTTTAAAGTTTTTTGTATACCAAAGTATCCCTTTAGTCCACCCCCATGTGTTTCTCTAACAAGAAACTCCCATAAATAACATTTAGGAAAGCAAAGCTTGTCTTTCTTAAACAAAAACCCCTCATGCTTATAGAAATCAGCATATGCATGCTCAGAAACAGTACTCTACACGTGACCAAAATCAGCATCATTTTCATATAAATCCTCAATAAACTCAAATCCAAGAAATTTTGTATATAAAGAGGTCAGAAGTAAATACCTCCTGAACAGTGCATCAGCCACTACATTTTCTTTTCCTTGCTTGTATTTGATAACATAAGGAAAAGTTTCAATAAATTCCATCCACCTAGCATGCGTTTTGTTCAACTTACCCAGAGTCTTCAAAAATTTCAAGCTCTCATGATCTGAATGGATAATGAACTCCTTGGGCCATAGATAATGCTGCCAAGTTTGCAAAGTCCTCACTAATGCATATAGCTCCTTATCATAAGTAGGATAGTTCAATGCTGCCCCATTAAGCTTTTCGCTGAAGTAAGTAATTGGCTTGGAATCCTACATCAAAACACCACCAATACCTTTCCCAGAAGCATCACATTCAATTTCAAAAACCTTTTCAAAATTAGGGAGAACAAGCAAAGGTGCATTGGTCAGCTTTTCTTTCAAAGTGTTGAAAGCTTTCTCATGTGTTTCAGTCCACCTAAACTCAGCATTCTTTTTAACAAGGTCATTTAAAGGAGCAGCTATAGAACTAAAATCCCTCACAAATCTCCTATAGAAGCTTGCTAAACCATGAAAGCTTCTTACCTCATTAGCATTCTTAGGTATTGGCCATTCCTTGATCGCCTTTACCTTCTCCTCATCAACAGAAATCCCTTGTGCACCTACAACAAAACCCAAAAACACCACAGACTCCATGCAAAAGGTACACTTCTTTAAATTTGTAAATAACCTATTTTCTCTCAAAACAATGAAAACCATTTGCAAATGCTGAACATGTTCTTCTAGACTTTTACTGTAGACTAAAATGTCATCAAAATAGACTACAACAAATTTTCCTATGAAAGCACGAAGAACATGGTTCATTAATCGCATAAATGTGCTTGGTGCATTTGTCAAACTGAAAGGCATTACCAACCACTCATAGAGACCATATTTGGTTTTAAAAGCGGTTTTCCATTTGTCTCCCTCTCTCATGCATATTTAATAATAACCATTCTTTAAATCAACTTTTGAAAACAAACACGCACCATACAGCTCATCTAACATATCATCAAGCGTAGGTATGGGATGTCGGTACTTAACTGTAATTTTGTTGATGGCTCAACAATCCACGAACATACGCCATGATCCATCCTTCTTTGGAACTAGAATAACAGGGATCGAACATGGGCTAAGGCTCTCTCTCACAAATCCCCCTTCTACCAGCTCATCCACTTGCCTCTGAATCTCCTTTATCTCCTCTGGATTTGCTCTATATGCTGGTCTATTTGGAATTGAGGCACTTGGAACGAAGTCGATTTGATGCTCAATACCTCTCAATGGAAGTAATCCACTAAGTATTTCCTCAGGGAACAAGTAAGCAAATTCCTACAAAAGAGAAACAACGACTGCAGGCAAAGAAGGGTTAAGATGGTCAGTGGAAAAATAAACATCCTTGTACATCAGTACAAGTAAGTGCCGTTTTGCCTTCAAGGCACTTTCAATCTCACTTGCCTCGCCAATTTCACTCATGTTTCCCTCTAATTCTTTCCTCTCATGGCTCACAAGTGTATTTTTACCACTCTCTTTCACAATCTCACTCTTCTTTTCTTGTTTACTCTTGTGTTTCCCTCTCTCTCTAAACTCTCTAGCAATCCTCAACTGATCCTCACTAGCCTCCTAACGATTAAGGGGTGTCAAAACCACCTGTCTTTTGTTTAGAATAAAGGAATACCTATTATGATAACCATCATGGGTGACATTTCTATCAAACTCCCAAGGTCGTCCCAATAATATGTGGCAAGCCTGCATAGGTACCACATCACACAATACCTCATCACAGTATTTTCCTATAGAGAAAGAAACCAATACCCTCTTGGTCACTTTAACCTCCCCACATTCACTCAACCATTGCAACTTATAAGACTGATCATGCTTCACAGTTTTCAGGCTCAATTTATCTACTAATAACATGCTAGCAACATTTGTGCAACTACCACTATCAATAATCAAACTACACACCTTGTTATTTACATGGCATCTAGTATGAAAAATGTGCTCTCACTGCACTTCACCACCCTCATTCTTAGGTTGAGTATTGAGAATCTGCTTGGTAACAAGAAACTCTCCCTTTACAGGACCTTCCATATCCACATCACTACAATCTTCTAATGGGGGCATGTCATCATCATCCCTTGAACTCAAACTCTCCACATCACCACTCTCCAAAAGGATCATCGCCTTAGTGTTTGGACACTGCGATGCAATATGCCCAAATCCCTGGCACTTGAAACACTTAATGTCACTTAATCTAGAAATAGATTTGGTTTCAGTGTTACCTTTCGAATAGGATGCCGATGCCTTAGCCTTCTCTTCCTCCTTAGTTTATGGTGATGATTTATTATTCTTCCAATTCGACTTCCATGAAGCACTAGAAGTTGAATTATACCTGGAAGAACTTGAAGTTGGATTATACCTTGAAGTACTCTTTGCCTTCAACTGCTTCTCAATCTTGATTGCCTTATGCAACAATTCCTCAATATCTACATAAGGTTGTAGATCAATGATATCAACGATCTCCCTACTCAATCCATTAATGAAACTAGCCATTGTAGCTTCATCATCCTCTTCTACATTAGCTATAATCATGGCTATTTCCATTTCTTTAAAGTAATCCTCTACACTTTTGGACCCTTGTGTCAAGCTTTGCAATTTCCTATGTAAATCCCTAAAATAATGAGTAGGAATGTACCTCTTCTGCATGATTGTTTTCATTTCATCCCATGTGCTGACAGGTCTCTCCCCGTATCGTCTTCTATTTCTAACCAGTTGATCCTACCATACACTCGCATAGTCAGTGAATTCAACTACTGTAAGTTTAATCTTCTTATCCTCTGAATAATTATGACACTCAAATATGTGATCAACCTTTCGCTCCCACTTCAAGTATAATTCTGGGTCATTCTTCCCTTGAAAGGAAGGTATTTTCATCTTTATACTACCCAAATTACTATCTCTTCTTTGGGTATTATCTCTCCCCATCACAAAATTATACTCTCTCACTTCAGTATCTTCTTCTAATTCCATTCTCACTCCCCTCCTCGGAAGCCTCTTGGATCTTCGACCCACTGTAGTGTCACCCGTGGGCTCCCTACTTTGCTCCATCCTATCCATCCTTTGATGGATTGGCTCCAACTCAGCCCTCATCATTTTTCTCATCTCACCCAATAGCGCATCAAACATCAACTCATTATCTCCTACTCCCTTCTCCCTGTTAGGAGAACTTTGACCAGACATGTTTGCTGCAACAAAGAACATTAGTAATAATAATATAACAAGGCCTCACAATTCACTCCCTCACGTGTTTACACTCAAAGATGAAAATTCACTCGTGTGTAACATAAATTTTGGGACTTCTCACGATATTAATCTCACACTCTACTTTTCCTTTACAAGCCCTTGTTCTAGAACTGACTCAACAAATTTTCTTCAAATAAACCACTAGGATAAATCAATGTGACAACTTATAAATTTAACAAGAAGTAAAGACGACAAACTCAATGACCCATATGGAAAATGAACGAATTTGATAGGAAAATAATTCACTGGAACAACTAACAAACAAACTAGAGCAATAATGGAAACTCACTCAATATTCAACAACTTTTTTTTAATACGATTTTTTTTTAACTCTAAACAACCAGGTTTTTTGTTCTCTTGAATCAATCAATCACGCCTGGAATTGCAATTTAGGAGGATAAAACTCCTCGGCCAGAATTGATAGCAATAATTGATAGAAATATAGATTGGCCAATGGGATGACAAATGTGACAGTAAACAATTGAGTTTAAGAACTGGCCAATGTAAAACAAAAGAAACAACAGAAAAGTAAACAATGGAATTGACGAACCAAATTTCTATGAACAATTTTTTTTTAAAAAAACTTCAACAGAAAATTCACACAATCAATTACAAATAAAATATGAACAAGGATAGAAATTACCCAATTCAATGAATTTGGCTCTGATACCAAATGACGCGAACCCTAGATATTGATCTATGACCCAACGATCAATAGAGGATTCAAAACCTAAGAATCGAAATTGAATCAAGTATTGTATGTAACCCGAACCCAATCGAACCCACTGATTAGAACCAAAAACAACATTAAGGTCGTCTATCCATTGCTGATGTCCTCCACTTTGTCCCCACTTTGATATATGATATTCATGAGGTTAGGACTTGTGTTAGAGTTGTGTTGAAACACCTCTTGCTCCTGAAGTTCCATAATCAATCCTTGCAATGCCTCCTTCATTTGCTTGGTCCGTGATCGTGTCATAGGACCCCTGATACCTTATAAAGGATCATTGGCTTTGACTAGCTCTCGAATGTTGGATGCGTCCTGATCTCTATCATTATGTTTCTCTTCTTCTCTAGTGAGTCATATCTAGGGTTGAATTGAAGTTTTCTTAGTCAAATTTGATTGCATTTGTAATCAAATTATTATTGCTTAATTGATTGGTTTTTAGCACTTGTTATTTACCGTCAATATTTGCTTCATTTGAACTGTAGTTTACATTATTGGGAAAGGGGATCTCGGAGGTGTTTCTTGTTGATAATTCATTTCATGAAATATAGCATTTGGATCATCTATTACAATTAGGGTTCATGCAACAATTTGCTCTACCTTAAACCGAATTGACCTTGTCCTTTAGGGATTGTTAAATGGTTCATTTGTTTGTGCTTAAACTCCCTTTTAGGCACATCATAATTTGGTATCAGAGCTGCACATACTTGGTTCATTTCAATATTGATCACGTGGTGTTGTGGAATGGGTTATAGATCTTGAGAATTGACGCTATTGTTCATGTGATTGGAAGCTAGTTTGATTAACATTGTCTAATTGTCTTTCAAATTGGTTTTGCATGTGCTTAATCTTGGTTTTAAGCATATCATAATTTGGTATCAGAACTTGAGGTTGTGAGAAGGGATTGATTGCAATTTGAATTCAAAAGTTAAAAATTACCTCATTTGTGAAGAAAGTGGAAGTGTATTCCTTGCTTGTGTGTTTTCGGAAATAGGGAGTATTCTTGTGCATTTTCATAATTGAATTATGTGGAGTATATGGAAGCTGTTTGATTTTCAAAACACACATTAAGTGGTAAAAGTTAATGTGTGTTCATTTGAATTTGAAAGTTACTTCTTACTAATTGTGGAAGGGTTGCAATAAGTGAAACCATTTGAATTTGAATTGAGCTACCTTTGTAAAGTTACGGTTTGAAATTGTGTTTGAAGTGGAGGAATTGTAACGTGGTGTACTTGAGCTTGCCGTGAAGAAGATTGGTGTTTCTTTGTGATCATTTGTGATCACTTGGAAAATGTGGAAAATTTGAAAACAAAGAAGACTAAAAGGAGAGTTGATGATTTCGGAATTGTAGTTTGAATTTTGAAAGCAAAGGAGAGTGAAAGGAGTGGAGATGATTTCAGAATTGTGGTTGTCTTTTACCATTTCTAGATTTGAAGAGTGTGGAGAAAAGGAAATTATTTCAAATTTAAACACCATTTTTTAAGTTGAAAGAAGTTATTATGTGATAGTTAAGTAAATGACTATTTGAATTTGAATTTGTTTCTTACTATTTGTAGAAGAGGATGTATTTAAAGTGGAATTTGAATTTGTTGCTACCTTGTTTGTAAGTGGCGGTGTGAAGTGAGTTGTTGTGAGTGGCCAATTGGAGTTGTATTGTGAAGGAGTGTTGCAACGTGAAGTGTAAGTGTGTTAACATAAAGGTGCCGCACGTAAAGTAAGTTGTGGTGAAGTTAGTGGACCATAAGTGAATTGTTGATTGTGTGTGTATATGTAGCGGTATGAAAGTGTAAGTGAGGGAATTGCTACTTGTGAATTTGTGCATTTGTGTGTAATGTAAGGTGCTGCACATTATGGTTGTTTATAGTGTAAAACCATGGTAAGAAAAGGAAGGTTTGAGTAGTAGAATTTAAATTCAAAAACAAACATTAAAGTGTGAAAGTAATTTAAACTTATTACTTAAACACTTGTTGGTTGAATTTAATTTCTTAACTACTTGGAAGTATTTATTTATACTTCAATTATTTTATTTGACTTTACTTGAAGTGATAATAAGTATTTCTTGTATTGGTTATGTGTATACTGTGGGTGTGTGACGGTGTGTTATTGTGGTGCATGTAGTGAAGTGTGTTGTTAGCTTGTTGAAGTTAGTTAGCAACCATGTCAAATGATGTGTATACTTCTACTACTTTGATACATCAAGTATTGACTTCTTCTCCAAACATTGATGATAGACAAAGAGAAAATGTTTTTCCATACTTCTTGTAGGGCACAAGGAAACTTGTGCGTAATTATTGTTGATAGTGGTAGTTGTACTAATGTTGTAGCTGCATCATTAGTATCAAAGTTGAAACTTGTAACTACCCCGCATCCTAAACCCTATACATTAAATTGGTTGAATGATCAGGATGGTCTTTGTGTGACCCAAAGGGCTAAGGTACCCTTTAGTGTAGGGGATAAATACTGTGATGAAATCAAGTGTGATATTCTACCTATAAGTGCATCCTATATATTGCTTAGCAAGCCTTGGTTATATGATAGGAGGGTCTTACATGATGGCTTCAGGAACACTTATGTATTCCAAAATGAGGAAAAACGTATTATTCGGAATCCTTTGTCACCTTCAGAGGTCTAAAAGGTTCAGCAACAGATCCGTAGACCATAAAAGATTCTTGAGAATCACATGAACCAACCTTCAAAGGGCCACATTATATAAAAGCAGACATGCCAACCTTCAGAGGTACTAGAGGCTCATGAGCAGTTGAGTAAACCATTGGAGAATTCAAAGGGTTAGAGTCAAATGAGCCCATCATTAGAGAGCTAGACTGTTTAGAGACAGTTGCGTTCACCTTTAGAGGTTTCAGAGGGTCATGAGCAGTCGGACCAACCATTAGAGGGTCATGAGGGTTAGCGCCATATAGATGAGCTAGAGAAGGAGAAAAAAATTTCAATGGAACGGGTTGACAGTGGAGACCTCAGTAGATAATGGGTCATTATTTATGTTATAGATGAGATACATCTGAGAAATGGAGAAGAGAAAGCAATTCCCCCTATAGTATTTCAAATATTGGGATTCTGCAGTGATACTTCTTTAAGTGGCTTGCTAAGAGGAAATAGAATCTCTACTACATTTGATATGTTAGATTTGAGGACAAATCTTTTTGAGGCCCAAGGAGATGACAAGAATCAAAATCCTTCAAGGCCTATCATTAGGGCAAGAGCCAAAGGATTTCAAATCTTGGCGATAAGGGCCCATTTTGAGCACATCAACCCTGGAATTATTTGTTTACTAACCTCTTTTCTCTTATTCATGTATTGTATATTCCAACAGGCACACTTATCATGCTTTATAGGGCAATGGACAAACTTACTAAGACTCAGCTTGTGGGTTATCCATGGACTGACTTAAACTGGCGATGAGCTGGGCCGACGAATTCAATGGAAGAGCTAGCATGATGAAGACTATTTTTATTTATAATTATTTCTTTGGACTATTTATGTTGTAATCTTTCTTTTGGGAAACTTTCACTTGCTTGTAATTATCTTTTAGGATCGGCCACCCTAAAAGTGGCATAGTTGTAATTTTGTGAACTTTTTAACCCTAAAGGGAGCAAGTATAAATACTTGCTTAAGTAGCGTTTTGAGGGCGAATTTTCCATAATAGACATACACTTTTATGTGAGAGAATTAGGGTTCTTCCTTAGTTCAATTCCTCTTACCAATTTCAATCCCAAGAATTGGAATTGTAGCAAGTGCAACAAGCAGAAATTGTGAGTTATATCAATTTCTATTTATTTTGTTTCTTTTCTTCTCTAGTGAGTCATATCTAGGGTTGGATTGAAGTTTTCTTGGTCAGATTTGATTGCATTTGTAATCAAATTATTATTTCTTAATTGATTGGTTTTTAGCACTTGTTATTTACCGTTAATATTTGCTTCATTTGAATCCTAGTTTACGTTGTTGGGAAAGGGGATCTTGGAGGTGATTCTTGTTGATTTTGTGTGTTATTTCATGTGGTTTTCAAGAATATTAGTGATCTTCGTTGAGGAATACAACATTATGTAATTCATTTCATGAAATATAGCATTCGGATCATCTATTGCAATTAGGGTTCACGTAACAATTTGCTCTACCTTGAACCGAATTGACCTTGTCCTTTAGGGATTGTTAAATGGTTCATTTGTTTGTGCTTAAACTCCCTTTTAGGCACATCAAAATTTGTGTTCAACACATGTTTTCCACTGGAAATTTTTTTTTCGCCACTTACACCTATTGAGATTTGAACCTGAGACCAAAGCTCATTATGCTTAAGTGTCTTCCATTTAGCTGTTGGCCTATGCCTCGATTTATTATGCATTCAAATTGAATTTGTTTCCTTCTCTCTCTCTCTCTTCTTTTTTAAGAAAAACAAAAATAAATAAATAATAATAATAATAATTATTATTATTATAAATAAATAAATAAAGAGGGGGCAAAAATTGTGTATCTACAATTACGCCTCTTTGTAGTGAAGTTTAAGGAAAACTTTACTGCAAAGACTAAGGAGACATACTATTTTTGTTTAAAAGTGTACCTTGTCAAGCTATTCAACTAAATGCAAGAAATATTTTATTGAACCAGTAAGAGATGTTTAGGATGGTGCTTTGTTGACTATCTTATATTGGAAAACATCATAAAAAACTAGCAATGATTTTTAGAATAGTGCCCCTATGGGCTAACTAATTTTCATGGGAAAGAGTCTATTATAGATTGGTAATCCTATGGAATGATGAATTTTTATAATAGTACCCCTGTAGGATGACTAACTTTCATAGGAAAGCATCTATTACAAACTAGCAATCCTAAAAAAATGATGAATTTTTAAAATAGTTTCCCTGTGGGCTGACTAACTTTCATGGGAAAGTGTCTATTATAGACTAGCAATCCTAAGAAATGATGAATTTTTAGAATAGTGCCCCTGTGGGCTGACTAACTTTCATAGGAAAGCATTTATTATAGACTAGCAATCTTAAGAAATGATGAATTTTTAGAATAATGCTCCTATGGACTGACTACTCATGTATAATAAAAGATCTTACCTGGTTTTGTAGATAGCACTTAAATAATAAACCCTTTTATCAACGTTTAAAAAACACTCGTTCATCAGCTCTTTCCTCATTGGATGAACCATGCTTGCATGAGATTCATTTTCATTCCAGAGTTCCAACCATTCCAATTCATTTTGCTCAAATTTTATCTCCACTTCTATTGTTCAAGACTTTAACCTAAAATAGCAAATAAAAAACTTCTTTTCGAAAAAAAAAAAGAAACTATGATGGAGTATTTGAAGAGTTTTCATCATTTATCATTGTTTTATTCTTCACAACTTCTCTCGTGTTTAAGTGTGTATGGTAAAAATAGGATTATAGGAAGAAGAAACTTATCAATGATGGGATGGATGATCGGTCCAATGTAAACAACCATCGGGGATATCAACTTCACACATAGATGATAAAAATTAGACCATCAAGAGACTAATAATTGCCAACATTTTCAATAAACTTAAGTAAGATTCTATTGATTCATCAAGGATAATACATTTTAACTGCATCAGAATTTATAGGGTCCAAATTTGGACTATCCATTCATAAAAAAAAAAAAATCAATATTCCTCTTAATGACACTTTCTTTACAAAATATGGCCACTCATAATTAGGCATAAACTTCCCTTTAAGATCTTGCACATTTTGGAGAATCTTTTTTAGAACTAAGTCTCCCTCTTGAAAATTTCGAGGTCACACTCTTTTATTAAAAGTCATAACCATTCTTTGTTGGTAGCATTGACCATTGCATAATGCTGCTAACCTCTTTTCATCAATTAGCCTCAATTGATCAACCCTTTTTTTCACCCAATCAGCTTCATCTAATTGAGTTTTTGATAACACCCTGAGTGATGGAATCTCAATTTCAACCAGTAATATTACCTCAATATCATATACCAAAGAATAAGGTGTAGCTCCCATTGACGTTCTAATGGAGGTTCGATATACCATGAGTGCAGATGGTAACATCTCATGCTAATCTTTATAAGTAACGACCATCTTCTCAATAATCCGCTTGATATTTTTATTGGCCGCTTTTATAGCTCCATTCATTTGTGGTTGATGTGGAGTAGAATTTCTGTGATTGATTCCAAAACATTGGCATAATTCTATCATGAGCTTGTTGTTCAGGTTTGTGCGTTATCTGTAATAATTGACTTTGGAGATCCATATCGAGCAATAATTTCCTTTTTGATGAATTTGACAACTACTCCTTTGGTAACGTTGATATATGAGGAAGCCTTAACCCATTTAGTGAAATAATCGATAGCTACTAGCATGAATCGATGACCATTGAATGCTTTTGGGTTAATTAGTTCAATTATATCTAGACCTCGCATAGAGAATGGCCATGGTGAAGAAAGTGTATAAAGTTTATGAGGTGGAGCATTTATTCTGTTGGCATAAATTTGACATGGATGACAACGTCCCACATTTTTAGTGTAGTAAGTTTCCATAATCAACCAATAATAACCCAATCTCATGATTTTCCTGGCCAACATGTAACAATTCATATGAGGACCACATATTCCCTCATGTACCTCTTTCATGAGAGTGTTTACCTCTTTTTCATCCACACATCTCAATAATGTGCTATCAAATGATCGCTTATATATTGGGGACCCACTTAGCAAAAAATGACTTGCTAACCTTCTAAGCATTTTTTTCGATCTTTCCGATCAGCTTTTTCTAAATACTTTCCCTCCTGAAGGAAGATCTTGATATCATGATACCAAGGCTTATCATCATGTATTTCTTTGATAGCTAAACAAGAAGCAGGTTTGTCTTCAATCTCAATCTTGAGAGGTTAGATTTCTAGCCCTCCTGATATTTAGGTCAAAGATGCTAATGTAGCTAGGGCATCGGCAAACTGGTTCTACACCTTTGGTATATATGTGAATGTGATCTTTTCAACTTCCTCTTTGATTTTCAACAAAATGTGAAGTTGAAACCTCCTAAGCTTTTGCTTTCTTGGTTTGAAGTCAGCTTTAGTGGGTAGCTTATGAACCACTATTGAAGGATCAAGCCCTGGCATATCCTTGTATGACCATGCGAACATGTCTAGATATTTAAATAATAATTGTAACAATTCCCCTCTATATTCTTCTAACAAACTATTCCCAACCTTAAGGTTCCTAGGGTTTTCATTCGTTCCCAATTTTTCCTCAACGATCGATTCATTAATGATAACTTTGCCTTGCTCAAATCAATGTCAACTCTATTGAGTCTCATTTAACTTTTCAACATCACCTTCAATAACTAACTAAGTAGGGTTCGAAACTGATATCGATATTTTCATCATTTACAAGCCCAAGATACCCTCTGTTTTCATTGATTTCTTTGGATCTAAGAAATAACAGTGAATAGAAAAGCAAATAAGCAAAACAGAAAAATTAAGGAAGAGAAGAAGAAATTCAAATCTTTATTCATGGTGAGAGAAATATTTATTGTCTATCAGGTTAAATTAAATCATGTTGGAATATTAAAAATGAATTAAATGCATCTTATGACCCTATCTTTAGTCTAAAGAGATGATACGAACCATGCCCACGTATGACGAAACCCAATACCAATACGTTCGGAATTGCAACCCAAGATGCCAAACAATCAAAGTGGAACCACGACTCGTTGCCTATAGATGAGGCAAGAACCTTGGTATGTTCTATTGATGCCACAATCGGGATGAAAGACCGATTGATAAGTCTGGTTGAACGCCACGGAAGAAATCCGATAAGTTCAAGAGAAGTTCTTTAGAGAACCAAGAGAGGAATTCTCTCAAAATATCTTATTCAATGTTGTATGTGTGTTCTATGTTCTGTTTTCCAACCCCCAGCAGCTTATATTAGGGTTTACAACTCATAATAACAAAAGCCCAAAACAACATAACATAATAAAGTCGCGGAAAAATAACGAACAGGCAATGAAAGCCGGCAGCATAGGAGTCGGCGTAGTAGCCGGCATAGGATGTACGCTGGGTATATTGATCCCCTTGAATGACTTGTACAAATGCAAGGTCATTATCATGGTTGCTCCACTCTTTTCCGGCTTCTTGGATCTCCTTTATCAATCCGTTCAGTGCTTCCTTGAATCTTTTCGCTCGAGTTCTTGTGATCGGTCCAGGTGGCACTTCAAGAGGATCCACATTCCACCTTCTAACTTGGCTCCCATCATGGCTCTCATCATTCCCCTCCTCTTGAAAAGGATTTGTCCTCAAATCGTCGCCCACATCAAAAGGACTCAGATCAGTGACATTAAAAGTAGCACTTACTTGATACTCACCTGGCAAATCTAACTTGTAGGCATTATCATTGATGCGCTCAAGAATTTGGAGTGGCCCATCGCCTCTAGGAAGTAATTTAGATCGAAGCTGCACAGGAAACCTCTCTTTGCATATGTGAACCCAAACCCAATCTCCAGGTTCAAAGACAGCTTATCGACAACCCTTGTTGGCTTGTTTCACATACTGCTCTGTTCTTCGCTCAATGTTTAGCCTTGCTTTCTCACGGATCTGTTTAACAAATTCTGCTTTCTTCTTACCATCTAGATTAACATACTCAGAAATAGGCAGAGGAGATAAATCTAAAGGAGTTAGTAGATTAAAACCATACACAATTTCAAAAGGAGTAAACATAGTAGCATAATGCATTGTGTGATTATAGGCAAATTCAACATGTGGCAACAATCCTCCTAACTTTTAATGTTCTTTTTAATGACAGCCCTTAACAAAGTAGATAAAGTTCGTACTACCTTAGTTTGACCATCAGTCTGTGGATGACAAGTAGTAGAAAACAATAGCTTAGTTCCTAACTTAGCCCACAGGGTCTTCCAGAAGTAGCTCAAGAACTTAGCATCTCGATCCGATACAATTATTCTAGGCTGATGAGATCCATGATGATAGCCAAGCCGGAAGAAGAAATGTGGATCCTCTTGAAGTGCCACCTAGACCGATAAGAAATCGAGCAAAACGATTTGAGGAAGCACTTAACGGGTTGATAAAGGTTGTCCATGAAGCCGAAAAGGATTGGAGCAATCATGAAGTTGGAACGGATTGGAACAACCATGGGAAGACCCTTGCTTTTATACAAGTCACACCGGACACGAGATGAAGAGGGCGTGTATTTTCAAGGCACGGCCGTGTAGGAATCTCAAGATTGCACAGAATCATACACGGCCAAACACACGGCTAAAAGGCACAGCCGTGTATGGAGTCAAGCAAATCCACAGAAAGATATACGTCTAGAAGTACACGGCCGTATATGTCTTCAAGGCCGGCTCAAGGCCGCCGGCCTTCATTCCAACGCCGTCGGCCTTCATGTTTACACCGCCGGCTTTCTTGTTTTGTTTTCGTGCTTTTACGCAACTTATCTAAGTTATGTCATTTTGGGCTTTAATGTTACGCATTGTAAACCCTAATATAAGCTCCTAGGGTGAGAATACAAAGATAGAACATACATCTCAAAACATTAAACATCTTTGAGAGGCTCCTCTCTTGGTTCTTCAAGAACTAATTTGAACTTATCGGATTGATTTCTATGGCGTTCATCCCGACTTATCAATCGGTCTTTCATCCTGATTGTGGCGTCTTCACATTATACCAAGGTTCTTGTCTCGCTTATAGACAACGGGTCGCGGTTTCCACTTTAGGTGTTTGGGCGTCTTAGGTAACGAATTTCCGAACGTATTGGTATTGGGTTTTCGTCACGGGTTGGCGTGGTTCGTATCAGTTTGGTATCAGAGCTTAGGTTTGTCAAAACATCAGTTCGGTTTGAGGAAGGTAATATCAAAACCTTAACTCCAATCGTTCATATCCATTGTTAGCATTCAATTTCGTAATATTAATTGTCTTTTGATAGTGTAGTATCTACTAGTCGATTGTTAAAAAAAAAAGAGTAAAAATCACAACAAAAAAAAAAGAAGAGAAAAGAAAAGAAAGACAAGAGAAACGTGATCAAAAGCAAAAACAGAGACAAAAAAAAATTCAGATAGAAAAAATAGAGGAAAATTTACGAACCCTAGATTTGTTTTTGGAATTCTACGAAAGGGAATTGGTGTAGTTTGGGTTAGTTCCAAGAGAATTGAGAAGAGGAATTGGCAAGTTGATATCATCATTGTTTGTGAGAATACACGAGTGACTGTGTGATATCATCATTTGAGCGAAACACGTAAGGGAGTGTATCGTGAGGTTTAATTTTATATATATATTTGTGTTAGTACTAATCTTTTCTGCAGGGACAATGTCGAGACAACATTCTCCTGAAGGTAAGAGGGGAAGGTTTGATGCTAGGTTAGTAATTGAGGCGTTGAGGGGTGAGATGAAGAGGATGTTCCAAGAGGGAATGGAACAAATTCATGAGACGGTAGAGCAAAGATTAGAGCAATCCACAAATGTATTCTAAGGGCGTAAGAGGAAGAGTCGTTTTAGGAGAGTACCGAGGGGTGGAGATGAAATGTCAGATGATGACTTTGATGAGCCTTCTGTTGGTAGTTATAGAGGTTATAGTGGTTGGAATAGAGGAACTAGGGATTAGGAAGATAGAGGAGATAGGAATAGAGAGGATGATCAATTGAGTAGCATAAAGATGAAGATTCCTCCTTTCTAAGGGAAGAATGATCCTAAGGCGTACTTAGAGTGGGAGAAAAAGGTGGAGATGATGTTTGATTGTCACAACTATAGTGGGAGAAAGAAAGTAAAACTTGCTGCCATTGAGTTTTTGGATTATGCTATAGTGTGGTGGGATCAACTAATGTTGAATAGAAGAAGAAATGGCAAGCCACCTACTGAGTCTTAGGAAGAGATGAAAAGAGTGATGAAGAAGCGGTTTGTGCCTGCGTATTACTATCGTGAATTGCACAACAAGTTGCAAACTCTGAGGCAGGGAAGCCGAAGTGTAGATGAGTATTTCAAGGAGATGGAAGTCACTATGATTAGGGCGAATGTAGAGGAGGATAGAGAGGCTACAATGGCTAGGTTTCTTGCTGGGTTGAATAGAGAAATCTAAAATGTGGTTGAATTACAGCATTATATAGAATTGGAGGATATGGTTCACATGGCTATAAAGGTTGAGAACCAGCACAAGAGGAAAGGTAGTAGTAATGCACGGTTTCCACAGGATAATGGTTCATCCACTTGGAAGACCAACCAATGGAAGAAAGAAGAAAAGCCTTTACCCACCAAACCAAAAGGGGAGCTGAGGCAAGCGGGTTCTACTCCTGGTAACTAAGGTAACCCTGATTCTTCTACTTCTAGAAATCGTGACATTAGATGCTTTAAATGCCAAGGTAGAGGCCATATTGCTAGTCAATGTCTAAATAGGCGTGTGATGATTTTGCGTGATGATGGAGAGTATGAGACTGAGGGGGATAGTGAAGAAGATGATATGCTTACATTAGAGGATGTAAGTGATGATGAGGAGCCTGCAATGGGAAGGCTAGTGGAAGTAGTGAAGCGAGCATTGAATGTGCAGGTGAAGGAAGAAGAGGAGGTGCAAAGAGAGAATATATTTCATACTAGATGCTATCTAAGAGATCACATCTGTAGTTTAATCATTGATGGAGGGAGTTGCACCAATGTAGTGAGTAATTTTATTGTTGAGAGGCTGGGGCTCAAAACTGTTAGATACCCTAGTCCATATAAATTGCAGTGGTTGAATGATAGTGGAGAGACTAAGGTGAGTAAGCAAGCATTGATTGGGTTTCGCATTGGTAGGTATGAGGATGAGGTGTTATGTGATGTAGTGCCAATGCAAGCATGTCATGTGTTGTTGGGGAGGCCGTGGCAATTTGATAGGAAGGTTGTTCATGATGGTTTTTCTAACAAGTATACGCTTGTTCGCTAGGGGAAAAGCTTTAATCTTAAACCGTTAACACCTAAGCAGGTGTATGAGGACTAGTTGCAGCTACAACAGTCGTTTGCAAAACATAAGGTGAGTGAAAAGCAAAGGGAGAGTGAGAGAGCCAAAGACAATGAGAAAGAAAAGGAATATAAAAGTCAAGATCAACAGGAAAAAGAGAGGAAGGCTGGAAAGAGTGTGAGAGGCCAAGTTGAAGGGGGATCAACTTTGGTGGTGAGTGAAAAGGAGAGGGCAGCCTTGCAAAAGGAGAGATGTATGGCAAGAGCGAGTGTAGTGAGGAGAGCGTTAGTGATGAGGCAACCTATGTTGTTGCTGGTTTTTAAAGAAACATGTTTGACTACTAACGAACTATCTAACTCTTTGCCTAGTGTGGTTGTGTCTCTTGTGCAGGACTTTGAAGATGTCTTCCCTGAAGAGGTTCCAAAGGGATTACCACCTATTCGTGGTATTGAGCACCAAATTGACCTTGTACCCAAAGCATCGATTCCAAACACGCCAGCTTATAGGAGCAATCCGGAGGAGACAAAGGAACTCCAAAGGCAGGTCGATGAATTAATGGAGAAGGGGTACGTGAGAGAAAGCATGAGTCCATGTGCAGTGCCTGTGATTTTGGTGCCTAAGAAGGATGGGACATGGAGAATGTGTGTTGACTACCGCGCCATCAACAACATTACGGTAAAGTGTCGTCATCCCATTCTTCGTTTAGAAGACTTCTTAGATGGGTTATATGAGTATAGTGTCATTCCTCATGAGCCTTGGATAGACACTTCCATAGATTTTGTGTTAGGATTATCTAGGCCTAGGCATGGTCGAGATTATATTTTTGTGGTTGTGGATAGGATTCCTAAAATGGTTCATTTCATTCCTTGTCATAAAATTGATGATGCTATACACATTGTTGATGTGTTCTTTAGAGAGGTAGTGCATCCGCATGGTATACCTAGTAGCATTGTTAGTGATCAAGA
Source organism: Laguncularia racemosa (assembly GCA_037954665.1). Taxonomy (NCBI): domain Eukaryota; kingdom Viridiplantae; phylum Streptophyta; class Magnoliopsida; order Myrtales; family Combretaceae; genus Laguncularia; species Laguncularia racemosa. Next base: position 1,226,599 of record JBBMOL010000096.1, on the reverse strand, counting down.
TGTAAAAATTTCGAGTCACTGTTGGAGAGTATTGTGGGAAAGGTTGGGAACTAAACGAATGTTTTCAACTATCTGTCACCCACAAACTGATGGGCAAATTGAGGTGGTTAACAAGACTTTAATTCAATTGTTAGGGGCAATCATAGAGACGAACATTAGGAGTTGGAAGGATTGCCTACCATTTGTGGAGTTTGCATATAATAGGGCTTTACTTAGCACTACTCATTGTTCACCATTTGAGATTATGTATGGTTTTAACCCACTGGCTCCTATTTATTTATTGCCATTGCCACCTAACAAGTTTGTGAGTTTTGATGCTGATTCTAAGGCAGATTTCGTGAGAAAGCTACATACACAGGTAAAGAGTAGGATTGAAAAACAAAATGCTAAGGTTGCTTCAAGGGTGAACAAGGGCAGGAGACCCAAGATTTTTCAGCTTGGAGATTGGGTTTGGGTGCATTTTCGCAAGGAGTGGTTTCCATTGTAGAGGAGATCCAAGTTAAACCCTCGGGGAGACGATCCATTTCCGATGCTTGAGAGAATCAATGATAATGCATATAAGAAAGATTTCCCAGGTGAGTCTCTAGTAAGTGTCACGTTTAATGTTACTGATCTGAGTCCATTTGATGCAAGCAATGATTTGAGGACAAATCATTTTCAAGAGGAGGGGAATGATGAGATCCATGATGAGAGCCAAGCCGGAAGAAGAAATGTGGATCCTCTTGAAGTGCCGCCTGGATCGATCACAAGAAATCAAGCGAAACGATTCAAGGAATCACTTAACGGGTTGATAAAGGTTATCCATGAAGCCAAAAAGGATTGGAGCAATCATGAAGTTGGAACGGATTGGAACAACCATGAGAAGACCCTTGCTTTTGTACAAGTTACACCGGACACGGGATGAAGAGGGCGTGTATTTTCAAGGCACGGCTGTGTAGGAATCTCAAGATTGCATAGAATCATACACGGCCAGACACACGGCTAAAAGGCACGGTCGTGTATGGAGTCAAGCAAATCCACAGAAAGATACACGTCTAGAAGTACACGGCCGTGTATCTCTTCAAGGTCGGCTCAAGGCCGTCGGCCTTCATTCCAACGCCACCGGCCTTCATGTTTACACCGCTGGCTTTCTTGTTCTGTTTTTGTGTTTTTATGCAACTTATCTAAGTTATGTCATTTTAGGCTTTAATGTTACGCATTGTAAACCCTAATATAAGCTCTTAGGGTAAGAATACAGAGATAGAACATACATCTTAGAACATTAAACATCTTTGAGAGGCTCCTCTCTTGGTTCTTCAAGAACTAATTTGAACTTATTGAATTGATTTCCGTGGCGTTCATCCCGATTGTGGCGTCTTCACATTATACCAAGGTTCTTGTCTCGCTTATAGACAACGAGTCACGGTTTCCACTTTAGGTGTTTGGGCGTCTTAGGTAAGGAATTTCCGAACGTATTGGTATTGGGTTTCGTCACGGGTTGGCGTGGTTCGTATCATAGGCATACCATGCAATCTCACAACTTCCCTAAAGGCCAAATTAGCAATATTGTAAGCATCATCTGTTTTGTGGCAAGGAATGAAATGTGCCATCTTAGAAAACCTATCAACGACTACAAAAATAGAGTCTTGACCAAACCTAGATCTGGGTAATCCTGATACAAAATCCATGGAAATGTCTACCCACGGCTTATGAGGAATGGGAAGTGGGGTATAAAGTTCATGAGGTTGGACTCTAGACTTTGCTTGCTTATAAGCGACACACTGCTCACAAATCCTCTCAACATCTCGTTTCATGTGAGGCCAATAGAAGTGTTCTTGCAACACCCCTAAGGTTTTAGCTACTCTAAAATGCCCCATTAAACCTCCTCCATGAGACTCCCTCACTAATAATTCTCCTAAAGAAAAATTTGGAATGCAAAGTTTACTCTCCCTAAACAAGAATCCTTCATGCTTATAGAATTTACCATGACCACTCTTCTCACAGTGCACATACTCTTCACAAAAATCTCGATCAGCAGCATACAATTCTTTAATATGCTCAAAACCAAGCAATCTAGCACTAAGAGTAGAGATAAGAGCATACCTTCTAGAAAGTGCATCAGCAACAACATTCTCTTTACCTTGCATGTAGTGGATGACATAGGGAAATGTTTCGATGAACTCTACCCAACAAGCATGCCTTTTGTTTAGCTTATGTTGTCCCTTCAAGTACTTCAAGGATTCATGATCAGTGTGGATCATGAACTCTTTTAGCCAAAGATAGCGTTGCCAAGTCTCCAGCGCTCAAACCAATGCATATAACTCCTTGTCATAAGTAGGGTAGTTCAAGGTTGCCCCACTTAGCTTCTCACTAAAGAATGCAATTAGTCTCCTCTCCTGCATGAGAACTGCCCCAATACCTATTCCTAAAGCATCACACTCAATTTCAAAGGTTTTAGAGAAATCAGGTAAAGCAAGTAATGGCGCATGAGTCAGCTTCTTTTTAAGCGTCTGAAAGGCTTTCTCTTGTTGCTCTCCCCAATTAAATCCCACGTTCTTCTTGATTACTTCAGTAAGTGGTGTTGCAATGGTGCTGAAATCCTTCACAAACCTCCTATAAAAGCTCGCTAGTCCATGGAAACTCCGAACATTACTCACATTTGTTAGACTAGGCCATTCTTGGATGGCACGAATCTTTTCTTCATCAACCCGTATTCCCTGTGTACTAACAATAAAACCAAGAAACACAAGTTTGTCTGTGCAAAAAGTGCACTTTTTGAGGTTAGCATATAATTGCTCCTTTTGAAGCACTTCCAAAACATCCCTTAAGTGAGATATATGGTCTTCCAAACTCTTGCTGTAAATGAGGATATCATCAAAATAGACAACCACAAATTTGCCAATAAAAGTCCTCAAAACATGGTTCATAAGTCTCATAAAAGTACTAGGTGCATTAGTTAAATCGAAAGGCATTACTAACCACTCATATAATCCATATTTTTTCTTAAATGCGGTTTTCCATTCATCACCTTCTTTCATTCTAATTTGGTGATATCCGCTTTTCAAATCAATTTTGGAAAAGACACTAGACCCATGTAACTCATCTAACGTGTCATCTAAGCGAGGAATGGGATGATGATACTTTACCATGATTTTGTTGATGGCGCGGTAATCAACACACATTCTCCATGACCCATCCTTCTTAGGCACCAAAATCACAGGCACTGCACATGGGCTTATGCTTTCTCTCACGTACCCCTTCACCATTAATTCATTGACCTGCCTTCGGAGTTCCTTTGTCTCCTCTGGATTGCTCCTATAAGCTAGTTTGTTTGGAATAGATGCTCCGAGTACAAGGTCAATCTGATGCTCAATACCACGAATAGGTGGTAACCCCTTTAGAATCTCCTCAAGGAAGACATCTTCAAAGTCCTGCACAATAGACACAACCACACTAGGCAAAGAGTTAAAAAGTTCGTTAGTATTCAAACAAGTTTCCTTAAAGACCAGCAACAACATGGGTTGCTTCATCACTAACGCTCTCCTCACTACACTCACTCTTGCCACACAACTCTCCTTTTGCAAGGCTTCACTCTCCTTTTCGCTTACCACCAAAGTTGATCCCCCCTCAACTTGGACTCTTACACTCTTTCCAGCCTTCCTCTCTTTTTCCTTTTGATATTAACTTTTGTGTTCCTTTTCTTTTTCTATGTCTTTTGCTCTCTCACTCTCCCTCTGTTTTTCACTCACCTTATATTTTGCAAAAGACTGTTGTAGCTACAACTGATCCTCATACACCTGTTTAGGTGTTAAAGGTTTAAGATTATAGCTTTTGCCATGGTGAACAAGTGTATACTTGTTAGAAAAGCCATCATGAACAACCTTCCTGTCAAACTGCCATGGCCTCCCTAACAACACATGACACGCTTGCATCATCACTACATCGCATAACACCTCATCCGCATACCTATCAATGTGAAAAGCAATCAAAGCTTGCTTACTCACCTTAATCTCGCCACTATCATTCAGCCACTGCAATTTATATGGGCTAGGGTGTTTAGTAGTCTTGAGCCCCAACCTCTCAACAATGAAAGTACTCACCACATTAGTGTAACTCCCTCCATCAATGATCAAACTGCAAATATGATCACCTAGATAACATCTAGTATGAAAGATATTCTCTCGTTGCGCCTCCTCTTCTTCCTTCATCTGCACATTCAAAGCTCACTTCACTACTACCACTAACTTCCCTAGTGCAAGCTCCTCGTCATCACTAGCATCCTCCAATGGAAGCATATCATCATCTTCACTATCCCCATCAGTCTCATACTCACCATCATCACACAGAATCATAACACGTCTATTCGTACATTGACTAGCAATATGACCTCTACCTTGGCATTTAAAACATTTAATGTCACGAGTTCTAGGAGTAGAAGAATCAGGTTTACCTTGATTACTAGGAGTAGAACCCGCTTACTTCTGCTCTCCTTTTGGCTTGGTGGGTAAAGACTTTTCTTCCTTCTTCCATTGGTTAGTCTACCAAGTAGATGAACCAGCACCCTGTTGAAACCGTACAGTACTACTACCTTTCCTCTTGTGTTGGTTCTCAACCTTTATAGCCATGTGCACCATATCTTCCAATTCCACATAATGCTGCAATTCTACTACATTTTGTATCTCTCTATTTAACCCCGCAAGAAATCTAGCCATAGTAGCCTCTCTACCCTCCTCAACATTTGCTCTAATCATAGTAACCTCCATCTCCTTGAAATACTCATCCACACTTCGGCTTCCCTACTTAAGAGTTTGCAATTTGTTGTGCAACTCACGATAGTAATAAGCAGGAACAAACCGCTTCTTCATCTCTTCTCAAGACTCAATAGGTGGTTCGCCATTCCTTCTTTTATTCAACATCAGTTGATCTCACCACACTATGGCATAATCTAAAAATTCAATGGCAGCAAGCTTCACTTTCTTTCTCCCACCATAATTGTGACAATCAAACACCATCTCTACCTTCTTCTCCCATTCTAAGTATGCCTCGGGATCATTCTTCCCTTGGAAAGGAGGAATCTTCATCTTTATACTTCTCAATTGATTATCCTCTCTATTCCTATCTCCTCTATCTTCCCAATCCCTAGTTCCTTTATTCCTACCACCATAACCTCTATAACTCCCGATAGAAGGTTCATCAAATTCATCATCAGAAATTTCATCTCCACCCCTTTGTCCTCTCTTAAAACAACTCTCCCTCTTACGCCCTTAAAAGATGTTTTTAGATTGCTCTAGTTTTTGCTCCACCGTCTCATGAATTTGTTCTATTCCCTCTTGAAACATCCTCTTCATCTCACTCCTCAATGCCTCAATCACTAACCTAGCATCAAACTTTCCCCTCTCACCTTCAGGAGAATGTTGACGTGACATAGTTCCTGCAATAAAAGGTTAGTACTAACACAAATATATAGAATTAAGCCTCATGATTCACTCCCTTATGCGTTTCACTCAAAGGATGATATCCCACAATCACTCGTGTATTCTCACAAGCAAGGATGATATCAACTCACCAATCCCTCTTCTCAATTCTCTTGGAACTGACCCAAACTACACCAATCCCTTCCATAGAATTCAAGAACAACTCTAGGGCTTGAATTTTTCCTCTTTTTCTTTCCTTTTTGTTTCCTTTGTTTTCGTTCTTTTGTTCACGTTTTTTTTTTTTTTGTAACAAGATTAATAGGATGCACTACATTACTCAAGAAACAATTAACACTATGGACTTGAGTATGAAGCTATGACAACACGAAACTTGATATGATCATTTGATATGAACAATTGGAGTTAGGTTTTTGATGTTACCTTTCTCAAACTAAACTGATGTTTAACAAACCTAAGCTCTGATACCAAACTGATACGAACCACGCCCACATGTGACAAAACCCAATACCAATACGTTCGGAATTGCAACCCAAGATGCCAAACAATCAAAGCGGAACCGTGACCTGTTGCCTATAGACAAGGCAAGAACCTTGGTATGTTCTGTTAACGCCACAATCGGGATGAAAGACCGATTGGTAAGTCTGGTTGAACGCCACGGAAGAAATCTGATAAGTTCAAGAGAAGTTCTTTAGAGAACCAAGAGAGGAATTCTCTCAAATATCTTATTCAATGTTGTATGTGTGTTCTATGTTCTATTTTCCAACCCTAGCAGCTTATATTAGGGTTTACAACTCGTAATAACAAAATCCCAAAACGACATAGCATAATAAAGTCGTGGAAAAATAACAAATAGGCAATCAAAGCCGACGGCGTAGGAGCCAGCGTAGTAGTCGACGTAGGATGTACGTTGGGTATATAGGCTGATGACGTAGTAAGCCGGCGTAATCCCTCTGTCGCGCGCGAATGGCAACACCGGTTCAAGGCCAGCAGCGTTTAAGCCAGCATTGTCAAAGCCGGTAGCTTTGATCTCCAATGCTTTGATCTCCTTGAATGACTTGTACAAATGCAAGGTCATTCTCATGGTTGCTCCACTCTTTTTCGGCTTCTTGGATCTCCTTTATCAGTCCGTTCAGTGCTTCCTTGAATCTTTTCTCTCGAGTTCTTGTGATCGGTCCAAGTGGCACTTCAAGAGGATCCACATTCCACCTTCTAACTTGGCTCCCATCATGGCTCTCATCAAGAGACCTATTACCATTGATTGGGACTGAGAACCAATTGTCTAATTGACCTTTGCTGATATCATCTTCTATCGAGCTAACGATGCATTGCCGACTAAATAAGTTAGATAGCTTAGGTAGTTCCGATTATTAAGTATAAGCCAGTGCTAGAAATGTGTTACTGATGTTTGGAAACTTTAGTTGAGCACAATATAACTCCTCACCTCTCTTCTTCTTCATCTTCCACTTCATCTCCTCGATCTCCTAATGAGTCAATTTGTACCTTAAACCAAACGTGCCAATTTGTTGTTGAACTAAGAGTGACTCTTCATTTGTGGCTACACACACACCATAAAAATTTTTCAATCTCGGTTCTTCCATCTCTTCGCCCCCAATTTATGGAATGGTAGTTTCTCTATATATGGCATAGTCTTGTTCCCCTAACACTGTCAAAACTTGGCAATTAGACACAAATTTGACCTTCTATTGTAAGCTAGATGGTATAGCTCTAGCTGAGTGTATATAAGGTCTCCCCAACAGCAAATTGAAAGACCTTGGTATGTCCAGTACCTAGAAAGGAATTATGAACCCTTGTGGACCAATTTCAATCTATAATTCGACTTCCCCTAGTATCTCTCTCTTAGACCCATGTGATTAAGCTTGGCTTCAATTTTGATGTGCTTATCCCCAGTATGATGCGTGTAACCCTAGGTATGTAAACCTAAAACCCCACAATGCTAGTTGGTTTCAATTACCCCAAAGATTGTCTTGAATAAGCGATGCGTAACTAAACCCCAATCAAACTAGTTGATTGTAACCTAAGTTATCAATAGGCATTCCTAGTAATTCGATTAAGAATTATATAGAAAAGTTCTTTTGCAAAAGAAAAAAAAGAGGTATTTCGTATCTCATGAAAAAGATGTGTTTTCATATATCAAAGTTGTCTCTTAACCAGCCCTTAGCATGGTCATATATATAGCACACAACACAATATGGAAATCTTAAGTTACCTATTATATCCTTATTCTTGTGTCACCAAGTAGGCAACTAAATAACATGGAAAACAAACCAACAAATAATAACAAAATCGAATGCATCCTCTAATATAGTGTCCACACAAATATATAATATTCTTAAAATATTTCATCCTTCCATGGTCACGTGAATCAAGTTGACACATGTATGTTTTCCTTCTATGTAGCTTGATTCCCGGGCCTGCAAGTCCATGACTAGCCCTTGTAGAGCTTCATTCATCCTTTTAGCTTTAGCTCCGGTCATCGGACCTCCAATGCCATGTAATGGATCATGAGATTTTAGTTCCTTCCTTTATAATGCTAGCTGATCCTCGTCACAGTAGGTTTAGTGTAGATAATGGACAAAAATTCAAAGATGAGTTATTGTCAATTAGTACTCGAGCTACCACCATATCCTTGCATTTAACTGTAACGAATAACAGCTTAGTGTATCAATCACTTTTTTTCCCAACTTTTCTAGTGAAAAGGCTATTTGATCCACAACGAAGATAGTATTGATTACTAAACCCAATTTTCCAGCTAAAACACCTTTAGGGACCTTAACTTCGTGAAGTAATTTCACAAGTGCCTCATGATGCAAATTAGAGGATAAAAGAAGGCCCATCAAGGAGATTTAAGCAAGGACCTTAGCCACTTGATTCGTGATCTTATATTCGCTAGCCTTTATGATCTTCTTAAGGGAATTTTGATCCTTTACCTCTCCTCTATCATTAGGCCCTAAGGCTTCCTTAGGTAGTAGTTCCATAGTAGCCATCCTCTTGATTTCCTCAATTGAATCATATACTCTCCTTGAGCGAGTTAGTCTTCCTATCATCGGGGATGCCTTCGTAGTCTGATTAATAGCTTGGTAATTTAGTGGTGCAACTTTATAATTCTCTAGCGCCATTGGAACATTAAACTCGAACTTCTTGAGTTGGATGGTAACTATCCCCTACTCCTACTTGCGGCATTCAATGGTAAAGGACTTAGGGTCGATTCCCACCATACCTACTATTCGCTCATATTTCTCTTACAGACCTCCAGGGTTATCTTTTTCCTTGAATTATAGACCCCATCCTGTAGATTGTGCATCTGCATAGAATCTTGGCACAAATGAATAGTTTACCACGTATTTAAATGTCCAAAATGGCTCTCCTAGTGTGTCAACGATTGGATTGGCTGCTAAATACCTCCTTCTCAACTCCTTCTATGTACAATTTTTCTTTGGCTTAGGTTTCATCATGGCACGAATATCCTCTTTCTTCAATTTTCCTTCTATGAGTAATTGGTGAATTGCAAGTCTAGTTCTAGTATGGTCTCTAAGGTTTCTTATGTCCTGTAAGTGACCTTTTTGCTTTAAGTTCCACCCTATCTATTCCAATGTGATGGGGAGCTCATCTAGATTTATCCCTAGTCCACATTCTTCAACAATGACCACATTAATAGAGGCTATGTGGCTTAGCAAGGGATTGTTATTGACGTTGGGTGCTGGAGCTTCTACAAAGTCCAATTGAACTAATTTAGCATCTATGAGGTCTTGTATCTTATTTCTCAACCTCCAACAATTATCTGTAGAGTGCCCCTCTTACCCCATATGATACTCACAATGAAGGTTGAGGTTGTAATTTTTTTGTCTGTAGTTATCAAGAGGTACCTTGAAATTCAACAGATTCTCATTACGGAGATGGTAGAGAACCTGACTTAAAGGGATAAGGATTTTGGTGAACTGCCTTCTTCGTTGGCATTGGTTTAGGTCTCACTTAAGGGTATTTTGATTCGTTTAGATGGTTACTTGTGGTGTTGGCCTAGGATGATCCCCTGTGGTTACCATACCAATGATTGTTTCCCGACCTTTACTAACTGGCCTTGGGTGTGTAACTTTCTTTTATCACTCTTGTAGAATGGGGAGCCTTCTAGAGGAGATTGCATTCTCGATGCAGCATCCGACCTCTACTATTTTGGCAAAACTTGTGGCAACATGGCCCACTAATTGTTGGTAGTAAGGCTTGCCTAAGATGTTAACGAGCATGTAAGTCAGATCCTTCTCTAGTAAAGGGGTAGTTATCCTGGCAACCACACCCCTCCACCATTATGCATATTCTTTAACTAAACAGATGGAGTTGATTCAATATTAAACTTGTACTAGTTATAGAAAACCCTTGCCAATTTATCCCATGTGTCTATCTTATTCAAATCTAGCCAGGCATACTACACTAGAGTTGGCCCAATTAGACTGTCCTAAAAGCTCTACACCATCAACCACTCATACTTAGTATATTTAGCCATCTTTCTAATATAGAGTTTGACATGGAGTTTCCGGCAGCTTGTACCATTATACTTTTCAAAATCTGAGATCTTGAACATATCGAGGAACTTCTCATCTTCATAAATGAGTAGATTAATTAGATTAGTCCGCTCAAATCCATTGGTTCCCTCAAACACTCTCATCTTCTCGTAGAAATTTTGGAGTAACTTCTTTTCCATATCCTATTGCTTTTCCTCAAACTCCCTCCTTAAAATTTCACCACCATCATTCCCCAACTCATCCCTAGGGTTTGAATTAAAAGTCTACTGAGGTTCGATCTGATCTTCTTGGACTGCTTTATCAGTATGGATTCGGTTGATGGTATATGTTAAAGTCTGCATCTGCTTGGTTAGTTATAGCATGGTCTATTCGTGAGCTATAATTCTCTTATCAAGGTTGTTGTTACTAGTGTTTTTAGCCATTCTAGCTCTTGAGTGAGTGATAATTAGGCTTCTAAGAAGGCCCACCTACTTGAGAGCTATCTTTGAGATCTGTAACATGATCCAAATCTATTAGATTCATTTAAATCCAAGATTTCATTTTCCTTTCTTGCTGCATTTTTTATCATTATTATAATTTTTTTATTATCATTTTGCATAAGGGCGCGTATAAATAGAATGCATGGCAGTGATGAATAAGTACTATAATAGATCACAATTGAATAGTAATGTAGCACATAATTTGACTTGTAAAACTGCAATTTCTTATTAATATTCAAATAAATACATGACCTAAAACTCTATCTAAAAAGAAAGTAAACTAGTAAACTCTCTCTTTATTACTACTACTACTTTTTTTTTTCTCCTATACTAGCTTAGTCGAGCTGCTTCCGCTTCCTCTATCAGTTGCCAGATCCATTAATCTTTTTCCTTTAACTATCTTAAGTACTGGATAATCCTTTGGGACTGTCCATGCTTCTTCTTCCAATAATCCGCAGCCTTCTTCCATTTTTAGTACAAGACCTCTACCTTTGCTCGTATAGTGGCTCTATACCCCTCCTCTTCTGGTTTTGGATTCTGCAATTTTAGCTCATGCTTGAAGAAGTTAGGAGACTCTTATTGCACCTAACCAATGCTCTTCATAAAATTGCAGATGAACTCTTGAGTAACCTTATGGGCCCCAATCCTCCTTCAAGCTCACCTAGGTCTGTTATTTTCTTCACCTCCCTATGCTCCCACAATTCCTTGATATTATTAAGGTGGGTGATCTTGATTGCTAGTGGTATGTTAGCATCTTGATAGTTGAGGGTTACCTATTCTAATGACCCTATGTAGGTAATGTCTTACAAGGGACCCAATTGTTTGACAACTTGAGTTGGGAAGTAACTAGTACAACCTATAATACCAATTAGAGTTACACCTGGATACTCCTCACATCCGAGTATGGCTTTAGTGCAATGATTCCACGTAGCCATCCATGCAATATCTCCTAGCTCGATCATCTTAAGTAGCATGCACCATTGCTAAGTGGATGTATCACTAGGCAACTTAACTCGTATAGTGAAGTTATCCACTATATTTGTGTGTGAAGTTAAGGATCCCCTCATCAAATCTACTCTAAATGTTTTGATGTGACTAACAAACCATACTATTAACTAGGTGGGCCCTTCCTTGAACATGCCATAACCTAGTCACTTCACGAAATTCAAGGATTGTATTTATTCTACCAATATTGTCGGGATGTAGGAATTACTTGCTAGAATTTGGGAGACTAGCTCAGCCACCCTAAAATGGACGTTAGATTGCCCTTATGGGGAAACAAATGGTTGCAAATGTTGCTAATATGAATGCATTGATGCAGTTCCATTGCCAATTATCATATCCTCCACAAAAAATGTCTCACCTATTGAGATAGGTTGATGAGTACACATACCAATTGCCCAATGTGGAAAACTGGATACACTTGTCCTTGCATTTAGCCAGTGCTTCAACAAATTTCTTTTCTTGACCCCTAATAGGTGATAGAATATGTTCACTAGCTGGGCCTCTAAGTTTGAGGTCACTATTCCATTTTTCATGGCAAAGGCCCTAAGTAATTGAGTATACTCTTCTAAGGTAGGTGCCAACTTGTAAGCCTTAAAATCAAACGATGATGACTCAGGATCTAAAAAATGGGCCATAGCTCTTATTAGATCCCACTTAAGTTATACCTTCATTAGAGACATCATCGGGCCGATCTTTTGCATAATGCAATCTTGATGTTCTTGATTGAATGTATCAATCCACCTATGCAAGGTTTCTGTAGGATAAGTATACTGATCCATGTGGAATTCATTAACATACTCTAACTAGTCTTTGGTTTAGTTCTCCATTTTACTACATATTACAACAGGAAAAAACCAAAATTTTACAAAACTGAAGAAATACAAAGATAATGATTTTGAACATTAATAGAGTTGTAGCTTTACACTCGCATTGCCACATTACATTTCATTTACAGAAACAAACAACACAAAAAAAAAAGAATACATAAAAAGTACACACATGGGAACGAGGGTAAGTTCTAAAGGTCCTCTAGCTCCATAACTGGTGGTTACATCAAAGCCTGAAGTAGAGTTGCCTAATTGCTATCAAGCAGTGGTATACACCACTACAACTTGACAAGTACACAACGGTGTTCCATTGGTGGGTGTCGAATCTAACAAAAATAAAAACCTACTCCTAGACAATTATATGATTTGCATATAGTGGTGAGTAGGGTCGTATCCACAGGGATTGGTTAAATATATTTCTATTCAAAGAGAATAAAGAGGAAAAGAAAAATGGGGGGTTTTGTTTGTGAATCAAAATAATATTGAAACAAGATAATAAAATCGAATATTGATAAAAGCCTAGCCAAAGGAATCAAGATAGTTTAATTCAAGGAATTGATCATCAATGCAAATGTTTTCTATTCTTATTTCTAGATAAACTGGTTATGGTTATTAATAAGCTCTAATAACCTATCTCTCCTTACTTCCTCGATAATCAAAACAAGCTCTTTGATTACTTTTCTTATCGATTAGACAACCCTAAACAAGCTCTTAGGATTTAATCTATCAATAGCATTAAAAACAAGAGAGACCACCAATTCATGCCAGTAGATTATAAGATAACCTATTTAAACAAGATCAAACATCTCCATAACATGAATTCGATCATCTATTTTATAATCAAACATGTTATTGTGTCATCGAGACTAGAACTATCAAACAATTACGGATTTGACGTGCTAGTTGACAATATATTAACTTGCTAATTGAGTAAAAGAGCTCTAATTCATACCAATCAACAAAGATAATAATGACAAAACGTTCAGAAGATATATGAATATCCAAAAACAAAGAATAGATTAAAGACAAATCAATTAGATCTCACAATTCGTGGAGAATTAAACTTCTATGACCCTTTGGCTAGAAAATCTGCTTAGCTACACATGTTCATCATCAAAACGAAAATTAAAAGTAAAAACATAACAAGCCTCAGTTCCCGGTTTTCTTGCTCTGCCTCCTTCCTTCCTTCTTGTCTCCAAGATGATCCAAGATTATCATAACCCTCTAGGGTTAGTTCTATTTATATTGTTAAAGGAATGGCAGGTGATCTTTTGCTAGCAAGATACGAAAATATCTTTCCTTTTTCAAGTAAATCTCGAGAAGTAAATAATCGTCCACTTGGCACTCCCTACAACACGGCCGTGGGTCAAGTCGTGCCTTCCTCTGTGGATAATCTAAAATTCTTCATCCATGTCCAGTGTGTACCACGGCTTCAACCACGGCTAGATCCCAAGCCGTGTCATCCTCTGGTCGAAATTCCACAATTTCTCCTCCTTATTTAGTATATGGCACGGCTTCATCAAGCTTCCACCACGGTTTCCACCACATCTGCCACCACGGCTTCCACCACTGCTGTGTCACAAGCCGTGTCTCTCTCCTTCTCATGCAGTGTGTAGCACGGTTTGAACCATGGTCGTATCTCAAACCGTGCCTCCTTCTAGACAGATACACGGTCGTGTACTTCAACCGTGTATTTTCCCATGGATTCTTCAAGACAGATACACGGTCATGTACTTCAACCGTGTATTTTCCTGTGGCTTCAAAACTAAGTACACGGCCGTGTACTTCAACTACACACCCATGTACTTTCCTCCGACAGTGTAAATCCTTGTCTTTGATCCAAGTTGTAGATGACTTCTCTAATTTACTTGAATTAGCACCCTTGACTCCATTTAACCTGATTTATCACCATAATAGAATTAAGTACCATTTCCTTATGATTTCTATCAAATCTATAATAAATTAACACACTTCATACTATAAAGATTGAGTATAAAATGGCTCTATCAAATTCCCCCACACTTAAACACTTGCTTGTCCTCAAGCAATTGAATCAAATCAATTGAGAAATCCGTCATAGATTATACGAACTTTCTTTTCATCATTCCAAGCATCTATTCATTTGTGATTCATGACTTGTAATTTTAATGTCTACTACTTCAACCAAACTGGTTTCATGTGATCAAATTACCATGGACAAAATTTAATGGCTAATCCAAACAAAACAAACTTTAATCCTCATATTTAGCAAAAGAATTTTTATTCCAAAAGTAAATACTTAATCCACTAAGGAAAAACACCCAATTAAACTTCATTGGATATTATCAAGTATATAATCCTTGCAACATAAAGTAAAAGCATATAGTATCAACTCTTTCCATAGATTTTCTCCCTTTTTTATTATAAGTCTTGTTTAATTTAATGAATGTTTATATTCATTGTTCTTTTGATTTAATCAAGCATCTATTTTGACGGGTTTTTGCCCGCTTCTTTTCATGAACTTTTGCCTTTTTCGCCCTTATCGTTATAGTGAGTTCATTGAGTTGGCACATCCCGAGCTCGTCACTCAAGTGACTGGGTTTTGAGATACCCCTACGGACTCTTCCTCACTCTAACATTCAAGTTTGAATACTCTTAACTCAATTATTTGAATTATTGGAGTAATGGCTATGCTTGATTTTATTTTATTTTATTCACAACAACTTCAAAGAGTATACAGTTGCTAATATAACCTAGAAGTAAACTTGTTTATTTTTCACTTAGGGACTCGAATTACTCTTAGACTTCCAATTTAAAGCTAAATACAAGGTAAATTTGTTTCTTAAAGATTTCACTACTTAATTTTAACCAAGTATTCTAATCACAACAGTAGGTGAGTAAAGCATTTGAACAAGTCAATTTCACATTTTGTAGATGCTTATTACAACATTTAGTACAATCTCCAGATTTCATGATAATTTTGAAAAAAAAAATTTGCTTAAAATTTCTTCAGGATAAACATTCAAAGTATGAGTCAATTCTCTATTCTCTATAATTTATTATCCTCTCCCCTACACTTAGCTTGAACAGTGTCCTCACTGTTCCTAATTCAGCACAATTAAAGAGGAATCAATACAAGGAACATTGGAGAATAAGAGAAAAGGAATACTGGTACTTCCCTGGTATGAAGTGTAGAGTAATTAGAATTCTCCCCTTAGGCACTAGAGAGTGTCATCTGATGATATGTATCTTTGCTGCAGCTAATCAGAAAAAAATCAAAACAAAACTAAATTTTTTTTTTGACATGGGTTACCTCCCATGAAGCGCCTTTCTTTAACGTCTTTGGCTAGACATTCCTGGCTAGATGTTCGGGTAAGGGTTTTGATTCCAGCTTTAGTTCCTGTGGTGATGGGTCAATAACATTCGCAACAAAAAAAGGAGAGATATTGCTAGGATGTTTCATAGCATCATAAATGTTAAATTTAATCATTTCACCATCAAATTCCATAGTGAGGGTACCATCATTTACATCAATTTTCGTCTTGGATGTCTTAAAGAATGGTCACCCTAATAATATCAGTGATAAATTATGGGAATCATTATCTTCCATGTCAAGCACATAAAAATCAGCAGGAAAAACCAACCCATTAACTTGAACTAAAACATCCTCTAGAACTCCCTCAGGATAAACATTGGACCTGTCAGCAAGTTGAACAATAATACCTGTTTCCTTCAAGGGACCAACATTCAAACGTTGATAAACAAACAAAGGCATGACATTGATCGAAGCTCCTAGATCACACATGGCTTTAGCGATTCCAAGATTACCTATTTTGCAAGGAATGGTAAACATACTTGGGTCCTTACATTTAGGAGGAAGCTTCTTCTGAATAATAGCTGAAACATTTTCACTCACACTAATCTTTTCATTACCTTTCAGCTTCCTTTTGTTAGTGCACAATTCTTTGAGAAATTTAGCATAGCGAGGTATTTTCTTAATTGCATCCAGCAAAGGAATATTTACCTCAACTTTTCTAAAAGTTTCAAGAATCTCTTTTTCTTCAGCTTCATTCTTGGTTTTCGCTAATCTAGAAGGGAAAGGAGGTGCCGTTAACATGACCTTTGATGGCTCTACTAGAGACCCTCTACTCTGGTTGTCCTGCTGGCTTAGAGTTGAAATTTCTTTCTTAGTCTCTTCCTCAAGATTAGATGGGTGTCCTTTCTTATTTGATCCCTGTAATTCTGTTCCACTTCTCAAGGTAATTGCATTAACGCTTTGCTTCGGATTTGTAATAGTTTGAGAAGGTAACTTACCTTGAGTTTCTAACCTGTTTACAGCAGAAGCAAGTTGGCTTACCTGATTCTCCAAGTTTTGAATGCTCTGTTTTGTCTCATCCTGAAATTGTTTTGTATTAATAGCAAGAGATTTAACAATTTCCTCAAGAGACATACCTGAAGTGGAAGGAGCTTGGGGTATTTGGTTTGATGGCTTAGGCTGGAATTGTTGGAAATGTTATGGGTTATT
Organism: Laguncularia racemosa; assembly: GCA_037954665.1. Classification (NCBI taxonomy): domain Eukaryota; kingdom Viridiplantae; phylum Streptophyta; class Magnoliopsida; order Myrtales; family Combretaceae; genus Laguncularia; species Laguncularia racemosa. The sequence continues at coordinate 1,209,835 of JBBMOL010000096.1, read as the reverse complement.
GCCATACCGGAAGTTAGGATGATCCCTCCATCCAGGATTATAAGTATTTGAGTAAGGATCATATTTCCTTTGTGGCTGTCCTGGGAATCCTCTTACAGCATTGGCATGCTCATGATTGTCATCTTGCAATGAGGGACACATGTCGGTAGGATGATTAGGAGCAGCACAAATTCCACAAGCCTTCACCTGTTGTGTATTTCCAAGAGCTATCTGCTGCACAAGGGAGGTCAGGTTAGAAATTTGATGTTCAAAGTTAGAAACACTTACCTCATTTACCTTCCTTGAAGATGTATCATACCTATACCCAAATTGTTGCGAATTAACAGCCATAATGGAGATCCATTCCCTAGCTTGACCAGGGGTTTTATTCACTATGGCGCCTCCACTAGCAGCATCCATCATCTTCCTTTCCATCGGAAACAGGCCTTCATATAAGTATTAGATGAGAAGTTGTTCAGATATCCCATGTTGTAGATAGCTTGCACAAAGTTGCTTGAACCTCTCCCAATACTCATGAAGAGTCTCGGTATCCCTTTGTTTGATACCACAAATTTCTCTTCTTATACCAGCAGCTCTAGATGCAGGGAAAAATTTGTCCAAGAAAAGCCTCACCATATCTGTCCAAGTGGTTATAGAACCTGGAGGCAAATAAAACAGCCAATCTTTAGCTCTAGTACTTAAAGAAAATGGAAAAGCACCTAACTTGATTTGATTGTCGGTTATTCCTTGCGGCCTCATACTAGAACACACTATATGAAACTCTTTCAAATGTTTATGAGGATCTTCATTCTCAAGACCATGAAAGGTGGGTAGCAGATGTATCAACCCAGATTTCAACTTGAATTCAGCAGCTAGTTCGGGATAGTGAATACAAAGGGATTGTTGATTCACATCCGGTGTAGCTAATTCTCTTAATGTTCTCTCGGGATTTGCCATATCGTCTTCTTTTTCAGAATCAATGGATGAATCAGACAAATTCGATGCCAAGTTCAGTCCAGGGGGGTGATCTAGCTTCTCTTCGCAACCTCTTAAGAGTCTTCTCAATCTCTGGATTATAAGTGAGTGCACCTGTGTGAGAAGAACGAGTCATACAAGAATAGAAATAAATTTGACACCAATCCCCAACAACGGCGCCAAAATTTGGTGGGTGTCGAATCCAACAAAAATAAAAACCTACTCCTAGATAATTATATGATTTGCATATAGTGGTGAATAGGGTCATATCCACAGGGATTGGTTAAATATATTTCTATTCAAAGAGAATAAAGAGGAAAAGAAAAATGGGGGGTTTTGTTTGTGAATCAAAATAATATTGAAACAAGATAATAAAATCGAATATTGATAAAAGCCTAGCCAAAGGAATCAAGATAGTTTAATTCAAGGAATTGATCATCAATGCAAATGTTTTCTATTCTTATTTCTAGATAAACTGGTTATGGTTATTAACAAGCTCTAATAACCTATCTCTCCTTACTTCCTCGATAATCAAAACAAGCTCTTTGATTACTTCTCTTATCGATTAGACAACCCTAAACAAGCTCTTAGGATTTAATCTATCAATAGCATTAAAAACAAGAGAGACCACCAATTCATGCCAGTAGATTATAAGATAACCTATTTAAACAAGATCATACATCTCCATAACATGAATTCTATCATCTATTTTATAATCAAACATGTTATTGTGTTACCGGGACTAGAACTATCAAACAATTACGGATTTGACATGCTAGTTGACAATATATTAACTTGCTAATTGAGTAGAAGAGCTCTAATTCATACCAATCAACAAAGATAATAATGACAAAACGTTCAGAAGATATATGAATATCCAAAAACAAATAATAGATTAAAGACAGATCAATTAGATCTCACAATTCGTGGAGAATTAAACTTCTATGACCCTTTGGCTAGAAAATCTGCTTAGCTACACATGTTCATCATCAAAACGAAAATTAAAAGTAAAAACATAACAAGCCTCAGTTCCTGGTTTTCTTGCTCTGCCTCCTTCCTTCCTTCTTATCTCCAAGATGATCCAAGATTATCATAACCCTCTAAGGTTAGTTCTATTTATATTGTTAAAGGAATGGCAGGTGATCTTTTGCTAGCAAGATACGAAAATATCTTTCCTTTTTCAAGTAAATCTCGAGAAGTAAATAATCGTCCGCTTGGCACTCCCTACAACACGGCCGTGGGTCAAGTCGTGCCTTCCCCTGTGGATAATCTACAATTCTTCATCAATGTCCAGTGTGCACTACGGCTTCAACCACAGCCAAATCCTAAGCCGTGTCATCCTCTAGTCGAAGTTCCACAATTTCTCCTCCTTATTTAGTATGTGGCACGGCTTCATCAAGCTTCCACCACGGTTTCCACCACGTCTGCCACCACGGCTTCCACCAATGCCGTGTCACAAGCCATGTCTCTCTCCTTCTCATGCAGTGTGTAGCACGGTTTGAACCAAGGTCGTATCTCAAACCGTGCCTCCTTCTAGACAGATACACGGTCGTATACTTCAACCGTGTATTTTCCAATGGCTTCAAAACTAAGTACACGGCTGTGTACTTCAACTACACGCCTATGTACTTTCCTCTGGCGGTGTAAATCCTTGTCTTTGATCCAAGTTGTAGATGACTTCTCTAATTTACTTGAATTAGCACCCTTGACTCCATTTAACCTGATTTATCACCATAATAGAATTAAGTACCATTTCCTTATGATTTCTATAAAATCTATAATAAATTAACACACTTCATACTATAAAGATTGAGTATAAAATGGCTCTATCATCCATCCTAATTTACTAAATGACCTAAGTCCGGCCATATCTAAACATGCATAGAAAAAGAACTTTCATAATGGCCCATTAGGCCCTCTTTCCTCTTTCCCTTTTTTTGCTTTTTTCTTTTTTCTTTTCTTTTTTCTTTTTTTTTCTTCTTTTTTTTCTACATCACTCAAAACTCGATTAGTACTACTATTTATAAAAAATAATTCACAAAGGTAAACCATAAGAAGGACATAAATAAGTAAATAAAGGCCTTTTAGACGTATTGAAGAAAAATTGCTATGCAATTAGCCCACTTTTGAAAAGATAGTCCCCAATGGAGTTGCCATTTTGTCAAGTCTAGTTTTTGATAATTTTCCTTAATATTAATCTATACCAAATCCTACCCATTTAACATAGATTACTCAACTAACTTAAGGAAAAACAATTTTTAAAAGGAGTCGCCACTAACCTAAGTTGGAAAATAAAGTTAAAGTTAATTGGGTAGATTAACCTTAACTAGCTACTAGTCTATGAATTTTTCAAAAAAATATTTTAATAAAACGTGAACCAGAGATATTGGATTCGAGAGCTAAACTATTAAAACCTAAATGGTTACCGTGTATAACTTTCAAGAATATTTACTAAAAGGCCTTTATTTATTTATTTTTATGTACCTGCTACTATAACTATAACATGCTATTTATTTTTATTATTTTTATGTTTTTATAAAATTTTGAATTTATGCTAAAAAAAACTAAAGTCCAAAGTTTATTGTATTAATTTTCCTAAAGCTTTTATTATTAATAACTTGAAGTCTTTATTCATTTGATTTTTCTAAAGTTTTTATTTTATTTAATTTTTTTAAGTATTTATTTTATTTTATTTTTTTAAAGGTTTTTTCTTATCAAATATTTATAAAGTTTTTATCTTATTATTTTATTTTTTAAGTTTTTCTTTTACTATTTTATCTAATTTTTCTTAAACCTAAAGTTCTTAGTTTATTATGGTTGTTTTTTTTCATTATGATTATTTTGCCTAATGTTGAGTCTAATTTTGAATTTTCCCATTCCTAATCCGATCTAGACTAGACCCTATGCTCATCTAATATAGATCCTCGACTTGAGTTAGGAACTTCGTTTGATTTTGGAGTCGCCACCCAACTGTTGTTAGGAAATATTGAATTAAGACTAAAGGAGCGGATTAGTCTTAATTTAGACCACTAGTCGTCATGATTTCCTCTTCTCGTTTTTGGTGAAAAGAGGAAAAGGAAAACCAGAGTTTCTAAGTTCGGAGGCTAACCTATTAAAACCTTACGGTTACCACCTAATCTCCTAAAATTATCTCTATCTAGAAATGTCTTTTATTTTGTTTCTGTTGCTTTGTGTTTTTTAATGAGTTATTTGAAAAAAATGATTTTTTATTTCATTTTATGGGTTGACCCAAATGGGTGCCTACATACCTGCTATTCAGGATCAAACAAGCCGTAGTTCGCTTTTCCTGAAAATATTTAGTGGGTTTATGAAATTTAATTTGAAAATATTTTTTGATTTATGTTTTTAACATTTTTTGGATTTTTCTAAAAAATCTAAGCCTAAGCTTAATAATTCGATTTTTGAAAATAATTTTTAGGGAAAACATCAATTTTGGATTTAATTGAGAAAATGATTTTTCTAAGTGATAAAACTCATTTTTATAATTTTTTTGAATTTTTTATTCATTTTTATGATTTTCTTGTAACTTTTATGATTTTTTTATCTTTTTTATGTTTTTTTTATTTTTCCTTATTCTTCTATAATTTTATAATTTTTATGAGTTTTCATGATTTTTATAGTTTTTTATTATTTTTTATGATTTTTTTTTATTTTTCATAATTTTTGTGCATTTTTGTTAAAAATTTTATCCTAAGTTGTTGTCTATCCTATTTTAAAATCTAAAGTTTTACTGTTATTTTCCTAATATTTTTATTATTATTCTCTATATTTTTATTATTTTTTTTATTTTTTTATTATTATTATTATTATTTTAAATTATTAAATCCTAAAAAAATCTAATTTCTAACATTTTCCTATTTATGGAAACAGAAATAAATAAATAACTAACAAATAAATAAAAAATTAATAAATAACTAATAAAATAATAAATCAAATAAAAACAAATAAAATAAATAAACAAAATTCGAAAAAAAATCCGGAAAATCCGACTTACCTGGATCTAGGTCGATGCGCGGGTCGAGTCGGTCGGGTCGAATCGGGTCAAAGCGGGTCGGGTCGGATCGGTCGGACACGGCGGTGGGGAGTGCTCGTTGACGGCGTTCTGACGGCCTTTTGCAGCGGGTGAGGTGTCGAATCCTAGGTTATCGAGGGTGAGAAATCCAATGGTGGCGGTGGTTTGCTCCAGAAACGCCTCCTGGTGGTTGCTTAACTCCTGATCAGCGGTCGCGGCTTCGATTTCCTCCGGTGCTCTCCGATTCACTCTTTTCTCTCGCTTTTAATCTGTGTTTTGGCTTCCTCCCCTCCTCCTCTATTTATAGGCGCTTGCAAACTCCTTCAGATAAGCTCAAATCCGGCGATTTGGATAAACCCATATTTTTTCGTTTTTTAGATTTGGTTTTATCCCGGTGATTTGATGTTGATCTCTTGTTTTTCTTTGATTTATCTGATAGATTTGGCTTTATCTTGATAACAATCCAAAAGATTTGAGGAAAAATGGTCGATTCCGCCTTCATCGGACCTGCTCCGGCTTCCTCTCGCGTCCGTTCGGGTGAAGAAGACAATCACGCACGACACGCATGACTTCCCTCGGCCAATCACACGCTGCCACGTGGCAGCTCCAGGCGAAAAAAAATTGCACAGAGTGCTCGGGGGGAAGAATCGAACTCGCGACCTTAGACCCTCCACACGTTCCCAAGCACACACACGAGCCAGCTAAGCTGGCCCAATTTCCTGATTTTCTTTGCATCGTAAATTGTACATATGCGATGCAATTTTTCATTTTTTTTTGTATTTTTTGAAATTTCAAAAATTTGTAAAAATTATTTATCATTTATTATTGCCCTTTCTAAAATCATTTTTCAAAATTGATGTGTTTTCCTATTTATTTTTATTTTTTTGAATATTTTTATTATTTTTTGCTAAATTAGAGAAAAATTGGGAAAAATTGGAAATTGATTATTATTGATTCTTAGGGCAAAAATGGGGTGTTTATAGCTGCCCCTCTTTGTAGTAAAGTTTGAAAAACTTAACTACAAAGATAAGAAAGATGCCATTTTTGGCCTCTTGAATAGATGACGCCTTGGTTTGGCTGGTTACCTAGAAAATTTTTGGTAAGAAAATGCTCCATGAGCTAATAACCCCACGATTTAAATTGGTCCTAACAATTTAAAGTAATGTTCCGTCCCCAAAAAGTGCTTTATGGGCTGACTGATTAGCAATAGGAAACATCTCAAGCATTGTTTAGGAGTATAGAAGAAATGATGATAGGAAGTATCTTATTAGACTAGCAACCTTAAAAAGAATATTATCTTAGGAAGCGCCCTTATGAGCTGACTACCTGTCAGCAGAAGCGTCTGGTTAGACTAGCAACTATTTGGAAAAATACCTCCGAAAAGTGCTCCTATGAGCTGACTAATCGAGGGAGTCTAGGAAAGTGCCCCTCTTGGGCTAACTAACCTTTGATAAAATGTCTCAAAAAGTGCCCCCTATGGGCTGACCTTGAGAACAAATGTTTTAGGAAAGTGCCCCCTATGGGCTGACTAACCTATGATAGAATGTCTCAAAAAGTGCCTCCTATGGGCAGACCTTGAGAACAGATGTTTTAGGAAAGTGCCCCCTATAGGCTGACTAACCTATGATAGAAATGTCTCAAAAAGTGCCCCCTATGAGCTGACCTTGAGAACAGATATTTAGGAAAGTGCCCCCTATGGGCTGACTAACCTATGATAGAATATCTCAAAAAGTGCCCCCTATGGGCTGACCTTGAGAACAGATGTTTTAAGAAAGTACCCCCTATGGGCTGACTAACCTATGATAGAAATGTCTCAAAAAGTGCCCCCTATGGGCTGACCTTGAGAAAAGATATTTAGGAAAGTGCCCCCTATGGGCTGACTAACCTATGATAGAATGTCTCAAAAAGTGCCCCTTATGGGCTGACCTTGAGAACAGATGTTTTAGGAAAGTGCCCCCTATGGGCTGACTAACCTATGATAGAAATGTCTCAAAAAGTGCCCCCTATGGGCTGACCTTGAGAACAAATATTTAGGAAAGTGCCCCCTATGGGCTGACTAACCTATGATGGAATGTCTCAAAAAGTGTCCCCTATGGGCTAACCTTGAAAACAGATATTTAGGAAAGTGCCCCCTATAGGCTAACTAACCTATGATAGAATGTCTCAAAAAGTGCCCTCTATGGGCTGACCTTGAGAACAGATGTTTTAGGAAAGTGCCCCCTATGGGCTGACTAACCTAAGATAAAAATGATATCTAGAAAGGTGCCTTTATAGGCTGACCTTAGAAGAGATCTAGGGAAGCGCCCCTTTTTGGGCTGACTACCCTATTAAAGGGAATGTTTAGACAAGTGCCCCACTATGAGCTGACTCATCTTATGCTTCTGAATATGCTTTCTACCGACTGAGCTAAACGATGTGATGCCTTTCATGATGATAGTTATTTATTTTAATATGCTTGCCAATTTATCGTGGATAGCAACCAAACAACCGAACCTTCGTGCTGGTTTGCTTCTGCTTCACTTCTTCTTATCTTGACACGGGGTTGAAAATCTTGATGTCCTTCCTTTCTTATGCGCAAGGCTCTTTTGACGGTAACGTTATCCTACTAATGCGCTAAGTTCTAATGCTCAAAAGTAGATTGAATTATATTACCAAATACATTGAGATTCATTATCATTTTAGTGTTTATCTTTCATTGGCGAAGTAGTGGGTAATGTGTTTAGGAGTATTTGTTGTGGTGTGAATTGATTTGGATTATTGACCATTCAAGGGTATTAACTTTGCTTGTAAAAAGTTAAAACTCGACTCAACGAAATTTGTATCGAACATTGGCTTTCATAAACATTGGCAAATTTCAATTCCCTTGCCTAACGATAGTACATCTTTACAGCATCTGTGTTAATGGGGTCTCTCAATTCTGGACCATCCATTTGAGTCAGTATCAAAGAACCTCCTGACAGAACCTTTTTCACCACATAAGGGCCTTCATAGTTTAGGGTGAATTTCCCTCTAGAGTCTTGGGCATTCGGGAGAACCTTCCTTAGCACCAAATCCCCTTCTTTGAAGTATCAGGGCCTCATTTTCTTGTTAAACACTCGGGCCATCCTTTGTTGGTAACACTGGCCATGACATAGTGCGGTAAGTCTTTTTTCATCAATCAGATTCAGCTGATCAAGCCTCTTCTTTACCCAATCTGATTCGGTTAGCTAAGTTTCTAACAAGATTCTGAATGATGGTATTTCGACTTCAATCGGTAACACTGCTTCAGTACCATATACCAATGAATATGGGGTAGCTCCAGTAGATGTTCTTATTGAAGTCTTATAAGCCATGAGAGCAAACGGTAACATTTTGTGCCAATCTTTGTAAGTAGATGTCATTTTCTCAATGATCTTTTTGATATTCTTGTTAGCTGCTTCTACTGCCCCATTCATCTGAGGTCGGTAGAGAGTTGAATTTCTATGGTTTATGTGGAATTGTTAACATAAACCTATCATCGATCTGTTATTAAGATTGGTACCGTTGTCAGTGATGATGGACTTAAGAACTCCGTATCGGGCTATTATGTCCCTTTTCAAGAAGCGAACTATCACCCCTTTTGTTACATTGGCATATGACGAAGCTTCTACCCATTTGGTGAAGTAATCGATTGCTACCAGTATGAATCTGTGGCCATTGGATGCTGTCGGAGTGATTGGGCCAATTATGTCGATTCCCCACATGGAGAAAGGCCATGGTACTGACAACAGGTGTAGCTCATTGGGCGAAGCATTTATCCGGTTTGCGTAGACTTGGCACAAATGATAGTGCTTAACATATTTTATGCAATCCGATTCCATGGTCAACCAATAATATCCTAACCTCATGATTTTTCGAGCCAACATGTAGCCATTCATATGAGGTCCACATACTCCTTCATGTACTTCCTTCATCGGTTCACAAGCTTCATTTTTGTCCACACATCTCAACAAGGTGGTATCAGATGATCTTTTGTAGAGTATAGACCCACTTAGTAAGAAATGGCTTGCTAACCTTTTGAGTGTTCTTTGGTCATTCTTGCTAGCCATTTCAGGGTACTTACTTTCTTGGAGTAAGGTCTTGATGTCGTGATACCAGGGCTTGTCATCTTGTATTTTTTTAATGGTTAAATAGTAGGCGGGCTGACTTTTGATGTCTATTTTCATCGGTTGGACTTCGGCTCCCCCTGTTACCTAGATCATAGATGCTAGTGTGGCTAGTGCATCTGCAAACTGATTCCGAGTTCTCGGGATGTATGTGAAAGTGATTGCCTTGAATTCTTCAATTAGCTCTGTCAAGTGTTGATGATATGGTACCAGTTTGGGGTCTTTAGTCTTGTATTCCCCTCTTATTTGTAGTATGATAAGCAACGAGTCCCCGTATACTTCTAATTCGTGGATTTCCATTTGACAGGCCATTTTGAGGCCAAGAATGCATGCCTCATATTCCGCGATATTATTGGTATAGGGAAATGTAAGTCGTGTCGCTGCAGGGAATTGAGTGCCATCTGGGGATATCAATACTGCCCCAACTTCGCAACCGAATATGTTGGTGGCTCCATCGAAAAACAGTTTCCATTTCGGGTTCTGCTCTATCCCAAAGTCTTCTACCGGTATATCTTCCATTGTTAATATATTTTCGTTCGGGAATTGGGCTTATAGTTCTTGGGAATCTATCTCAACAGGGTGTTCTGCTAATTGGTTGGCTAAGGCTTGACCTTTCATCGAGTTCTGATTTATGTATGTGATGTCAAACTTGGATAGGAGCATTTGCCATTTAGAGATTCTCCCTATCAAAGCTGGTTTCTCTGCCAAGTATTTCAAGGGATCA